>CM041208.1:5872456-6217926 GCA_023065735.1 Coffea humblotiana | reverse complement strand
TTTCTAAGAAACAAAAATCCTGATTGCATAATAACTAATTCCAAATAAAATGAGGACTAAATTTTCTAAGATGCACATAATTGTTTCAACATGTAGAAGAATTAAAAATATAATGGATGGAACAATTTGACCCAATTAACATAAGATAGCAAAAAGATAAAATTTTTTGGGCCAAAGTGAAATTTGTCAAAAGATTTTGGAAAATTTTTGACATAGTCTCCCCATATGAATGGACGAAACTCCCTACCAACAAACTCAAATTTGCTAAAAAAAAATTCACATGGCATTATTTCCAAATATCATTCCAACATTTCACAAGCATTAACAGGCATAAAATCCCATCACAAGGCATAAAATTGCAATTTCAAATAATTCCCCTCCCTCACACTTAAACTACACATGATACTCAATGTGTGAGAAGTAGAGAACAA
Source organism: Coffea humblotiana (assembly GCA_023065735.1). NCBI lineage: Eukaryota > Viridiplantae > Streptophyta > Magnoliopsida > Gentianales > Rubiaceae > Coffea > Coffea humblotiana. The sequence goes on along the minus strand of CM041208.1, from coordinate 6,217,495 downwards.
AATGATAAGAAATAATACGCCTCTTATAACTTGCGTTTTCTAAGTCCAATGCCTTATGATGTTGTTCTAATCCCATCAAATCTCAAGCACTACTACATAATTGAAGATGATTTGGATAAAAAGAGCTAAAACAATACAAAAAACAACTAAAAAAGAAACTAAAATGCAATGAGAAGGGGAATCATGCAAATTAGGAAAGGACAAGGGGAAATGAGATGATCACTCCCTCAAGTAGCCACTTGCTCAAGCGAAGAGGGTGGAGTCGGTGGTGCATTGGTGCCAAGTTTAACCTTAGTGCATCAAAAATGCTCAGAGTTCCTTTTATGCTCTCTTCAACTCTTCTTTACCTCGGCCTTGATACAAAGCAATTTGTCCATCTTTTCAAAAAAAGATCAAGTGTCTTGAGGTGATAGAGGAGGATGTGAGGAGGAAGGAATGGTGTAAGTCGATTGGGAAGTTGTCTCAACCCCTTGAGCTTCTTTTAAATGTGCAATTTCTACTTCTTCCTCCTATCGAGCTTCACCTTGAACATCACCTTGAGTTGAAGGGCCACCAGTCTCTTTTGCCTTTAAAAGATATTTACAAAAATCCAGTATAAACACATCTTTCTTCTTGAGGCGCATTGGGATAGCATTAGTGAAATTCACTCCAGCCTTTTGAAATGGCAATGTTAAGAAACAAGCATATGAGAAAGCATGTTTGACATCATTATTTTGAACCATTGTCCACATGTGGTTGGTGATAATGCTTCATAATGGAATACTTTGGAGATTGCCTAATCCATGCTCCGTCTTGTCTAAGAAATAGACATCACTAGTGTGCGCCTCATTAGTACCACTCGCTTATGGAATAACATTGGAGGCGAACAAATAGATGAGAAGATGATATGGCTCCTTCAAAGAGGAAGTTAATACAGAATATCACCCGACTTTGCAAGTGGCTTTATACTCAACTCCCAAGCGTACAAGTGTCTCTACCATGTTCCATGAGTCCGAGTCATGAGGTTTAAATACTTTCTTCAAATCAACCTTATACCTAGCATCGGAAACATGAAGAAAATCTTTCAAATCAGCTCTATGGATTCAACCTTTGGTTCCTTGTCCTATACTCATAATTTCTCCTATACTCATAATTTTATACCTATACTCATAATTTCTCCCCTGTTAAAGTGGAAAGACTGCTTGCCGTCTTCATAACAATTGTTTGGAAGATTAAAGAAATTCTCCCATTTCAGCTTAGCAAAATATTCCTTAAGATGGTGCACTTCCTCAACATCAGGAGTAACATTCTTCTCCACTAATACCTTAGCTGCCAATCGGGCATTATACCATACTTCATTTTTGGCCGAGGTGAACCTTGTTCTGTCGTATGTAACTCGCTCCACTTGTTCACCTTCTTGTTGATGAATCTCCACTTCGAATGATGATTCCTCTTCAAGAACAAGACGTCTACTTATTTTTTTTGGTACGTGGTGGCCTAGAAGTAGACATAGAAGCTTCACCTTTTCTATTGGGAGATGGAGATTTCACCCCGACATTCTTAGTGTGAGCCTTGTACCTAAATAAAATTACAAACATTAATTTCATTGAATAGGTACTTAATTAAATTAAGTATAATAAGCACATGCTCATAGTTACACTTATCTTAAAAGAGGCAAAATAGTTAACTAACTTACATAACAAGTATCAATCAACATCATAAGTAAGCACAACTATTAATTTCAGCAAATGATCTATTAAATTCCCAAGTGAAACACACAAATACAATAAGGAATAATTGCCCAATAATTCAGGTGCAATAATTACAATAGAGGAAGCAATTATGCAAACTCCAATTGAGGTAAACACATTACTCACTAACTTATTAATGACCTAATTAAGCATAAATAAATGCTAAATAGCATCTTTGAACATGAAATTTTGGCTTAAAAAGGTTATAAATTAACTATTCCACAAATCCGAGAACACTCATGCAAAAATCAAGAAATAAGCAAACTATGCACAATTTTAACATGTAAATATCATAGTACAAATAACCCATCTTCACAAAATTATTTCCAAACAATTTAATTCAACACATTAGTTAATAATCATCACAATTATATCAAGTCACATTAAGACCAAAAATTAGCTAAAAATTACCAAATTCACTAAATAATCACATACCCATGTATTAATCATCGCCAGTAATCATCAATAACCTCACCAAAGAATTTTGCTTCCCTTGCCAATGATTTTCGGCTAGAACTTGGCTGGATTTACTATAGAAACTTTGATTTCTACAATTTTTCCTCCAATTTTCTATTTGGCTAAGTTTTCGCACAAAGTTTCTGCAGTTTTTCCTCCCTATTTGGCCAAGTTCCCGCTCTCACCCAATTTTCAACTAATTTCATGTTCATCAAGAAAAATTTGAATTTAGCCAAGAAAATGCAGTTTTTCAATCCAATATATTTAGAAACACAAGATCATGCATTACTATAACACAAATATGAACTACATTAAATGCATGGAATGTATGAATTAGACATGAAAGCTCCCTTTTTGCCTCAATGTATGCACTTTTGAACTTGAGATGATTTACATGAACCTTGTTATGGCCACCTACAAAACACACAAAACACTAGTGAAACAACTAAAAATATATCAAAAAAAGAAATCGTTAGGTTGCCTCCCAACAATCGCTTTGTTCAAAGTCGTTAAGTTCGACTCAAAATGATTCTTCCTTTAATAGTAAATTGGGGAGCAATGCCCTCCCCATGGATCAAAGCTTCCAAACCACTCCACTTGGTGATGAACATGGTATGAATCTCCATCATCTAACACCCTCAAAAGCTTAAGAGGTAAGTTAGGTAAATCGTAATTTTGCTCATAATCACTTATAAGTAGAAAATACTTACCCTCCTCAAGATGATACCACTTTTTACCTATATTCTCTTGGACTTGAGTTGGTATAGGCTTGGATTGCTCTACAATTGCTTCATCCAAATGCTTGATACCTTAAATATGAAAATCATATTGAATCAAACTTGAAGAGTTAACCTCTTCACATACCTTTAAAGCACTTTTTTCATTACATGAACTATGTAAGTCATGATCAATTGGTTTACTTTCCTTGGCTTGATAGAACTTAAATTCTACAATCTCACCATTGACTCAAAACATCATCTTACCTTCTTGAACATCAATTATACTACCTGTGATGGCTAAGAAAGGCTTTCCTAAAATAATAGGCATTTTTGCATCTTCTTCCATATGTAGGACTACAAAATCCAGAGGTATAATAACTTGTTTCACTTTTATAAGCACATTCTCCAAAATACCTATAGGATATTTAATAGACCTATCTGCCAATTGCAAAATGATATTCATAGCCTTTACTTCCTTCAATCCTAACTTTTGAGCAATTGAGAAAGGAATGAGTAAGACACTTGCACCTAAATAACATAATGCATTAGTAAAATTTAAATCACTAATAGTGCAAGATATTGAAAAACTTCTATGATCATTCAATTTAGGAGGTAGTTTATTTTGAATCAACATGTTATCTTTCTTCATCAATGCAATTGTGTCATTATCCACAATCTTCCTCGTCTTGGACGTAATATCCTTCAAGAGCTGTGCATAGGAAGGAATCTGCTTAATAACATTAATCAAAGGGATTTAATATGCAATTATTTGAAATTTTGAAGAATTTTTTCAAACTCCCTATCTTTATTGTCTTTTGTCAACTTGCCAGGAAAAGGAATAGAATCATTAGCAACAATTGAAGTAGGATACTCAACATCAATAGCTATATGATCTTTACCCTTCCCTTCTACCTCTTCTTTTGCTATTTCCTTATCCTTAGTCTCACTCCTCTTAGCAAGATTAGGTTCCTCTAAATGTCTACCACTTCTAAACATGATTGCATTTACATGTTCTCCAAGATTAACCTTGGTCCTACTAGGAAGCTCCCCTGGTTGCCTAACATTGCTGGCATTAGCAATTTGGCCAACTTGAACCTCTATATTTCTATACATAGTTGTAAGTGGGTCCATCTTCTCCTCAGTTCTTTCAATCTTATCACTAGACCCATTAGCTAGCCGCTCAAATGCCAATTCCCAAGCCAATTTAGTCTCCCTAATTGGTTGCCTTGGTTGGAAGTCAAGTGGGTTTGTAAGCCTTTGTTGATTATTTGGATATTTCCATCCAAAATTTAGATGATTTCTCCAACCCAAATTGAATGTGTTTGAGTACAGATTGTTTTGTGATGATCAATTGTAATTATTGACAAATTGCACCTATTCAAGATCAATACATTCATTAGTTTTATGATCCCCTCCATATGTGGCACAACAAGCAAAACTTACATTGGATAATGAAATAGTACTAACTCCGACTTGTTTACTAAGCAACTTAATCATATTGTTCATTTGGGCACTCAACATGTTAAGAGTGTCTATTTCCAACATACTTGCTTGCCTTCTTAGATTACCTCTCTCATTTGCTCATTGATAGTTATTGGCTGCCATCTTTTCAATCAAATTTTGGGCTTCCTCCGGTGATTTACCCATTAATGGTTCACCTGTGGCTGCATCAATTATAGTTTTAATTTGAAAAGATAAGATATTATAAAATGTTTGGACTATAAGCCAATCGAGAAGTCCATGATGTGGATATTTTCTTAACAAATCCGTAAATCTTCCTATGCTTCATAAAATGACTCACCATCATGTTGATTAAAACTAGTAACATCCATCCTATGTTGGAAAATATGTATTCAAAAAGTCTCGAGACAAGGCATCCCAAGTAGTAAAAATGGTAGAAGAATGAGATTGCAACCATACCTTACCTTTATCATGCAATGAAAATGGAAATAATCCAAGTCTAATTGCGTTTTCACTTACTCCATTCATCTTGATAATGTCACATATCTCCAAGAAACCAGCCAAGTGAGCATTTGGATCTTCTATGACATTACCTCCAAATTAAGATTGTTGAACAATTTGTATCAAAGACAGTTTAATCTTAATATTTTTGGCATTTACCATTGGCCTTGAAATGCTTGTTTAAGAGCCTTGAGTTCGTGGTAGTGCATAATTTCTAAGGGCTCGCTTATTTGCTTCTTGTCCTGCCATTTCTTCTTCAAAAGGCAATTTGATAGAGATCCCCTCTATTTGGTATGTCTCCTCCTCTACTTGTGATGCACTCCTTCTTTGTCTCCTTATTGTCCTCTCAATTTCTGGATTAAAAGGAGCAATAACTCATAAAACTCAATGTATACACTGCAAATAAGAGCATATAATGAAGTTTAACAAGTTCGCACCAAACAATTAGCACTACTTAAACAAATAAATTAAACAAACTCTACTAAACTCTAAAAAATGTCTAAATTAATAAAACTTGCTAGATCCCAATATTGCCGCTCTCTCGGCAACGGCACCAAAACTATGGGTTTCAAATATGTGCACAACTTTAAATCCAAAATACACCCATTTCTACAAGTATACAAGTCAAACTAGTAATACAGAGTGTCAAACTACTAATACAGGGCATATAAGGGTCGATCTCATGAGGAGCGTCTAATCATGTACTAGGTCCGTGGCTTACTCTATTATCTAGAATAATATCGATTAAAAGCAATAACAAACAACTAATTTACTAATTAATACTTCAAACTACTAACTTGTAAAGAAAGACAAATGGAGAAAACACACTAAATACTAAGGTTCTAGGGTGTAAAGTCCACTAATGATCCAAAAAGAAGTGAATGAATTTACCTCTTATTAGTAATCTTGTCTAATTAGGGATTCATTTCCAACATTAACCAAAACTCATTCTCATAATGTAATGGCATTAACTAGCCTAATCTTCGCTACTCTCATGGTGAAGATCTAAATCTAGTTTATTTACTACATGAAATGTTCAAGAAAATCCACTTAAGTGTACCTCTACTCTCGTGAGTTTACTCCTTTAGTTCCATCCATCTCCTTCCATTATTATTACCAATCATCATTGAGTAACGACAACTAATAGCTTGTCATTGGTTATCAAGCAACAAGAATTGAAAAGCTTGAATAAATGGACAAGTTAGTACAAGAGATAACAAGTGTAAATCACATTTTACTCATATTCAAGGAACCATTAGGTTCAACTACTCCTTAGATCTAGATATTTAGCTCAACATATTAGATAAAACAAGTAAACACCAAGATTCATTGCATGGACTCATATTGCAAAAAATAATAATAATAATAAAGTGATGGTTGAGAAAGCTTAGCCAAATGATGAACAAGCTCCCAAAGATCTTCTATTTTTCTCCACCAAAATGAGTTGTTACAAATGAAGTATTTCTTCAAGTTCTTCTTACAAGTTTCTCTCTACTAGTGACAGAAAAATATCTAGTCTAAGTGCTAAGAACTAAAAGCTCCTTTTTCTACTTATGACATGAATATATAGATGTTACAAGTCAAGAAATGTGGCTCAAACTATCATTATTACAGCTGCAAATGATCTGCAAAAATTCCCCAAAAAGAATTGAAACTATGTAGGTTAAATCAAGTTAGACAAGTTGTAGCCACAAAAGTTGACTAGAATCCCTCAAGAATCCGGCTGGATTACTTCCTTGTTTTTCTTTGAATTTTGATTCTTCAATCCAACTCACTGTCACGAATCTCTCCAAGCAATCCCTCTAGAAACTGGTCGGATTCCTTGGAGGGATTCAAGTCGACTTCCTTTTTTGACAAATTACTTCATTTTCGTTTGGGTAAAATACCAAAAACCCCCCTGTAGTTTGCCAAATGTACACTTTACCTCCCTATGATTTGGAAACCTACAATTTAACTCCCTGTCATTTCAACTAAAGTGAAATCTGACGGAAAACATCTAAACTATCGTCTGAACGAAAAATGCCTAAATTGCCCCTCTATAAGTCAATTCCTTGGAAGAATGTTTCGTGCATTTGAGAATGGGTAAAATACCAAAAACCCCCCTGTGGTTTACCAAATGTACACTTTACCTCCCCATGGTTTGGAAAAACACGGGCTATCTTTGGCAAGTGAAAATATTATCGCAACCACAACTCTCAACAGAAGCGCATGGTACTCAAATACCATTATTATAGATGTTTTCCTTCAGATTTCACTTTAGTTGAAACGACAGGGAGTTAAATTGTAGGTTTCCAAACTATAAGGAGGTAAAGTGTACATTTGGTAAACCATAAGGGGGTTTTTGGTATTTTACCCTTTTCTTTTTCATGCGACTCGAATCACCCTTGAAACTCATCATCCTCATGAACTTTAGGATTTTAATCAACTTAATATAAGCCCATTTCTTCTCCAATTCCAGCAAAAATAATAAAAATGATGCAAATAAAAGGGACACAAACCACTTAAGATTCTAATAAACTTATTAACCACATTTTAATAAAAAAGATGACTTGTTTCAACTTAAACATCCCAAAAGTGACTAACAATGACATGATTTCTCATCAAAAAGTTGCACAAGTTTGTCACTTATCACTCTTTTTGTGGGAAGGATATATGACAAGTGACTTGACACCTATAATTTGATGTTGTTAGTTAGAAAACAAGGTAAATAAAAATATAGTATCACATGAAAGTATGCACATATATGTCTTTTGTATAATACTTATTCAAAAGAGTAATCTCTGATTATGCATGCTTATATGTATCAAAAATATTATCAAATGTGAAAGGACATGGGAGCATTGGAGGTATTGGATTAAGATAGCGCTCAACTAAAGTCGAATAATGACGATCCTAGGAAAAAGGATATTCACTAACTTTATAAGTAGGGGCAGCATCAATGGCTGTTGCACCAAAGTCATAGTATTACTGGTATGGTACCAACAAATTTTCTGAAAAGTCGGATAAAGTTGTCATAAGTTAATGTAGAAAACTTTTAGTTCCCTGTTTTTAGTATATATAATGGAATCAATAAACTATAAGGTAACATTGATGTGTATCTTCTGTATATACTTTGGAAGTAATAAATGTGTGTAGCAAGATAAATATGAATAATAAATCAGTGGATTTCAGAAAAATGAAACATTTGAAGATAGAATAGTGAGGGGGCCATAGTTGAAGATATCAATAAAGTGAATTAACTATTATCTGAACTATGAGTGTGGTTTGTAGAAGTCAGGGAGCACGTCTTTTTTAAAGAAATAGGTAACAAAGATTATAACTTGAAAGGTTGAAACAAATTAAAGCTACAAGAAGGATCACAAAGTGGATTTTCAATAATGGCAAATATTAATTGGAAAAAGTGATATGATTTTTAAAGAATATTGTATAACTGATAAGTTTTTCAACTAGAGTAAGGAAAAGTTGAACTATGCTTTATAGAGTGGATTTTATTTATTATGATTTAAGTTTTGTATAGTTTATTAAAGTAGCACCAGACAATAAGCATAATTCACTATTTAGAGAACTAAATAGATTATAAAAAGTAAATGCTTAAGAGCCACAAAATTTGAAGTCCAAATTTGAAGTCCACAAATTTTGTGCTTCATTTATTTGGTATAGTAATGAAGTAAATGATATGAATAGGCAGCAACACAGTACTTTTTATGACTTAGTAATAAATTGAAGTACAATTATATATTAGTCAGGTATGTGTGACTTATAGTTGTTTATAGTATGAGAAAAATAACTATGGCAGTTAGTGAAATACTTGAGCATTAGTGAGCATAAATCATTGAATTCTCTTTGGCAGACCCTTTGATGTATACTAAATGTGGTTTCTTTCAATCACTTGAGCAAGAGCTGTCCATTTTTTTGATTCTCTATCAATATCCAAAAAAAGAAGAGACGTGTTTAGGCATTTTCAACTACATTATGACAAAGTGCAAAAAAATTATATTGCTTTAAGTGACAAGTAAGAATGGTAATAGTGAAAGGGCAGCATGTAAAGAGAAAAGGCATAAAAGTAGCTAAAGATATGAGTGATGATTGTACTTGTTGGTAATGGTTCTGTATGATGAAGAACTTCTTTATATACTGTATTTTTTGTCCTACACATGTGTTCAAGAGAAAAGTAGGTAGGTTTTATTAGTAATTCAATTGTTAAAGCTGTTTTTGCTCTTAAAAGGGCAACATACAACTGACCGTGGAAAAAAATGTTCTTTCATATATATACTACAAAATCTAAGGTCTATCCTTGTACTTTATTGAAGGCCATTGCAAAGCATAAACGAATAGAAATTGAATCCTTTTGTATTGGACTGGATATTGGTCATCACTTGATGGTTGCATTGAAATTCTATAAATAAAAACATCTTTTTTCAAAGAATTTAGCAAATGAAATAGTAGCATGAATTATATTTTCACTGAGGGATTTGACTTTAAGCCTGATGTCATTGCATAATTCCTCAGTTGGATTGAGATTTCTCAAGAGAATAATTGGTGCATTTGGTTTCAAAAATAATCTATGTGGTGGTAACCACTGGGAGCTAAAGTATTTAGTAAATCAACTTATTCAACTTGGTCATTCTTAGTGTCCTATCATAGCTCAAGTATTCAACTGCTTCCCCAGAATATTTATCTATGTGATCATCATTTATCTTATCTATAAAGGGATTCTTTGTAGTTAGTATTGCTCTATTTAGTGAAGATGGTAAAATCTCTGATCCGTTGGCAACTTCAAGATACACCGTCTGAATTAAATTTTGAAGAGCATCAGATTCATTACTGTAAAGTAATTAAGATAGAAGGTGGGATTTTGACTAAATCATTAGGCTCTGTACGTATCATCGCATCTCCAATCGTCAATAGGAATTTAGTAAATGAAGGGTCTAAACTTGCTCTCATATTTTCACTTAAACTTAGTTTCTTGATTTTGTCCCATATTGGAGAATTGATTAGACAAGCACTTATCATTTCACTTTTCATTCCTTTTTGAACTATCGCAAGTGTCTATCTAAAATCTCTTCCAAGGACAACAACTTTTCCTCCAAAGATATCACTTGAATTCATGAGGTCTTTTAACAAGTCATCCAATGCTTCAATTGCTATTTTTTTTACATTTTGGTAAACTATTAACTTTGGTTCTCTAATCATCATTGCTAAAGAAGTTTTCTTGCTGATTCTACATGTTGTACCCTCAGAAATATTGATTGAGATTTTGAATTGAGAATGTGCAGTTCTACCACAAAGTAAGATAGAAGCTGCAATTCCTAAAGTGGTAGTTGTGAGAGTAGGAAAGCCTTTACTCCTCACATCTACCAATAAAGTTCTATAAAGGAACATTTTTCCTATTCCTTCAAAGCCATCTATGAATAAAGTGCCACTTTTTCTTAATAGATCCTTAGAGAAATCACTTTAAATGCTTGCTTTTTTTTCATTAAACATGTCAATTCCACTCAAATCATGAGGTGTAACAACAATACTTCTTTCTGCTTGCAACTCTCTAGTCTAGTCTTTTACATCACTTAAGACAAATCGGGAGGGCCTAAATTGTAATAACATATGCTTTTCCCCATTGTTTACAGAAAACCATCTATTTCCTATAGAACATTGTGTTCAATTTGTTTGAAAGTCAATGTTGAGCATCTCACAAAATCCTTTAACTTTGGTGCTTTGAATGTCTCTTAGAGTTGCTTTGGGTTATTGGGGCAAGAGTAAACCAAGAGTATAGCAAAAAGCGTTCTCATTTCACAAGTATTTCACAATGTGAGGATTTAATCAACTGTGACTCGATCATAAGTTCGTAAGTCCTCAACAGTGGGACGTCAAACTTTTGATAAAAGAAGTCTAAGGTAGTATCTTTCACCTTATATTGGATGTATAGTCATTATGCATCCAGCAGAATTTCCTCTTTCTCTGAGTTTCAAGTATCTTTGGCCTGGTTTCCAAATAAAGTGGTCTAACAATTGTGAATATGTACAGTATAAACTCTATGCATCCTTATCTATCCTATTCATATAAAAAAATATTCTGTTAACATCGTTTTCTTAAAATGAGGGTTCTGTGCAACATTTTCAAGATTAGCTCACTTCTTGAAAATTATTGGTTGATGGTTTTCTAGATGTAGTTATAAATGGATAACTGTAGGTTTTATTTCACTTGTGCAAAACCTAAAAATTCTCCTTACAATTTTCGGTGGAGAAACCCATCTTGCTGAGACATATTGTTCGATTTCATCCATTACAGAATCAAAAGTGGAGGCTATAAGGCAAAAGCTAGCTCTATTATGACTTTGGCACACTCACACACACACAATTTTACTGCTTTAATTGTCAAACATATTTCAACATTCATATGACAGTCAAATTTAGCTAATAGATATGCGACAACCCATCTACTTGTACCTCATTGTCTCTCCTTGTATATTGAGTATAAGCGCATCTATTGTTTGAATGGTCTCTTTACAAAAATCTTTTGGATAATTATTGTGATAGACACCATTCTTTGTCATGCAAGCATTTGAGGGATTAACAAGGCAATAAGTGCCTTGAAGCATGTGTTTAACTACCATCTCATATAGATAAAAATTGAGTTTTTTGTATCTGAAATTTTTGCACAAACAATTTATTCATATTTTTCAAAATGTATACAATTATATTAGACTTTACTATTAACAAAAATGAGAATGTGTTATTCCTCATTTTTTATATTCAATTACATAGGTATAAGTAGCTATCTCGCCAAAAAAAATACAATTTTTAAGTAATTCATCTTTTAACAATTCTAATTTCGAGTAAAATAACTCTAGCGACGCAAATCTGGTCTATTTTGTACTTCTCTTTATCAATTAGAGCTCTTTGATCTCTAAGCAATTAGAATTGCATGTTATAGTTAGAAAGATATTCTGTTTCCCAAAATTTTGGACCAAATTTCATTGCATCCCTGATATTTGTGTCTCATATTCCTTGGTCTCCAATAAGGGATGGTGGTAACGTGATCTGTTGGCCAACTTTTGATGCTTGTGTCTCATTTATAGCCACAGCATCAATGATTCCTTACAAAGAATTCCTTTCCAGATTTCCTCTTGTTAATTCCTAAAGAAATCAAGTTTTGACTTTTCTAATTAACATTTTGATCTACCATGTAATATTGGAGTAGTTGAGCAAAGTGAAGCAGGAAGTGCTTTAGGGTATTCAGCGGAACGCATGTCCAACTCTCGTCAGAACTCACGCACTTATTTTAACTTAATAGAGATCCACAAGTCAACCATAGATTTAGATTAAAGGAATACTTCAAATTTACAAACCAAATTTCTTCTAAAGCTTACCATTTACAATTACAATTCAAAAATTCAAATATAACAAAGTTTACACTTCAAATGTCTCCAATATCATACAAAAGATTACTAACTTCAGCCAAAAACCGCTAGTCTAGAGTTCTCGACTTCCACTTCCGAAATCTGTTTAAGGGAATAACCAACTTAGGGTGAGCCAACACTCAATGAGCCAAAAAAATCAAGCAAACAAGCAAGTAACATGAATTAAATCGAAATAGCATACTTAAAAGCAACTAACATGAATTTCATATACGTGATCAAACAGGAAGTAAACACAAGTAGAAAGGATACAGGAACTTCTCAGGATCTATTCCCACGTCTCAGCCAGTTCAACGCCATCTTTGGTTGACTCTCCGTCAACTCAAGTAGCAACATGTCTTTAGAACTCCACTTACTTCCTCCATTCACCATATCATCCTCTCGGATCCGGAACCAAACAAGCACGAGGTGGCAAATACTATTCGAGTATGCCAAATAAGATTTCAAAAGATCAAACTATATAATTTTCCATGGTTCACCAAGCTTCTCGATCAATCCTTTTGCCGGCTCGAATTATGAAGTTAGCAATGGGTTGGAGCGTACCCACAAGTATAATCGGTCGATGAAACAACGATCCAATCGACTTAGAATCGATCATAACCACTGAGTCGGGATAAGAGGCACCTCCCACCTGAATGGGGTGTGGTATATGATGTCGTTCAGTGCTCACGAGTTAAAAGCATGTTTGAGTACAAGTGCAAATCCCACAAATTCATATAACAAGTAGCAAGTATTCAAAGAGAGAGGATGAGGCGATAAAGTACATCTTCGTCTCGGTAAGTTCACCAAATCACAAGGATCACATATCACTTGTACAAGTATCATTTCAATCATGGTAATATGAAGCATGCACTTGACAATCACCAGAAGTCAAGAGCAAAATGAGAGCAAAAGCAAGACGGTCAAACAAACTCTTCGGTGTCCACGTTGATCACCTAAGACATACACAATCACGGTTACTTAGGTATTCGACCAAGGCTAATAAGAAATAAAATCCCCTTGCAACCCACACTCAAGAGCCTTCAAACTCAAAGTCATATTAAAAGAGAAACTTTCTCACTTAATCACTAAAATACATACTCAAGGAGGATTCAAAAGTTTCATTTTCGAATCAAGTCATGGCAAGCAATTTCGATTTCAAAGAGAAGTACCACGCTTAATTTTTGGCACGAAAATTAAGAAAAGGAAAAATTGTTTTCATATTTTAAAACTTCTAATCCTATACCCAAGTTTTAAAATGAAAATGAGTATTCATGTTTTCTAAACTTATGAAGTCAAAATCCATCAAAAGCGCCACTTATTTCATAGTAAATATTAGAGTTAAAAGCTCCAAATTCCAAATATGAAGTTAGTAAAAATTTTTAAGGAAATGCTCTAACTAAAATGCTCAATTTATGGTTCATTTTTACGAAAACTGAGGGCATAAGATTATGAGGTGAAAAATCTTATTTCGGATCCAAAGGAAACAAACTAATTTCGCTTGAAGCTTGGTCAACTTCCAAACCAATCAAACTTTCCAATCCAAATCCAAGAGAAGTCTCATGTGCTCGGTGAAATCCATCTCCCAAGTATGAAATGAGGTGCAAATAATCAAGAAGGTAGACTTGAAACCTAGGAAAATGTTTCCAAACTACTTTTGGAGCTTTTTGCCACTTTATAAGGAAAATTTTCAGTTTTTGTAACGTTCTTGAAAAATCATAACTTGAGTTTCATAAATCCAAAAATTGCAAATCTTTATACCATTGGAAAATAGAATCAATGAACTAAAACTCTTTAGAAGACACTTCTACCAGATTCAAATTAGAAACCAGTCAAATTTTAGTTCAAAATAGCTGCTACCACAAAAACAGGACAAAACAGTCTTGAATTTCAGTGAAATTTGAAAATTTATCAAAATTCATAGGAATCGAACTAGCCCTAAAATTTATACCAATGAAAGAAATTCAAGTTTATTTTCAAACGCCAACAAACAGAACTCAATTGAATTTTTCTACACCAAGATACAATAGTTTTCAAAAACTGATTTTTGAAACCTGAAACACGAAATTCCAGCTTTGAAACACCTGACGTAGTTTCTAATTTAGGTCATAACTGAGGCTACACAACTCCAAAATTAGCGTGGTTTATGGTGTTGAAAACTAGATTCAAAATACTAAAAATCACTAGAAAAAAACTATCTTCAAATTCATTTTGTAAGGGGAGTGAAATTGACTTACAAACTGCCAGCTGTTCTTGTCTCGCGGTAGAACAGTAAGAGAAAACAGCCAACTTGCCGGTTCATTGCCGACTCATAGAAAATGAACTAGCATATGTATTTTATACCATTAGAAAGCTCTCGGAGTCTAATTCACATGCCCAAAAATACGTTGTATTTAGTGCACACTGGTCGGCTGCCCTGCTCAAAATTTTTCCAGGTTTGTTTTCCTCCTTAAAGTTTAACTTTAACTCATTCAAATGAAGTGATTTTTGGAAGATAATTTACATACACATAATCCAATATGTAGCAAGCATTTTTGCATCAAATTAACCACAAATTTTGAAATTAAAACAAGTAAAAACACTCCAGCAAAAATTGGACAGCAGCCCTACTTCTGTCTTTTCAAATTCTTCTCCTAAACTCTCACACCAAAACCAAGTTAGAATTCACCATAACAACAACCAACAACCAACAAACAAGAAATTCTCAAGTCCACTACCTAATAATCCTCCTCAAGGCATCTTCCTAAGGGCAAGTCAAGAAAGCCAAAATATCCTCAAGACATGCTACCTAATGTTAAGGTTCATAGAACTCTTCAACAACCCCCAAGTTTATCTAACTAAAAATTAACTAAAGAATGGAATAAAAATTGGAGCTTAGAGAGGTTACCTTCCTCCAAGGGTAGTAAGCAAATCTCAAGAAATCAAGCACTAAATTTTCAAGAATCTTCCCTCCACCAAATCTTCTACCAATCTTGAAAATGATCCAAGGTGTGAGTAAGTTGGAACAAGTTTAGTAAGCAAAATGGAGAGGATGAAGATGAAAATTTTCTTGGCTAAAGGAGGAGGGAGATTCGACCATGAGATGAAGAAAGAGAGAGTGATTTTGTTTGATTTTTGTGATGTGAGAGGATGAAAAAAAGAAGTGACATAAAACTACTTTTGGTGGTGCAAAAGTCAACACTTGAATAGTGGTCCATTAATACTCCTAATTGAATTCAATTCAAATCACTTACCTCTTATCTCTCAATTAACTTTTTTTAGTCTTCAATTGATTATTTTTAACTCTCCAAAACCACTGCACTCTCATCCCACTATTTCCTCGAAAAACATATTTTCTCAAATTTTCACTAATTGGGCGACAGAAAAATTAAATTTAAGAGCAAATGTGTTAAAATTATAAAATGAGGCAATATACCATACAGTTGCAATTAAAATAAATGAAATAAATTAATTTGAACAAATGAATAAATAAATAAATAAATAGATAAGCCAGTAAAAGAAAATTTCGGGTCCTCACATCCTTCCCCCTTTAAAAGAATTTCGTTTTTGAAATTCATATCTTGATCTACAAATAACTTTAGATACTTCTTGCAGATCTCCTTTTCAACTTCCCAAGTTGCTTTCTCGATTCCATGATTTCTCCATAAGACTTTCGTTAGAGGTATTTGTTTGCATCTTAACTCCTTTACCTTTCAATCTAAGAGTTTTACTGGCTTTTTCTCATAAGATAAATTCTAATCAATTTTCACTTCTTCTGGTCGTAACACATGGGACGGGTCGGGATGATATTTCTTAAGTATGGAGATATCGAAGACATCATGAATTTTGGATAAGCTCGGGCAATTCCAACTTGTAAACCACGTTCCCTACGCACTGGATAACCTTATAGGGCCTAACAAATTTCGATTGTAATTTCTTTTCTTTTCCCGCCATTATGCTTGCTTTCAAAGGTATAATCTTAAGGAACACTTTATCTCCAATCTCAAATTCTAAATATTTCCTCCGATTATCCGCATAGTTCTTTTGGTGGCTTTGAACCGTTCGGATCCTTTGACGTATCAATTTCACCTTCTCAAAAGTTTCCTCAATCTAAGGCACGGTAGTCGGGTCCAAAATCTTCTTTTCTCCAATTTTGTTCCAATGAATCGGAGACCGACACTTTCGACCATAAAGGATTTCGTAGGGAACCATTTGTATTGAGGAATGAAAACTGTTGTTATAAGTAAATTCCACCAACGTAAGGTACTGACTCCAATTTTCTCAAAAATCCAAAGTACAAGATCTCAACATGTCCTCTAGGGTTTGGATCATCCTTTCCGATTGTCCATCTGTCTGCGAGTGGTAGGTGGTACTAAAATTCAATTTAGTCCCTAGGTTCTCTTGCATCTTTTGCCAAAATTGAGACACAAATCTAGGATCCCGATCTGATACTATACTCACCGGTATCCCATGCAACCTTATAATTTCGTCCAAATACAACTTAACCAATTTTTTCAAGGAGTACTTCATACTAATCGGTAAAAAGTGGCACTGGATTCGTTGAATAAACAAACCAAACTACAGTTTTTGTCTGGTATCTTATCATACCATATCGAGAACAAGAACAGATCCTTATCCTGAACTTTCTGGAACCCGAATGCAAATTCGCCAGAAGGTGAGAGCCAAGGACTAGCAGATGTTTCCCCTGCAGTCAGAGTACTTCCCATAGTTACAATACCATTTTTTTGAGAGAAAACAGAAATTGGGAAGAGAAATGCGAAGAAAAAAATGACTTGTATGCATAGGTATGCCATTGCAATAGACAGTATAGACCTGGTAGGGTGAGCGTACATTGCATGTTATTATATACACGGAACAATAGGTCTAAAGACTCAGGAGTCAACTCTGTCTCTTTGCCTCAATTTCTATCACCATTTCACACGCATATAGCTGGAATCCACATATATAGTCCGGTGATCAAGATTGAAGGTCCGTCAATGTGGGGTTCTTTCATCCTTGAGGGTTCATCGATGTGTAAAAACTTGGGTCTACCAATTACAGTGCCAAAATTTCATAAACATTATTATTGTTGTAAACTCCTTTTTTTTTTTGACCAATGTTGTAAAACTCTTTAACACCGGAAGATTACAGCAAACCGTCAATTCTATTTGAAGTGCATATGAAGGCTTCAGGATGAGTATCGAATTGTCAATCAGCCTCTCAAAGTATAAAGTCAGTCAATCAATAATAGCACGGTTCATCTCCATTAGTAACTCACAATAGTTTGCATGTAGAAATCAAAAGGTACTATGAATAATGCATCCAAGAAAACTAGTAATATTCAAGAAAACTTCCGGGACATACACTATGCTGCTCTAATTGCTGGGTTAAAGATGCTTTGTTTGATAAAATAGTATCAAAAAACTAAATTGCCCTGCAAATTGAGATCTATTGGCCAATTTATCATTGAAGGAAAGAAAAAGTTAATTTCTACATGATCAATGGAAATTTTTGTAGTAAATATAAACTAAAATAACTCAAAACCAAGAAAAATGAAAAAGTTTATGATATGAAATGAAGAACAAAATTGATTAGTAGAAAAGTTAATATCTAGATAAAAATCAAGAAAAATAAGTAGACTTGCACATAAAAGGATCAAAAAAATTAAAGAGTGAAAAATCTTAGTTTACAAATAAAAAATGAAGAGAAATATAAATAGTCATACCATAAATGCTAGGAAAATTTTTGATGAGAGAAAATTTTCATATGTAAACAAAATTCATGAAATTTAAAATGGTTAGAGTTTGAGAAAGGGGAAATTTTTTTATGAGAGACAAGTTTATTATAGAAATAAAAAATTAAAAAATTGAACATATTCATAACAAGAATCAGATGATGAAAGATTTTGATAAGAGAAAATTTGGTTCTAAGCAAAAATATGCAGAAAAGAATAGTCATACGGTAAAGGGAAGAAAAACGTTTTGAGAGATAAAACTTAATAGCTAAATAAAGATAAGTGGAAAAATGAAAGTATTTTTAGTAGTAAAAGGAAAGAAAAAAATTGATGACTAGAAATATTCATACCAAAATAAAGAATTAAAAAAAATCAAATTATTCATAGTATAAATGCAAGGAAAAACAATTGACAAGTGAAACCTTCAGTATGTAACTGAAAATCAAGGCAAATAGAAATATTTGTGGATCAAAGGACAGAAAAGAATCTAAAGAGAGTAAGCATTTTTTGAAGAATTTGAAGAGAGTCAACTTAATATCTAAAAAAGAAAAAAAATTGAAAAAAAGTTAGTATAGAAATCAAGGAAAAAAGGTTTGATGATGAAAACAATTTCACTTTTGAAAAAAAGAAAAAATGTCCTACAGTGGGATTGAACGAGAGAAAGGAATAGTGTATAACCTCCGATCCATAAGTTAATGAATAATTTCAACCATTACAACTCATGAGTTCAAAATACTCACGATTTCAATTCAAAAGTTACTTGGACCAATTCGTAGGGTTAGGGCATTACAAATGGTATCAAAACGAATCTCATAATCTTTTTGTAGGGTAAGCTTGATGCTAGTAGTGTTATGGCTCTGACTATATAAGAAAATGTGAAAGAATTAAGTGCTGTGCAAGACTAAATATCATATTTGATGGGATCACCTCTAGAAGTTATGGGACTAAGTGCTATGTTGGACAGGGGTCACCTCTAGAACGCAAAGTTCGACTAGACGGACAGTTTGAATTGTAATGGCTTATGTGAGATCACAAAATTTTAAAGATGGAATGAGTGAAATATCCGACATCGAAACAGAACAAGAGAACCGAATAGTATAGAACCTCCGATCCATGGGCTATTGAATAATTTGAATTAGTCATTTTGATCCCGTCGTTACAATTCAAAAATTATATGGGTAATTTGGATTAACTATTTTAATGCCGTCATTTCAGTTCAAAAGTTATATGGATCAGCCCGTGGGGCAGAGGCGTTACAAAAACCATTAAGGGACCACAATATTTATGCAACAAAAGAGTTTGAGATTATTGGAAGAGTATTGTTCATAGTTTTTAGCGATCAAGATGGAATATCGGTAGAGCCACTAGAAGACAGACACACGGCATGCAAGAGCAAGACCAATAGCCATAATGAAATCTACAGCACTTTTTGAAATTCAAAAAATCTACAGCACTTGAACTCACATTTCACCACTCTGACACGAACTTTCATGCCAAAATAAGGTCAGGAAAACCAAAAATCCAAAACGTCCGAATTCCCAAATCCTAAATAAAGTTGAGCATTCTCCCTCTGGGATAAACAGTTGTCAAACAGATTCATTCCTCGTGGCCCAGCCTAATTGTCAATTTGTCATAGATGTGAAGCTCAACAAAGACACGTTCAATCAACAATAACTTATGATTACTTAGTCAGTGTTAGTGTTGGGTATTTGGGTTATATATATATATATATATATATTTATTTATTTATTTATATACTTTAATTTAATATGCGTGGGACGAAGCAGACGTATGTTTTCCTACTCCTACCCGTTTTAAGGTCAGGGAGGGAGGGGGGAAAACCCCACCCCCATCCCATTACTCCCTCCCCCTCGGGGTGGGTAATCATCCCCATTACTATCCCTAAGTGCTCGTATAGGTGTAAGTCCCACATTTAGGGAGGCAAACTAATAAATTGTTAACTTAATAACAATTGAATAACAATATATAAAGTATTGAGTTAAACAAATTGTCAAAGAAGAGGAGGTTTCTAATTTTTATGTGCCTTTATTCAAACTGCTATAGACAAATTATGGTATGAATTTTGAATGTACGTTTTAAATGGCTATAGTTAGGAATTGTGCCACTACAATAGAGAGTTTATGCCTCGTGTAGACACCAAAATTTAATTTATTTTTATTTTTATTTTTATTTTTATTTTTATTTTTATTTTATTTGATAAATATTACATATTTTTATGTATTTCTTAATCTCATGATTTTTAGACATTTTTTTTAGCATTTTAGATGTCAAATTTTTTATTTTGGCTTTATTTATTATTTTTATTATTCATTTTTGTTCATTTTGACCATTAGTCTCTTAATTCTTATTTTAAGACATTTTTAGCATTAAAATTTCAGAAAAAGAAAATTTTCACAAAAAGTTGTTTTAATCATTTCGGATTCAATTTGAAAATATATATATATAATTGACATTTAAAAGTTTTCAATTTGTTTTAATTTGTGTTTAATTTTGTTTGACTTTTGGAAAAAAAGAGCAAAAACAAAAATGACAAAAATAATAAGGAAAATATGTGAATTGGTGGAAGCTTGCATGTGGGACAAATGTCCCTTTATTTATTTGACAACACAATACCTAGAAGGTGAGGTGTCTAGGCACTTGGTTGGCTAAGAAAATTTGGAAAGAAAAAAAAAGAGAGAAAAAGAACAAAAAAGAAGAAAGTTAGCGGATGAAAAAGCTAAGAAGAAAAAAAAAGGAGTTTCGGGAGTGGGGCTTCGGGTCTGGAAGAAAGAAAAAGAAAGAAAAGAAAAGCTGAGTGAAAAAAATAGGGGGAAGCTACGGAAGAAAAAAAAAAGGGCAACGAAAACAACAGGGGAGGTCTGAAAGCAAAAAAGGAAAAGAACAGAGCAACAGAAAGAATAAAGAAACAGAGGGCAGCGGACGAAGGGGGACGAGAGGAAAAAGGAATCAAAAAGCCGAAAAATTGAGGCATAGAGGAGACCAAGAAAAGCCACGGGCAAAGAGAAAAACTAGAGGATGAGAGGCCTAAGGGAGACTAAAAAAAAGAACCGGAAAAGAGGAAGAAAAGGGCAACGGAGGGGAAAACAGAAGGGGGCTTCGGGCTGAGAGATGGAAAAAGGGAAGAAAAAGCAGAGAAAAAGAACACAGAGGGCGGCGGACGGAAAAGGGGGGGGGGCTTCGAGCATCAGAAAAACAAAAGGAAAAGGGGGGTGGATGAAGAGGTTTTGGGAGCGGAGGAAAGTTAGAAAGGAGCTCCAAGAGGAAATTTGGGGAAACGGCAAGAGCTTGAGCAAGGAAATAGAGCAAAAGGAAAGGAACAAACAGAGCAAAGGAAAACCGAAAATTGGGGGGATTTTTCTTCGGGGATTCAAACAAGAGACGGAGCAAGGAAAGGTCATCTGAAAAAGCTTCTGCTCATCGAAATCCTCCACCGTCATTATCACCAACCTTCACCGAACAAGAACGTTGTAAGGCTCTTCTTTTCCTATCTTTAATTTCTGTTCATGAATACATGGAACTATGAGGATAAGGTGGTTGATTGGTTTCTCTTCCTGTTTGGGTCAAGATTTTAATGTCTTTATGTGGATTTTGATGATGATTTCTGTCACTATATGATGAATTTGGTTGGGTTGGTACAAAATCGTGGGCTCTCTGTAATGAAGATTGAATATGTGTTAAATATGGGTTGATGCAACTAACCTGTTTGGAGAATTGCCTACACGAAAATCTTGAACCAAAGGGGTAAATCGGAAGAGGTTCCGTATGCATGTGAGGAAAGCTCCCATCAGTCCAAAGCCTAGTTGAAACCCATGAGTGTATCCAGAAATTTGAGAAAGACCGATTATGATTTTTTTTTTTTTTTTTCCTTATTTCCTTTTCTTGCTGTTTGCTTGTAAATTTTTGCGGTAGAATGAGGATGATGTTAATACGTGTTTTGCTCCAAACAATGTTCTGGTTCTTCCCTATTTCATGGTACAGCAACGGTATTTTATACAAAAATTATGTTTTGATGACTTGCTTGCTCTTCTCTCCTTTCTTTAGTAAAAATTTCACATCTCTTTTTGATGTTTCTGGTCTCGTCTGCAAGTGAGTTGGTTCGATGGCTGTAATTTCTAGGCCTGCTATTGTGCAAATCCATGAAACTAGTTCAATTTCTTTGATGCATCTAACCTGTTTGATAAAAGACCTCTACGGAAACTCAAGCCAAAAAGGTCAAAATGTTGATTTTCGGTGATAGTGTGAGAGGAACTCTGACCAGCCCAAAGCTGGCCAGAACTTGTGCGTTTCACCAGTTGGGGAGGGAGGGAGAAACTAAGAAATTTTTGGGGTTGTTTTCCATTTTTTGTTGCCTTTCGTATTTTACAATGGTAGATTGTATTTGCCATAAAAGGCTATTTGAATCATCAGAGGTTGCAGAGTTTCTTTTTCCCTCAGTCACGCTGCAGAAGAAGGCTTTCTGCGAACCATTTGCATGAGTAATCTGGAAATTTGCAGTTTAATCCCCAAAACCCCAAATAATTACACTATGGCCCAAACGTTTCTGTAATTGGATCAGTCTTGTCCCTGTTGAGTCTTTATCCCCTTTTCTATATCTTGAGAGCATTTCTGAGCATGTTATTTCTATGATTTGGATATAATAAAACCTTAATTTGTCTTAATTGATTTATTATCTTATTGGGTTTTGGTGAAGTAGCTAGGGATTTGGGCTGTGATTTGTTTGGTTGGTTTTTTTGGTATAATTCATTTGGTCTTTTTGCTTGGATTTTAGGAGTGGGCTTTAGTTTTTTCTTTTTGGGTTTTGACATGGACTGAAGGGCAAAAGCCCATACGTTGTAGTGGGATTTTTACTATGCCGAAAGTTGGGCTGATCTGTCTCTTTAATGTTGGGTTTTCGATGGACCGGATGGCTCTTGGCCCAGAGAATAATAAAGAATGGCCCAATGGCCGGTTTTACCAAGAAGTCAGAAAAGGAATTGCAAATCAATCCATGGACTTTCCATTAATTATACTATAGCCCTAAAAACTTTCAGTTTCTTTCAATTAAGTCCCTAATCTAATTGCAAATAGGTCCCTAAACTTTATTTTTATTTAATTTGACCCCATATTTTTGTGATAATTATAATTTAACCCCCAAAGCTTTATTAATTTTTGCAATTAAGTCCCTGCCCATTTTAATTTCTTGAATGTAGGTTGTTTACATGATTTAATTGATTCAATTTCATGTCTATTTTCTTTTTTATGAGTATTTGTTAATTAAAGTGATGTCTTGACCCTTTTCTTTGTTTTTTGGAGGGTAAGTAAGATAAATTTCACTTCATTAGACAATCAATTCAAGGGAGGTACACTCTACCCTTTATGTTGATTTTATTTGACCCTATGTGCTCCCTATGTGCTCCTATGTGATTCTAAATGTGCAATTGCATGATCTTTGAATGTTGTATTTTTATTTCATTTAGTCACTTTATTTGTCTCAATTTTGTATATTTATTTTAATTTAATTTGTAATTATTTGAGAAGGCAATTAAATGCCACAATTGTAATAGTTAGGTTATTATATCATTTTATTTAATGCTTTCCCCCTTTAGATTGTAGTAGGGTCCCCCTGATGTAATAGTTAGGGTTTTATTTGCTTTATTTTTGCTTTGTGTGATTTGCATGCCTATGTGTTATGTGTTACCGCTTTCTTAGGACCTTGCAACTAGATATCATGCTTATTTGTTTATGTGAACTTATGTGTTTATTTGCTTTTATTAGTTTTATATGATTAATTAGTTAAGAATGATTATGTATGACGTCACCACACTAGTCCAACGCTAGTTGTGGCTCTTTCTCGATTCCACACTAGTCCAACGCTAGTTGTGGCCTTTTGTTTCAATTTTCCCACTAGTCCAATGCTAGTAAGGATTCATAGATGTGGGCTAGTGCAATGCTAGACCCTTAGGTGCCTTTCGAGCGTTAAATCATGTTCGTGTGATAAATCATTTCATCTCATACATATTTTTCACTTTTTAGGGTTTTCTTATCATTTTGCATGACATTTTCCACTATATGTATATCCCTTACCCCATATTTCCCTTATATGTACATCCCTTACCCCTTTGTATGAAAGCATGACATTAGATTTGCATGCCATTTAGGGGAATAGAATCAGACTAGATCATTTGCTTGATTAGATTAGGTATACCCCTTGAGTATGGGATATGGACGAGTTTGACTTTCTAGTCTTAGCACGCTCGTATTCCCTCTATTAAAAGGAAAATTGAGTCACGAACATTAGTTCCCCGTACCCAACATGATGCATTCCTTTAGAACATGTATATTTTGTATAATTATGATTATTTTTATTCTTTCTTTTCTTTTGTTAGAGTCTCATATTTTTGCACAATCCGTGATTTTTTCGAAAGTTTACTTTTGGGCGTCGCAACTAATGCGAATTGCATCAAATAATTTCGAAGAGATATTTTGACCCCTCGATACCCTCTTAGGTCTAGGGTTTGCATTCATATAAATACCTTCAAAATGTGATAAATTTTTAGGTTGAATTAAGAAAATTCTTGACTAAATCACGCAACTTGCTTTGGCTAGGTTGAGAGGGTGCCTTGGATTTTTATCCTTGCCTTCCCTCTCTTCAAATGTGACTCCCGAATCTTTTTGTCTGACTTTCGTAGACTTAGGAGTCGTTTAAAAAGGGTTTTCATAATTTTATTTAAAAAATTCATTTTAGGGGATTTGGTACACCTTAACTTAAGTGGCGACTCCGATTTTTTTTAAAAAAAACCCTTTTTAAACTATTATGTTGGGTCAAATCGTCGCATTTTCAAAGTTCCATTAAGACCCATTTTGTTTTCCTTATTTATTTTTAACAAATCAAAAACACATTTTCTAAATCAAAAATCAAAAATACATTTTTCTTAAAACCATTTATTTTTCCTTTATATATTAAAAAAAAAAATGGGGCGCGACACCTCGTCCTTAAAGCATAAAAGAAATGTTTTACACATACTGAATAGTAAATCATGATGGCCATCTTCAAGTAATCAGCTTGGAAGACTTTGATATTGGGAAGATAATTGAGACAGATGACGCCGTGAAGGGTTGATGGGGCTGGGATGGGACGGGCTAGGGGTCATTTTCTCCTCTGGTTAAAAAATAGAGTGGGGCATGGAGGAGTATAACCCCACGGTCCCATCTCATTCCTGGCCTAAAACATATATATATATACATATATATACTTGTACATTTATATACATATATATACATATATATATATTTAGTTATACTAATAATTATATGTTTATACTAATACAAATTATTGATTAGTTATATTTGTACATTTATATTAAATTACTAATTACACTTTTATTCTTTTACACTTAACAAATTTCTATTGTCAAGAAATTATTAAAATGAGTCAAAATACGAACTCGAATGCCTCAGCTTGTGGAATGTTTGTCGATGATATTCTCATATACATATAAAGTTTTGCAACTTGGGAAGCATCATGGGTACTTAGAAAATTGAACAAAGTTGCCCATTATTTTGCTAAACATGCTTGTTTCATATTTGGTGATTGCATATATGGAGGGACTTTCCTCCAGATTTTATTGCTACTTCACTTGCTACCGACATTATTTTGAACTAATAAAATTTCTCTTTTTATAATATTAAAAAAAACAAATTTCTTTTAGCACCTACGAGCACCCACGAGAAAGTGGGCGGGGTGAGGGAGCTGGTGATGGGCAGTGTTTTTAAACTTGGACCAGACTGGCCGGTCCGACCGATTGAACGGGGACTCGGCCAGACATTTGGTCCGAATCTCTTTGAAAACCCGATAGTCTAAGAATTGGTCAAATCCGGTCAAAACTTGGGTTTGACCAGGAACCGCTAGAATCGGAAAGATTCCGGTTTTCTTCTTGTTTCTTTTTCTGATGGTACTTCATCCTTGCTTTCTATGGCTGCTGCTTCCCCTTTTTTTTCCCATCTTTTGATCTTTGACCAGTTCCAAGAGAAGTGAAGCAACAACCCAAATTAAAAGAAAAAATGCATTCCCTTAATTTTCTAACTTGATTTCCTGCAACTTAGTTCTTGTGTATAGAGCAAAGAAGGGAAGAGAAGAGAGATGAGGGAAAAAGGAAAATAACAAAAATAAAGAGAGTTTTCTTGTGTATTTGATTTGTGGGGATAAACTTTATCCGATAAAGGACAAGCGCCTGAATTGCAGTAGCACTTAGCCAAGCTTAGAGCCATCAAAGGCGATTCCTCTTAGTTTTAGTACGGGCACTAGCTAAAGCTCCCAGAGCGAAGTCCCACTAAGAAGTCAAAAGAACTTGGCTTGGGGCATCATACAATAAGAAAGCTGCGGATAAATCTTTACTCAGCGACCAAGCGAAAAGAGTTATAGTGAATGGCAAGGAGGAGGAGGAATCAGGATAAAGTGGAAAACAAAGGAACTGGGCGGCGGCTAAGTGCCAAAATCACGTTAGGTTAGGTTGTTCCCAAATTTTTCTAATAATTTCATTTGGACCCTATATTATTTTAAGAAGTATAAAATCCATCCATTATATTTTTTTAAACTACAAATTTACCTATAACTTCTAAGTGCATTCCTTTTGGACTAAATTCTAACTCATGAAATATGTATATAAAGTTGTACAGCACCAATTTAAAGGGAATTTTTATATATTATTTTAATTATATGTATAATTAATATATTTTTATGACGTCATCCGATTCGGCCCCGGTTGAACACCGATCGAACCCATTGACCCCTGAACTCTGTCGAGTCAATATCCGGTCCGAGTCTGAAAACATAGGTGATGGGAAGCCACGCGGGGGCAGGACCCCATTGCCATTCCTACTTTGAAGTCATTTTCTACTTTAGTACTAGCATTTGCCACTCTGCTTTTTCCCCAGTTTTATCACCAAATATACATGAGGGAACCACATCCACATATATAGCAGGAATCTAGTGACTAACTTTAATGATCTTGTCTTTTGGTCCACTGGGAATTCTCGTATCAGTGAACACTCGGGTTTATTTCTGTTTTCCTCTCTTGGACATTGGTGTTTCAAATATGTAGACATTCTACGGCGACAAGTCACTTCTGCTGGAAAAATGGACAGAAGACATCAGGATGAGCACCAAATATGAAGTCAGTCAGTCAATACTAGCATGGCTCATTTTATTACTACCACAGACCAAGATGCAGTCAAAAAATCGAAGTACGAGTATAATTGCATCCAAGAAAAGTTAATAACATGCAATGAAAACTTGCTAATATACTGGCGCAAAACAAAAGATACAAATAAAAATAAAACAGTGCCAACCTCAATTTTTTCTAAGATGGTTGCCCAAAAATAAAGAGCTAAAAGACACCCTCTTGTCAAGTGACGGGATTTTTCTATACGTACAAGTTAAAATAAATCCGAAATACACCCGTTTCACTGCAAGTATACAGGTCAACTAGTAGTTTAGGGTATATATCGAGTCGATCCCACGAGGAAGAGTGAACAATTACCGGTGTTACTAAAACTTCTCTATTATTTAGACTATCAATGAATTATAAGAAATTAAATCTACTGAACTTATGGAAAATAACAAATGTGAGATCCTTAGGTTATGGTATTCCTAACTACTCATGCAAATGCTATTTTTGGATCATTGAATACTACTATCTAGGCTAATTATGGTGTAATTTCCTCATGCATATGAAACCTACTTTCGTAGTGAATCAATTATATTCATAACTAATCCATACCTATTCTCATGGTTATGGAATTAGCTACAAGTTCATTTTTTCAATGAAATTACATGAAATTAATCACCAAAACCACATAGGTGCACCTCTACTCTCGTGAGTGTACTCCCTATGTTTAGCACTTCTTGAACTAATGTTAAATCTCAATTTTTCATTGCAGAAATAACACCTTAGATAATCACAATTAATGGTACCAGATTAATCATGATTTGAAGAGCTTAAAGTGCTAAATAACTTGCTCAAATAATGGCATCAAATAACCAAATAATAAACACTAACAATTATAGGAAGTTCAACCATACCCAAGGTATAAACTTTAGAAACACATAAATAACATAAAATCCAGAACTTGTATATTAACTAAATTTGGAATCAAATACAAAAGATAAAGAGTTGGAAAGGAAAAATAACCCTTGTCACATGAGCTCTTTCCTTGCCTTCTTCATCTCCTTTTCATCTTTGCCTAGCTAATAAACAAGAAGGATGAACTACTAGCTAAACTAACCTACACTAAGAAAATGGAAAGGCTACATTTCTGCAGACTCCAAGCTTCCTCCGTATGCCCTCTCCTCCCTCCTAAATGTCTCTGCATATAAATTGATGAAAAACTCCTTTTCCACTGGTCAAGATTTTCTGCTATGATTCTTCAAATGTCCTTGTGTTAAGATAGTAAAAAACAATGGCTTTTTGACTTGAAAATAAGCCACCTTTCTTGCCCTTTTGTCTTCTGAAGCATGTGCACCGAATTCCCTTGCAACTTATAGTTGGAAAGTAGTCTGAACACAAGAGAAATGGCTGAGCAAATTGCAGCTTTTCGGCTACAAAAACGCGACTACACAAAACGCGGCTTCAACTCGCGTTTTGCCTTCTCGCTTTTTCAACCTGACCTTACTTCAACTGCGATTTTCTCTAAGATGAAGGCCGAACTAGCTTTTGTGAAAAACACAAAAGTTGTAGCCCTTTGAGTTAGATTTCCAATGCTTCAAGAATCACCCAAATCGGAGTTTTGTAGCCTGAGATATGGTCGAAATACTGAAGAGTGCCAAAACTGTCTTGAACTGCATTTCTCACTTAAACGTTTTTTTAACTTCATTTCTTTTCTAACCACTTGAATTCATCACCAATCATCTAATTTTCACCGCATTTGACATCCTCTCGTGATTGAATCATTAATCCTGCATGAAAATGAAGTTTTTACCATTAAAATCAATAGAAATGCAATGTTAGCCATTTTAACATAAAATGTAGATTTTTACCAAAACCTTAGTTATTTTAGATATAAAACTAAATAATCAAACCAAAATTAACTAATAAAATGCGTTTAAAAATACGTAAAATAAATCCTTGTCATCAAGTTTTAATAAAAGAAGGCAGAAAGAAAACATACTCCATATTTCAGAAGACTATAGGTTAGCCATAAGTTAATTGGCAATACAATTGCTAGTTCCCTTCCCCGTTAAAACCCAGTCGAGTCTCTTCCACAAATAAATTAGGAGAGAGACCATCACATTGTTGTAAATATTAATGTCAATTGGTTATTTGGACAATTGTTTTGTTAATATTCACTGTAACTTTTTTTTGTAATGTGATGCATCTAAAATAAGTGATAGTTGAAAAGCTAAAATGATGATTGAAAAACATGATAAAAGAGAGTAAATAACTCTTCCAAAATAATCTCTCAATTACTTGAATAAAACATGGAATTTCATCCTTTATTTTTGACAAATCTCAGGTATTCTTTTATAGCTTGCTTCATAGCGCCAAAATAAAAGGTTACCCAGTTGATACTAGTATAACTTACAGTTACCTTGCTCATTTTTCTGTAATAACTTGAGAGGTATGCCCCTTGATCAGTGTTTATTTTACATCTTTTAGTAAATTTTATTTCATGGTTTTTGGTATCATAAGAGTACAGTTATTTAATTCATGGTTTATTTTACAGTTATTTTTATCATAAGAGTACATAATCATACCAATTCAATAGTTAATAGTTAATCACAATAAACTCATGAAGTCTTGATCTCTATCAATAATAGGACATTTAGTCCTAACTATCTATCCCGTCAAGTAGGCCAAATAGAATGTTTCTAATTATTTATATCCCATTAGGTAGGTCTGATAGACAAAAAATTCCTAGCAATTTGTCTCGCTAGGTAGGCTAGATAAATAGAAGTGGTGGAATTAGTTCCAAAAATAATAACCAAGAAACCACAAGCTCATAGTGGAGAAGATACATGGCATTCATAATCTAGAAACAAATCACATGATAATTCATCCTCATCATAATTATTTATATGTCAAAAGCAATAAATATATACTTACCCACGCCAAATTCATATTAACATAAGCAGTTGAAGCTATTTTCATCCATAATATTTGAATTGAAAATGTAGCGAGTGGCAAAACCACTTACCTTACATAAACGGACCAATACCCAGCATAATTCAAGTAATCCTCGTAATTCATGTCCTCCCCATATATAAACAATCCTAAATTACTTAACTCAAGACCCATGAACCAAGAAATATAGAACTTCCCACACCTATAAGATGAGAACCTAGTTGAAAGCAGCATTGTTAGATATGATTTCTGTGGTAGTGATTAGTTAAACAAATATAACTTAGCTATGTACATCAAAAAACTACAAAATTGATAGAGTTGAAAACTAGACTCCTAATACTAGATAATCCCTAGAAGACACTATTCTATGACTCGAACATAAACTGGCCTTTTTTCCCACAAGTGTCAAAACATTTCCAATACTGCAAGATGAATTTTAGTCAACTTCCCAAATTTTCTAGTATCAATAGCTAAAGAATCAGAATCTAAATTTTACACCATTGGACAAGCTTATGAATCAAGTTTCAAACACAACCAAAATAACTCAATTCTGACATTTTTACATAAAGTTATGACCAATTTTTAATCACTTAATTCTGATATTTTTACACCAAGTTATGACCAATTTTTTAAGACTATACATGGCTGACTGTTATCGTGAAATTAATGAAATCCAAGTTTGTCTTAAATGTAATTATCGAGAATTCATTCTATTTGTGATGCCTAATCCTTAATTACAAGTTGAATACCAAGATATACAAGAGATTATCCCAATCCCAAACCATCCAACCTTAATTTTCATTTCCAACCAAGTTTTCAAATGGCAACAATAACTCAAAAACAGCATGTAATAAAGCCAACTACATGAACGACTTCAAAATTTCAGAATATATCGCATGGGCGCACATTCGGAGAATCAACTAATGCTTTAATTATGACCAATTCTGCAGTCACGCCTTAATCTTACAAATCTGATCATTTAAAGAAATATTCATTGTCAACTACATCAAAGCCATATGCAACTAAGCAATACACTTGAAACCCAGATATTGCTCTAACCACAAAACTCACTTTATCCATCAAACTTCCATTAAATAAAACTATAACAACTTAAACATGAAAGGGATTACCTTAAATAGTAAACAAAGAAGATTTTCCAATATCCTCACCAGCCAATTGACTGTTATCCTCCAAAAGTCCTCTTTGATTGGAAGAAAGAAGAAGAAGAAAATAAAAAAGGATTGAAGGAAGAAGAAGGAAAGAATTAAGGAAATGGTATACTTGAAACCCAAATAATGCTCTAACCTCAAAAACTCACTTTATCCATCAAGCTTTCATTAAACTAGTAATAGTTCACATACTTTGCACGTGATTGTATTATCTTAAAATATATTATTCTTTAAATATTAAAATTTTTTGTGAAATTTTGATCATTAATATCATAATATAGTATTTTTATGTTATTTATTTTCTTTAGCCAATTACTTTTAAAAATTTTATTAAATGAAAATAGATAGAAAGCATTCCAATGTAGTTAACATGTCCCATAGGATTGAATTTGGAATCATGAATCAAACACTTTTGATTTATTGATTGAACTCTAACATATCAATTATTGATAATATCATGTTTTACCAAAATTATTGTATATTCATGATTCTATTGCATATAAGCCACAATCATTATAATCTTTTATAAATGAAGGATATAATTAAGGTAGAAAATTAAACATACATGTAATTTGAATTCTTTGTAGTATGTTAACTCTATTTTTGTCAATAGTGGAGTATAAATGATCCACCACTTAAATTTTTTTTTTGGTTTATATATTCTGACAATTGAAATTTCATAGACAGAGATAGTTGAGATTTTTCTATTTTTTATTTTATTCATATTTTTTAGCACAATTCATTACAAAGCAAAAGCAACAAGACTACTTTTTCATATGAACACATTTTTTCGGTTTTAGTGTCAATATTTTTGATGATCATGGAATTGGAAATGATAACTGTGGCAAATTAACAATTTGAATATCAGTTTTAGTATATTGCAGTGTTTTATTTTTTTAATTGGTAGCTTTTAATCCATAACCACTATCATTATTGTCACTTATTGGAATGCACTAAATCTGCCTAATTACAATTGTCACCATTAATGAAATTTACTTAATTTTAAAGCTTTTCATTTCATAATCGCTACCATTATTTACTAATATTGCAATACAATAAATATATGTAATTATTAGAAAAATAAGGGTGTTTAGGGCGTCACTGAAAACAATTTGGATATCATTTTTATTTTATCATTCTTCATTTTAAATTTACTTTTATTATAATTCTCATTTTATCATTGGAAATGGCTTCTGACTTGATGGATGGATTTGGTTTGTTGAAACCAATACAAATGAAACATTACTATATTATTGTCAATAACAATATTTGTTTTCCCCTAGATATCAGTGATTTTGACATTGCCTTTGGTATTATTTGAATTATATTCTAGTTTATTAATTTATTTGCTATTTACTTTATGTCATTTTATGAATAGTTTTCAATTTTTTTCAGTTTTATTATTTTGAGGATTGCTATTGATGATAATAATAGTTTGTATGGCTCTATTTCAGATTTTCTTTTTCCAATTTAATACTGCTATTCTTTTTAGACTTTTGTCCAATTAGAGTCACTTTTTCCTAATTTCAATCAATGAATGAGTACTCCAAGAGCAACTCTCATAGTCCAATTTTCAATATATGAATACTCTACCACAATCTCTGTACCCTTTATGGTATAAGCTCCTCTATCTAAACAAACTCTGTAAACCCTCCCAACACTACAAACACTCTAGGATCAAACTTTTGAATCTAAAGCTCTAATACCATTTGTTGGCACGAAAAATAGGCGCACAACAAAAGCAATTTTAGCACATATAGAAAAAATGTGGGAAGAGGAAGAGAATAAACACACAAACAAACACTCAAGCCTTTGACTCACGACAATTCATAAATCTCAACTTTGAGACTTTCTCTCAAACCTATTTTTTAAGACTCAACTCAACTCTCCAAGTAACAACCTACTAAACTGGTAGTATTTATAAACTACAAAGTTTCATAAAACAAAAACAATTGTAAACTGGAACTTATTTGGAAATTAATTTGAGATTTCTTAAACCAATACGGAAACTAAACATACAAGACACCAAAACAATTAACTAAAAGGATTAGGAAACTAAATACAACTTGGTTTAATTTCCTTCAATAACAGTGAAGGAAAGTTCGCATGTACATGTAACATTGTATGGGTCTGAAATAATAATCCTGAGAGAACATTACTCCCTCACTCCCATGACATTTGTCATGTTTGTCATTTTTTCTTGTCCCAAATTAATTGTCATTTTAGAGAAGTCAACCCACTTTTTTTAATGGAATTTTATCTTTATCATTCATGTGTGATGGTGAATTTAATAAGTGTTTTATTTGAGAAATTACTTTTGTAATTATGGCAAATTATTGTGCTAATCTCGTGATTTTTCTCATAATTTAACTTGGATGCTGAATTCAGAGGTTCATGATTACAAGCAGTTTAAAAGAGGAAATTTCAGAAGATTTATTGAGAAAGGATGCAGGCCAATGTTTTAAAACTCAAACCGTTAATTGAACTAATGAAGTGTTCGGGTCAAGGTTCAACCGGTCAGACCGGTTCAACCCTGGTTCAATGAATTTTTTAAAAATAATTTATATAAATATATATATGCACAAAATAAGACATGCAATGGACTAATTTAAAACTTTATATGATGAAAAGTTTAATATTTTCAAAAAACTTGGATTTTCAAAAATAAATTTTTTAAATTGTAAGTTGAAACAATCTCAATTATATCTACCAAAAAAATAATCTTAAATCCCACTCAACAATATCACAATATTTTAAAATTATACAAAATTCACGTCTATGGGAATTAGACATTGTGAGTTCAAATTTTAATTCACTTTTTGGAATTTAGAGATTGCATCTTAAAAAAAAGTTTGAAGTTTAGAGTTTGGAGAAAGTCAGGAAAATCGAAAATAGAGATGCAAACTTGATAAGAAGCAAAAAAAGAGAGATGAAAGTGAGTGATTGTGGCATTTAATAATTATTTTTTATGGTTAAAGAAAAACAATTATTTTTAAAAAATTTTCAATTTAATAGGCAAAAACAAAATTAAAAGATGCAAGAAAACATCAATAAATTAAAACTAAAGATGTTTGATTAAAAGGGGTGATAAAAGAAAAGAGGAGAGAGAGAGAGAGTTGAAAATTATAAAGAAAAAGTTATGAGAGCATGAGATTTTGTAGGGAAAACGGAGGAAAGAAAGATGGAGATTTATATTATATAAATGTGGTATAAAAAAAAACTAATTGAATAAGATGGTGCAATGGTTACTATGTTGGTCTTGTGTAACAAAGGTCTTGAGTTCAATCCTTACTAGCCACATTTTGCAAAACTTAAAACAAAACATTGAAGCAAAACTAAAAAACCGGAAATTAGCTGTTTGACCCGATTTACCGGGTTGGACGGTTTTGACCGGTCTTGACCGGTTCTTGGACAACTTCAACTATAGCGTCTGGTTCTGAAAACATTGATGCAGTGTTCGTCAAGCCAGTGAAGCCAGGAAATTTCGGGAGCTAATAATTGTTTTATCTTTGGAAGAGTTGTGGGGCCCACAATTGATGTCGCTCTTTATCTAAAGTGTGGATGAGGGGCAGGAGCGGTCATCAGAAGGACTGCTCCTGAGCTGTTCACGGCCAAGATTTGGCCCAAAACATTTGTACGGTTCAGGTCACTTCTTGTACCTTGTTTTTAACAACGTGTGTGGAGCTCACAAAAATTTGTTCTAAAGTTACACGTTGTGCAAACAAAGTTACGCCGTATACAAAATGCACAAAACTGCTAGGAACGGTTGCCCGTGGTCCCTAAAGTGTCGATGTTTAGGAGTTTTAAACACGTGCTTATTTTTCTGATAGTACTTCTTCAACAACTATCTTATCTAACGAGGTAGTTTATAAAAGATATTTTTCCTTTTTAGGAAATTAGCTTAGAGATAATTTTAGACTAGAACAAATATAGGAGAAGAGGAAGAAATCGAGATCTCTCAAGACTTGAACTTTTCTTCTTTGTTTTTCTCTCTCTTCTCGAGAACATAAACTCTAGCTCTATTTTTATTTTTCTTGGTTGGATTTTTTCATGAGTAGTGGTTAAGGTGTTGTTCTAGTTAACAAATAATCGAGACTTTGATTCAACAATAATTGTGAGAACTAATTTATTTTTACTGATTTATATATTCATTAGTATTTGTATATTTCCTAAATTAATTGCTCATGGTTACGTTGCTTCATTAGATATCAAGGGTTCGATATTTAATTAACTAGATAATCTACTACCAATTAAATTGCCAAACCTCGTAATTCAACACCCACCAATGTGGCCCACAACTTATTCCCCACAATTATCAATACATCAAATAAAAATTTTCTTTTCTACTAATGTCACTGTAAGTTAATTGCACGTACTCCCAAAAACAATGAATTTTATGGGGTGGAGGGAGTACTATACTAGTTTAAGAATTCAGCAAAGTAGGCAATAAACATTTCATGCATGGGAGTGGTTATAAGTAAGAGATTTTAAGTTCAAATCCTTTTACTTACAAAACAAAAAATTCATGCATAATTTTATATACAAATTAAACGGCTCTTATTACATTTAGAGGTTAGATATTTTTGTTAACAATAATTTTATTAATTTTAAATACTTAATTGTTTTGCCAAATAACCAAAGTGTTACAAAAAGAAAAAGAAAAATAATACAAGGATTCACTTGCTTCTCGTCTTTTCTTATGGCAAAATTTGTGCTAATAGTAGAAGAAGATTGCACTTATATGTATTTAATGCTTTGAGTATATACCTGGAAACTTCACTTTTGAAATAGGGATGCCCATTGGATATTCTTTAAAATATACTTCAGGTGTTAGATATTTGAAATGATAAAGTTAATTAAGAAAAAGTATATAATTGTAATATAGGGTGATAATTATTAGTGTGTGTATATATATGAGAGTTAATTCCCCCTTTGCACCTTTTAACTTTGACCTAACTCCCACTTATATCCTCAAACTTCAAATTGGGACATTTAACTCCCTAAATTACAAAATTCATCTCACTTGAGTGCAATCCGTGACTGAATATAGAAAACTAACAGAATAATTGGCATATTCCATTAACTTGTTATTGTAACTTAAAAAAATCAAATTTATTAGGGAAATAAATGTAAAATTAAAATCCCAAAGAATACCTCCTTAAAAATTTTGAAATTAAGCAATATTTTCTTTTTCTTTTTTTCTTTTTTGCTTTCCCTTTTCTTCCTTCTTTTTTTCCCTTTTCCTTTTCTTCCTTCTTTTTTTTTCCTTTTCCTTTTCTTCCTTTTTCTCCAAATCCAGATCTACCATTGCCAATAGCTTCAATCAATAGATCTAACACCAGAATGCATATGCGTCTTTCTCGATCCCTGCAACTAAAGCCAAGAAATATTTTGTCACAAATTGCATCCATAAGGAAATCAAAGACAAAAAATTTTGATGCTGTCCTCTACATTGCCCATGATTAGAAGCCAGCTCTTTCCATCTCTACCTTCAAATTAATCAGCCCTTGTTCTTTCCCTTGTTACCTTCAATTTCCAACAAATATTCCAAGTATTCTCAAAACGGACATAATTTTGTATAACCCATTTTTATTATGCCTTAAACACCTCTACTAACCAAGAACTCTCAATTAAAAAAAAATCTTAACCAAAGTAGTGATGCAATACTGAAGATGCAAAAAAAAGAAACTTTTCAGTCATTATTGAAGTTGATGTAAAAAGGGTGTCATGAGTAATTTTTTTT
The DNA here is from genome assembly GCA_023065735.1 of Coffea humblotiana. NCBI lineage: Eukaryota > Viridiplantae > Streptophyta > Magnoliopsida > Gentianales > Rubiaceae > Coffea > Coffea humblotiana. The sequence continues at coordinate 6,180,491 of CM041208.1, read as the reverse complement.
GTTTTTCATAAACCAATTCTAGTAATCTTGATTGAATTGGCAATTCTAGTCAATTTGATCCAGTACCTTTTGTTGCTTCGTCAAATCGGCCTTATCTCTGTGAAGTGAACTGGAGCCTTCATACTATCATGGAACTTAGCGGCGGCAATTTTTCAAGTCAGATCTTGAGAAGCTGGCAAATCAGTCTTCAATAATTGTACTAAAAACTAAAAAAGCTTCACATTAATATCCCAATCTATACTCATCGACAAGACACCACTTATATCTTCAATTCCTAGAGATAAGGAAATTTATGTAATCTTTTAGAGACTGGAGATTGAGTTGATAAGATGACAGGCACATCCAGATTTTTTGAATGGGTTTATCATTCAATGTGAGGTTAGATATTATCAGGATTAGAGAGTAGAGATTGAGTTGAGACATTCTTTTGAGCCTGAGAGGAAGAAGATAAAGGGAGAAGAAGAAATACAAAATGAATAAGTAAAAGAAGAATGAAGAAGAAGAAACGGCAAAAGAAAAAAGGGAAAAAAAAGAAGAAAACTTACCTTTTTTTTGAAGGATTGAAAGGCTTTATTCTTTTTGGTCTAATGAATTTACATTTATGTGCTCAATAAATTTGGATTATTTTGTGTATAACAACTAGTTAACAGAATGTGATAACTTTTGTGTTAGCTTTCTCCATTCCGTCAAAGATTGTAGTTAAGTGAAATAGATTTTGTGGTTTAGGAATTTATGTGTCCCGTTTTGAAGTTTAAGGATGCGAGTAAGAATCGGGCTAAAATTAAAGGGTACAAAATGGAATCAACTGTATATATGATAAGTTGGGTGAAATATAGGTACATTAAAGAGTGCCATTGACATCCATTAGGAAGACCCTTTGAAATATATAGGCAGAAAGGTTTGAAACTCTGGTCATAAGCACTTTGTTGAACTGATAAAATTTCAATTACACGAGATGCGAAGTAAAACGAAAGAAAATGGTATCGAAAGCGTGCGCTTGAAAAGTAGAGTAGTTCCCAATGAATGAAAGTAACAATTGTAGTGTTGCTCACGCTCACCATGGCCTTGCACGACACCTCAACAGCCATGCTTTTAAACTCGGATTGGACTTGCCGGTGCAACTGGTTGAATTGGAATCCGGAGACATGTCCAGTCCGAGTTTGTTCAAAAACTCGGGTGATAAAGACTTGGTCAAAACCAATCAAAACTCGGGTTTGACCGGAAACTTGGTACAACCGGGAAAATTGGTTCTTTTTGAGCATCCAATTTCTACTATTTTTACTCGATTTTTTTTTCTAACATCCAATTTTTGCTATTTTTCTTCCAAAATTTTCAGCATGGATATCGATCCTTGAGTGCAGATTTGACGGCAACAGCAGTGGTATAGTCACATATGGCTATTCCAGCACAAATATTGAAAGATCTAAAGTTAAAATTAAAAGAATTGAGAAACAAAGAAGAATAGAAATTGATGATTTTCCAGACTGTGTCTAGAAATCATTTATGGTTGAGCCACGCTTTCTTATAGCAGACCCAGCTTTAGCATTTGACAGAAGAAACTTAATGTGAGTTGATGATTTTTGCCCAACCAAAAAATAGTGTTGATGATTTTCATGTGGTAAATAGAAAAAGAAATGCAAAGATACAAAAGTGAAAAAAGGGAGGAAAAAAAAGAAATGAAACAGAGGGAGAAATGCGTCTTGTGACGACCCCACCTTCCCCTAGGACGAACCTATGGGTTTGGCGGATCGACTGTCCAACTCTCGCCAGGACTCACTCACTAACATTCTTGAAATAGTCTTTCACCCCTCTAGATTAATATAAAAGTTCCATTCATTCAAGAATTTCGACTTAACTTACAATCCAAAAGTGAAACATAGGATTCCATTAACAAAGATCCCAAATACATCTCATCTACAAAAGTACAAGTACATGAAGATTATACACACTATTTCACGCTTACTTGCTCCGGCCTCCACTCCTATAAGGAAAACAAAAACTAAAGGAATGAGCTAAAAACCCAATGAGGTTCCCAAACAAGCAATTAGGTAGATAAACCAGGGAAGTATTACATTTAACAATTTGCACAGTAATAAACAGTCATTCAAGAAATAAACATTCAATCATTGGAAGGATACGTGCTTACTTAAAGGCATTCATTCAGTCATTCAGTTGCCGACCATTTCCCTTATTCCTCCGACATTTGAAAACATTAAAAGTGAAAATTCCTTCAGTGTTCATTTCATTCATTGCATTGCATTCATTGGCCAGTTCTCCACCTTACTTCATGGTCATACTCGAGTATACCAAACACTATCCCAGGATCACCAGCCGCCCGACCGAGTTCGCTTCTGGCTCAAGTCGACTGGCAACGAAGGGTAAGGGCCCAGTTCAACCAAAGGCTTACATTCATGCACAAGTAACATTCAATCATTTGATCACTGAAAATTCGCATTCACTTAGGTCGAGTGCGATAAAGTACACACTCACCCATTGAAAATCCATTTAACAATCATTGAAAAGTATTTAACATCCAATCAAACATTCACAACATTCCACATAGTCATTGGAAGCACAACATACAAGGAACACTCACCAATATCAGTAGATTAAACGTCAACTCTCTGGATGATAACCTTGATCACTACCAAAACCCTGAGACAATAGGTTTAAACTTAGTAGATTCAACTAGCCAAAACATACATATCTAGTATTCCAAGGTATTCCATATACTTCTCACTTTGAGCTCGAGACTTAAAAGATAAAATCCAACACAAGTATTCTAAAAGTGAGGAGAGTAATTTAAGCATCCAAAATCACACCAAATTAAGGTTTAAGACCTAGAAAAGTTTTCCAAGTCCTACTCAATTCATTTGATAAAATTCCCAGCTTTGGTGCCATTCTTTGAAAAAGCATAACTTGAGTTCTGTAGGTCAAAAAATCACAAAAACTTACACTATTAAAAAATAGACTCGGAGCACTCACAGGCTTTAGAAGAATCTTCTTGAAATTCAGCTCATAGGTTAGTCAAACTTTAGTTCAAACTCATTGCTGTCTCATGTGCAAAAACAGGATAGTCATGGTTTTCAAGAAATTTTGCAGATTTGTTTTGTATTTATAGGAGTTGAACCAAACCCTGACTTTTGTATTGTTGAAGGCCCTATGAGTCTAGTTTCAAGAGCAACAAACAGAACTCAATTCCGGCTTTCCTATATGAAGTTATAGTCAATTTCCCAAAACTACCCAGGATTTCCTGCGAAAATTTTCCAACAAGCTATTAGTTTGGAAAACTAGGTTTTTCCCCTTCTTAAACTTATTTGTTTTGGTTCAAAACTAACACATATGCAAAGAAATCGATTGTAACAAGTGTTTTGAGAAAAGTCATATACAAAAGGAAGACAAAATGCCCTAAATTCACACCTCTACTTCCACTTTTACTCACTTACCCCACAAGAAGAAAAACGGGCAGCACCTCCCCTATTTTCTTAACTTTTCCAGCAAGCTATTAGTTTGGAAAGCTAAGTTTTTCCCTTTCTTAAACTTCTTTGTTTTGGTTCAAAACTAACACACATGCAAAGAAATAGATTGTAACAAGTGTTTTGAGAAAAGTCATATACAAGAGGAAGACAAAATGCCCTAAATTCACACCTCTACTTCCACTTTTACTCACTTACCCCACAAGAAGAAAAACGGGCAGCACCTCCCCTATTTTTCTTAACTTTTCCTCAAATTTTTCAAGCTAAGTTTCATGACAAAACAGTCCAAATCAACTCCACAAGTTATAAGCTAAAAGGGGTTCTTATACTAGGTTACAAAACTAACTAATTTAAGCTTATCTCTAGCATATAAACAATATATATCTAAGCTGAAACATTCTCTACCAAGGCGGGAAATTTGGAACTAAAGTTGGAAATTCTTATTTGGAAGCTAAAAAGTCACATTAAACCTATAAATCTTCATACAAGTTCGTATCAAGGCTAGATACCATCATCTCATGTCTACAAAGCTGGAAAATTCACCAATCTTCACAAATCTAGGTTATCTTCCATAAAACTTCTCTATTCTAGTCATCTACCCAAATAAAATGCAAGATAAGAAAGAGAAAGAAAGTTTTCCAATTTAATACCTTCAACCTCTAGGAGAAAATCAAAAAACCAAAGCTTTCCTCTCCAAATGACTCCACTACAAGCCTCCTTGGCATCTTGTTGCAACTTTGTTCGGATTAAACTAGTGATTCTTGTTGATTCTTCACTCAATCAAGGCAAGATCAAGATGAAAAATGAAGCTCTCTTCCTCTCTTTTTTCCTCTCTTTGGTCGGCCAACACGGAAGAAAAATGAAGGGAATTTTGATGATAGGAAAGATAAAGATGGAAGAAAGCTTTTGGTCAAAGAAGGTCTTGATTGCCAACACTTGGCAATCACCCATTTTTCCTCTCTCTTTTTTTCTTTTCCTCTCTTTCTTGGTCAATATTTCGGTCAACCCTAGGAAAAAATTAGGGAAAGAAAAATAAGAAAATTAGGGAAAGAAAGCCTTGGTTGAGTGGTGTTTTCAATCGGTAACAAACGGGCCAGTTGGTTCAAGCCTCTTTCTTTGTCTCTCTTGTACTTTTGTTTTAACTTATGATTCACTAACTTACTCTTAGAATTTTTAATCACATACTTCCTCTTACTTAATACCCACTCTTATCTACCAAATTTAGTATACATACCTCACCAAGCTCCTTCCTTCCTTGTTGCAACCTTCTATGGATGGATTTAGGGTTTGAGGTTGATTTTCTCACAAAATCTAGCTAGGAATCAAGATAAAACTTTCTCTCTTTTCTTGCTTAAGGGAGTCGGCCAAAGGGAGGAAGAAAGATGATGAATTTTTCTTCAATTTTCCAAGATAAGAGCAAGGACATGTCTTTGGTCAAAGGATCTTAGTCAAACTTTGAGGGATGAGTGACAAATGGTGGCAAATGATTCAAACCTATCTCTTTATCTCTTTTGTGTTTCTAATCTCCAAGATAATTAGAGTTTCTATAACATACTTTTAACACTTCTAATCATATAATTCCTCTAGCACCACATATGTTCTAGTCCACCAAATTTAATGCAGACATCTCACGAGTTGGTCAAACTACCTTAATAATCTACAAAATTTAACATGCACTAAAATATAAAAAGAAAAAGAGAAAAATCTGGACTTAACCTTTAAAATCACTATCAAAATTAAGGCTAGCAAATAAGGAATTAAAATAAAATTAAAAAGAAATATAAATTAATTTTTCAAAATTAGGAGAAAATTTAAAAAATAATTTTCAGCTCCTCACACGTCTAGAGAAGAAAGGACAAGGATGAGATGGAGAGGATGATGACGGCCAATGAGATTATGAGAGAAAAAGAATGGAAAGAACTAGGGAAATCAGCTTTGGGGTTTGAAAGTTTTGTCAATTTTATGATTTGACCCCTAGAGTGATAGAAAACTATAAACACACCTAAAATTTTTTATAATTTATAGCTTTTGCCCTAAATTCTAGTATTATTTTTCAAATTAGTCCTCTAATTTAGTTCTAAACTTGTTGAATATGCATTAAATTATATAGATTGCTACTTGATTGTATTACTTTAGTTGTATTTTCTTGTAAAATATCTTAGAAACATCAAATATACATGAACATACCTTTCTGAAGATTATTACATTTTTAGAAATTTTACATAGCATATTAATTTTTAAAATTAAATATATTTATGACATCATGATGATGTCACCCGATTTTTAGATGGGTTCCCTAACCCCGGACTTCAACCGAGTCATTGTCCGGTCTAAGTTTCAAAACATAGTCAACAGGTCAAATATTTAAGCACCCACTCTTCTAATAAACAAAAATCGTTCAAGGACTTTTGACCTTTGACAAAAAAAAAAAGGATTTGAGAGACTTTTAGCAATTACAAATGCCGATTGGGAAGCTAAAAGCTCGATTAACCTCCTTTTTCTTGAGGGGAGGGTTTGGAATGCTCGATTAACTTCGAACTTCAAAATTTTGGGTTTCGTTTACCTTTTTGTAAAAGGCAATCTTTCTCAAGGCAGCATGTAGATAAAACATTTGTAATACAACTCAGTAATTTTCAATAAATAAATAAAAATGAAACCATTTAATTTTATTTTTTGTTAGCTCAGTAAACACAAATCCTTTTAGATAGGGCTAATTGCATTAAACCCCCATGAAATTTGAGGTCAGTTTGCACTTTACCCCTTCAAATTTCTAAATAGGCATTTTACCTCTATGTAGTGTTCTTTGACTAGAATATCCTCATAATTTGGATACTTTTATCTTATATTACATCTAAATTTTTTCTTTTCTTTTTGATATTTTATTTTCTTTATTTTATTTTATTTTCCTTTTTCATTTCCCTTCCTTTCCATCACCGAAACTGCCAACGTCAATTATGTTAGATATTTAAACATGGTCGAGTTTTTCTTTCCATTTAGTTAAACTTCTCAAATTTTCTTCCATCTATCTTTGTTATTTTGTCTTTTATTTACACAAAGAAAACATATAATTTGATAATAAGGCAATCCAACTTATATTGAGATTTATAGGTTTTGCATCATAAATCCAATACTTTACAATCATTCAAAGAGGTATGAGATGTAACTTTTGGTATATCTTTTTCTGATTACTGTTTCCCCAATGGTATTTGTTCCATAATGGGAGTACCCAAGCTGTTTGTAGAATTTGGTTTTGTTGGAAACCTGTACATCAGTGCTCCTTACTTGCCTCGCATGAACAATCCATTTCCTGTTATGTGGATACTAGCAATGATTCGTTGTTATCACTATGGTGTATGGCAAGAATAAACTTGAAGAAAGAAGAGGTTTGTGGAATCATTTACTGACTATTTGTAGAGCTATTGGAAATACCCCTTGGCTTATCCTTGAAGATTTCAACACGTTAAGGTATTCTTCTGAAAGGCTAGGGAGTGTGGATTTTGATCATGAAACTATGGAGGAATTCAATGACTGAATTAATGAATTGGATATAAAGGAATGCCCTGGTAAAGATTTTTACTACACTTGGTACAACAAAAGGGGAAGACAAACGAGGAGATATAGTAGAATTGACAGAGCATTTGGTAATGATGCTTGGTTTAGGAAATTTTCTGGATTTGATGTGGAATTTCTTGCCCCTGGGATATCTGATCATTCTCCAGTTAGTGTAACTTTAGAGAATAAAATAAATTTTGGACCCAAGCCTTTTTAATTTCATAGTTATTAGATGCAAATGCACAATTGCTAGAGTTGTTAGCATAGGCATGGCATGGGGAAGGTGTACATAGAAGCAATAATCCTGTATAGGAATTGTGTTTACAGGTTGAAGTAGTTCAAATGCAAGCTTAAACATCTGAATAAACATTATTATACTCAGATTTCCAGTAGGATAATTTAGAAGAAGGAGCAACTAACTTAGGTTCAAACACTTTCACATGAAAATTGTTTTGATGAGTTATTGATCCAGCAATAGAAAGCACTAGTTGCGGAATATATTGATTTACTTAGAGATGAAGAGGTATTCTATAAAGAAAAATCCAGAGTTACTTGGTTGAAGTGTGATGATAAAAATACTTCTTTCTTTCATCTGAAAGTAACTACATGTACAGCCAAGAATTCTATCCCTTCACTGCAAAATGACAATGGGGTTACTGAGCATGAGCAAGTGCAGGCTTTTGCTGTTGACTTCTATAAAGAGCTATTTGGGCAACCTAAAGTGGATCATTTTGAGCACGCAAAGAAGCTACACGAAGTTGTAACAAAACCAATGAAAGGATGAATATGTGGACATGTTGCAGGCTCCTGTCACATCAGAAGAGATTAAACAAGCCGTGTTCTATATGCCAGTGGGTAAAGCACCTGGACCAGATGGGTTCACAGTTGAATTTTACAAGCACATTTTGTTAGGTCTGACTCCAGAAAATTGATGAAAGGGTTTTTAGTAATCCCAAAGGACAATTAACAAAGTAAAAAAATAAATAAATTAGGAATACAAAAATTTACGTAATTTAGTCAAATTGACCTACGTTCATGAGAGGAGGAGAAGCAGAATTCCACTATGAAGAAAAGAGTACAAATATGTCTTAAGAAAGTATTTCTAGACCCAAAAATATCTAATACTAAAACACAAGAGAGTCTAAAATAATTTTACTAACAAAAAAAGATTAATGAGTCAAAGGCCCAAATAGCCCACTAAAACTCTCTTGATTTGGTGTATTTAATCTCATCACAGACCCACTTTATTTATAGCTAACAAAGGGAAAGACTTCCTTATACAAAAGGTGATGTAGGATAGGATCACACATAACAAATCTCCACATTGGTGTGTCCCTATTATCGACAATAGCAAATCTGCTCCACTTTCTCTATATAAGCCCCAATGGAGATAAATCATGAATGACGAACACCAACCAAATCCAAGCACTTCTTGAATTTGTAAATTGAAAGAGGTTTCGTGAACATGTCAGTAGAATTTTTCTTGGTATTGATTTTCTGAACAATAACTTTTCCCTTAGCAATAGCATCTCGAATGAAATGAAACTTCATATCTATGTATTTCGTCCTCTTATGATTATTTGGTTTTTAGTCAAGTGGATGACACTTTGACTATTACAATAAATAGTAGTAACACATTGACGTAGACTGAACTAGCCAAACAAACCCTTCAATCACAAGACTTCTTTGATTGACACAGCTATAAATTCTGCCTCCATAGTAGAAAAAGGTACAACAGATTGTAAAGTAACTTTTCAACTAACTACACAACCACTAATGTAAAATACATAACCTAAAAGTGATCTTCTTTTGTCAAGATCACTTGCATAGTCGAAGTCTACAAAACCAATCAAAGTGTCACTATTTTTTCCAAAGTCCAAATAACTGTTTGAAATGCCTCGCAAATATCTAAAATCCACTTTACAACCTATCAATGTACTTTTTTAGGACAAGACATATAACTGCTAACAATATTGACTACTTGTGCAATATCTGAATGAGTACAAATCATTGCATACATAATACTGCTAACTGCACCGGAATAAAGAACCCATGCCATATAATCTTTCTTTTCAACTAACTGTGGTGTGTAGCAGATAATTGAAAATGACTAACAAGAGGAGTAGTCACAGGTTTAGTATCTTTCATGCCAAATTTCTCCAAAACTTTATCAAGGTAATTTTTCTGGGTCAAGAATAACTTTCCAACTTCTCGATTTCTCTTAATCTCTATACCAAGAATTTTCTTAACCACTCCCAAAGCTTCATCTCAAATTCACTACTTAACTGCAATTTCAAACTGTGAATTTCTAACAAATTTTAAGCAGCAATGAGCATGTCACAACATAAAGTAACAAATAAATGAAAGAATTATTAGCTAACTTCCGGAAGTATATACAATTATCATACATGCTCCTTGAATAACCATGACCCAACATGAAAGAATCCAACCTCTTATGCCACTATTTTTGAGATTGATTCAATCCATATAAGGATTTCTTCAACAAACAAATATAGTCTTCCTTTCCTTCAATTTCAAATCCCTGATGTTGTTTCATATAAATTTTCTCTTTAAATTCACCATGCAAGAAAAGCTGTCTTAACATCAAGGTGCTCTAACTCAAGTCATACATGGCAACTAAAGCAAACAAAACACGAATAGAACTATGTTTAATAATAGGTGAAAATACATCATTAAAATTAATACCTTATACCTAACTATAACCCTTTACAACCAACCGTGCTTTGTATCTTACATTTTCAATGCCTAAAATACTTTCTTTCTTTTTAAAGATCCATTTGCATCATTAAAATCAACACCTTATACCTAACTATAAACCTTTACAACCAACTGTACTTTGTACCTTGCATCTTTAACCCCTAAAATACCTTCTTTTTTTTCTTAAAAATTCATTTGCATGCAACAATTTTCTTATTTGAAGACAGGTTCACAAGAATCTAAGTTCTATTTTGATGGAGAGACTCAATTTCTTTATTCATCATGATCAACCATTTAGTAGAATCATCACAAGAAACTTTTTCTAAATAGGTAGTAGGTTCACCAACTCTATCAGTTTCTTCTGCAACAGATAAAGTATATGCAACCAAATTTACATATTTTTGTGGTGGTCGAATATCTCGTCTTGGTTTATCTTTGGCTATGGAATATTGATCATTTTTTGGCTTATTTTCATCAATAGATTCAAACACATCTATTGGCATTTGTTGAATAAAAGGACCAGAACTACCAATCTCAAGTTCCACCTACTTCTGCAAACTATCATCTACATAACAAGAATTGGAAGATTCCTTAAAAGATAACATAGAGAATTCATCAAAAATAACATCTTTATTGATCATAAATTTTGAAAATTTGGAAAAAGGACACCACAACCTATACCCTTTCACCCCAAAAATATACCCAAGAAAAATACACTTTTTAACTCGAGATTTCAATTTTTCATCATTCCCATGTATGTATATAGGCCATTCAAAAACTTTTAAATTAGAGTAATCAGCAAAAGAACTTGACCAAATTTCCTCAAGAGTTTTGAAATCTAGGGTTGCAGAAGGAGTATGGTTGACAACATAACAAGCCATAGAGATTGTCTCTGTCTAAAAGTCTTTTGTCAACCCTGTGTTAGAGATTATGCGCCTCATTCTTTCCAAAAGTGTTATGTTCATACGTTCGGCCATACCATTTTGTTAAAATGCATCTTGACAGTGCGGTGCCGAATAATTCCTTCATTCTTGCAAAATTCATCAAATTCATCTTCACAAAATTGTATACCATTATCTGTTCTAAGTCGTTTGATCTGTCAGCCTGTCCATTTCTCAATCAAACCTTTTTCATTTCTTGAAAGTGAGGTAAACATCATTCTTATGTTTAATAAAATAAATCCAAGTTTTTCTTGAATAATTATCAATAAAAGTCAACATATACCTGGCACTACCCTTAGACAGAACACAAGATGGACTCCATAAATTTGAATGAATATAATCAAGAGTACCTTTCATCTTATGAATTGCTGATGAATTGAAACTAACTCTTTTCTAGTTTTTTAAAACATAGTGTTCATAGAATTCCAATGGTCCAGTACTCTAATAGCAAAGAAGTCCCCTTTTACTTAATATGTCCAAACTTTTTCATTCATATGTTCCAAACGCATATACCATAATTTGGTGATGTCAGAATCAGATAAAGATGATAACGAGGCTGCAACTGAACCTGTAATAGTAGATCCCTACAAAACATACAAATTACTAGACCTGCAAGTTTTCATAACAACAAGAGCACCTTTAGAAACCTTAATGCCATTTTTACTTGTGTATTTGTACTCAAAAGTTTTCAGAGTGACCAAAGAGATGAGATTTTTTTTTCTTTCAAATCAGGAACATATCTAACATTAGTGAGTATCTTCACAATATCATCATGCATTTTGATTCGGACTATACCCTAACCAACAACATCACAAATAGCATTATTGCCTATCAAAATAATTTCACCATTACAAGATTTATTAGTGAAAAATAAATCGCTATTGGAACATATGTAATAAGAACATTTTGAATTTAAAATTCATTCATTTTTAGATCTTATCCTATCATCAATCACAAAGTAGGTTTATGTAAAACAGAATTTTGATAGAAAGTAACCTCCATAATGTCATTAATTGAAATGATAATACTGTTCTTACTTAAGCACTAAATGTAATATGGGCTAACGGCTTGTATTATGTAGATGTATATGGATATATACAAAATCATATTGTGATTAATTGTGATGAGAATATTGTCCCTACATAAGTACTGAATGTAATAAGGGTTAACAACTTTTATTATATAGATTTATATGGATATATATAAAAAAAAAACAACAAGGAGGTTCAGTGGATATTATAATATCAAAGTACATATTTCTAGAGCTCGTGTAGCTCAATTGCCACAACCTAAGTTGCTTTCCATCCATTTTCCATTTCACATAAACTACAAGGTAGTTATGTTAATATTTTAAAATGTTAAGGAGTCATATGATAATATGTACAACTATAAGGAGCAACTAATAATTCACCCCAAAATTTTTAACCTTTCAACACAAATAAGAGAAAATTAATCTTTTATATACATTAACAGTATATATACTATCATATTTAGATAAATGCCATATATATTAAATTTAAATTTCAAATCTAAATTTTATCGATCATGATAGTGTGCATATCATCGGTGTGTATAAAATTTATTCAATAAGATATACATATGCAGCAACTTGTGGCGCAACTTCCGAGGCGACCAATTCAGTGCATCCGAATCCACGTCCAATTTGATGGACCAGCCTCGTAGAAAAGTCTCCGCTCAAATTTGTAAAACAAAAGGAAACACGCCTTAAGAATAAGTGAAGTACCAAAATACCAACGTGCGTTAATTTGTGGCGCAACTTCCGAGGCGACCAATTCAGTGCATCCGAATCCACGTCAATTTGACGGACCAGCCGCGTAGAAAAGTCTCCGCTCAAATTTGTAAAACAGAAGGAAACACGCCTTAAGAATAAGTGAAGTACCAAAAATTCAAAATACCAACGCGCGTTGAGATGACTTTGACAATTAAACTTTGTTATACTTTTCAATTTTCCACATTACAAATAGAATGTATCCCATATTATATTTCATCCTAAAGCAAAATGTTAAGTTATGATATGCATATTGGAATTAGAAATATGGGACTGTTGCCAACGCATTGATTCACTATTCCTAGCTTCCCCCATCAATACTGTGGTTGACTTAAAAAGAGATAATCTCATGGCGTTGATATTGGGGATGACTTGAGATGAAATGGTCTTCTTTACTTGTAGGCTGCCTAATTGTCTTCAACTCAAAATTAAATGGAATTAGAATGATAGACTTCATTTTGATGACCTAAATGGACGGCATTTTTTGAACACTTATTTTAAAGAGTATTTTTCTTGTTAGGCAAGCAAAAAGAAAAGGAAGAAAGGAGATTAGAAGGAAAAAGAAATGGCAAAAGTAATGAAGGGTAAAGAAAGAAGAGTAAAATGCTAAAAAGAGAAGAAATGTGATATAGTCAACTTACCCTTTACAAAGTCCATACTAATAGAATACTTAATGGTCCAACTTTACTACAAATTGATGGATTAAAGTAGAATAAATTGCCAAAGAGTGAGAATTTTTTCGAAATTTTTTTTAATAGTGATGTTATGTGAAACTTTTGCAAAAGGTAAAAAGGAATCTAATAATTGCAAAGTTTCCTAAAAGGAAGCACACACGCGGGTTCTTTTATTTGCATAGACATTTATTTTTGGATAATTTTTTTATACATTGTCTGTGCAAAGATTTTTTTACATAAATAAATTTAGATTATGCCAGATAACATTAATTCAAATTTGAATTTAAATCATGTGCATGTGTCATACATCCAATGTTGCTAGTACAAAAAATTACTATATTATCAGTGCATAAAAAGTTAATTCTTTATTTGTTAAACAACACATTCAATGAATCTGTATTTTTAAATATACATTTGCTAAACACATTATTTCAAAATTGTCTCTATTTGGGAACTTCTTTCAAAAAATTGCCATGATTTGATAACTACCTCGGCTAAAGTGGCTATATGAGAACCGTAAAGGTGTTACGATCTAAACCACACTTGAGTGAATGGTAATTTGATCTCTAAGTCCTAAGTTTTTTGAGTGAAAAGCTCAACATCGTTAGTTCTTTAATAGAGAATCTAATGACTACAAAACTGTAACAGAGTTGGTAGAAGGGTAGTCCATATACAGACAGCCTTGATTATTATTGTATAGAAGTCTTGATCGTCTCAATAATTAGAAGAGATATCCTGGTTTTCCTTATCGGTTCTAGTGATTTTTTCTCTCTTTCAAACAGGCTGAAAGGGAGAAAAATAACAAAACAACAAAAAACAAGGACCCGCACATATACAACCCTGAGATGATTGAGGCCAATTGTTAGAAAGAACTCAAACGGAATTGATGTTGGCACTCCCATTTACTACAGTGGTAATGTGAAGAGACAGGACTATCAATATTCTTTTTTCCATTTACAAACACCCCGTTAAAGATTTATGCATAGTGCAAGATGAAAGTTATATTTGTGTTTTGACATAAGATGTAACTCAAAGAGCCATTAAAAATTGTAGCCAGAAGGTGAAAGCCAAGGACCAGCAGATTTTTCCCCTGCAGTTAAAGTGCTGCCCACAGGGACAATACCCTTTTTATGAGCCAAAGCCGAAATTGGGAAGAGAAATAGGAAGAAGAAGATGAGTTGTATGCACAGATCATTACGACAATATATCATTCTTTTCAAAAGAGAAATTTATTATCATCACAAGCATTGAAGATCATTAGCATTGATCGTTTGCATGCATGAAAAATTAGAACTAGAAACAAAAGTGAGATATGTGCTTGTGGTTAAGGTGGTAATGTGTTAAAAAACCATATTTCAAGTGCCATCATAATTTAATCATAATTTTATACCAATGATCTCTTTTTTTATCCATCCCAATCTTACATGTCTCCCTCTCCCAAATGCCACCCGTCGAATATTTGAACTCTGAACTTGATAGCAAGAAGGATTTTTATTTAAGAGCCCTTCCCTAATCACTGTATAGTACTAATGAACTTTATGAATTAGGTGTTACATTTCTGTAACTACAGGATGAAGGGTGTTTTGGGCATAAACATAGCTAAGACAACATTTTGCTAGCTACCAAAACTACCAAAATCTATGATTCATTAAAAGACGGTTAAGATGATTTGTACTTTAATGTGTAAGAAAGCCTATTCTACCACGCAATGTATCATTCTTTATCGCCCAAAATTTTAGGCGCATCCACTCTCAATTTTATTGACACCCACGCAGTTTCACCAAGTCCCAGATGCTGCAGCGTAACCCGAAGCTTGGGCAATAAAGAATAGGGGATAATTTTAGAAACCTTCCTTGACGTTTTTGACAATTTCACTCAATTTCTCGAGATTTCAATAATTACATAGACCTTTTTTGATCCAATCAAATGACTAAAATATTCTTCATTTAATAGTTAATTCATAAAGGGACATTTAAAGCCATAAAATACTTCTTATTATTCTACTTGTCATTTATTAATCTTAAAGAACAATTTCCATCCATTTCCTAATTTTTATCTTTTCCCTTTCTCACTCCTTCCCTCTCTCTCTCTCTTTCATACTCTTCTCTCTTGTTACCAAATATCGCGCTTCCTTCTCTCTCACCAAATATCACGCTTCATTGTTACCAATCACACCAATTATCAATTTTTATCATTTCAAAGTTATCTGTATTTTTTTGTCTTCTTGCCTCTTTTTTACTAATAAAAATTTTAGACGCTTTCTTTTTTTTATTTCAATAAATTTACTCATTACAAATGTTAGCCAATTGAAGTTACCCAAATTAATAACATGCAGACTGTGAATTTATATTAAATTAGGGGAAGATGAAAAAGGTGGTAGTGATATAGGGAAAAAAATGAAATTGAGAGTTGGAAGATAAAGAAGCGACTATTATGTTTGTTAAGTAAAAAAGTCTAGGAATTAAAAAACTCATTAGTTCTCTCTTTTATTTCCACCTATTGATTGTGATTTTATTATGAAAGTAGAATTTTGTCTCTAGTTCTAGGTGTGCTAGAGCAATAATGAATTATGCTTTTGGGGGCATGGGACATTACTTGGTTTAGTATTTGGTAGAGTGGTAAAGAGTTGCACTGGATAAGAATTAACAAGTAATGAATTTTGAGATGAGTTGGAGTCGCTGGACTCTATTTACTTTAGTGAGTTATGTCACGTATGAGAAATTAAAGATTAAAATCTTATTTTGTTTTGTCTTGTTATCTAGAAGAAGGTTATTTTAGAATATTTGTGAAAAAGTATAAAACTATCGGGACTATATTATTATATAAATCTTAAAAGTAAAGGAGGTAGGTGTAACTTTTAGACCTTGAGAGGCGCTCTTTACAATTGCTAGAAACTTCAAGGAAGGTCTCGAAAAATTATCTCTCAAGAATAATAATTAGACACGTTACTAAGTCAGTTACTGCTAAAATCATTTGTCTGAGGTGCTTGTGACATTCACAATACAATATACTAATAGATACAGAGACGGCAAACAAGCTTATTATTATCTCATCGTAGCTTCAATAAATGCCGCTGCCACCATCCCAACAGGAAGTTGGCCCACTAAGGAAAATCTCATACACTGGATAAAAGCAGAAAAAAAATTCCAAGAAAGTAAAAACAGCATAAAAAATACTCTCCCCAGACATCAATTGAAATGACACAAAGCAGTATTGAACTAAACTCATCCCGTAGTGGAAAAAGGGAGACGGACAAGGGGGTACCATGACTTCCACAATTCCTTCAAGCATCAGGCTAACCTTTCTCATTTTAGGCCTAAGCGATGAGTTTTCTTGGATACACTTTAATTTTATACTTGTGACCCATAAAATAAATTAATTAAAACTTTACCATTTTATTAAATTCATAGGAATTAATATATGAAAATTGTGATGCATAAGTAAGCGCTATTTTATATACAACTCAAAGATTTGTTGTAATTGTAATACAACTTTAATTTTTATAGTTGTGACCCAAAAAAATAAATTTATTAAAACTTTACCATTTTATTATATTCATAGGTATTAATATATGGAAAATTGTGATGTATAGATAACTGCAATTTTATATATAACTCAAAAGATTTGTTGTTATTGTAATCCAAACTTTCTAACCATTCACAAATTAAAAAATAATTAAGAATTTATAATATGACAAATTATTCTTACATATTTTATAAGGGTCATGTGCAAAAAAAAAAATAGTTTTCATAATATATTTAAATGCTTAAAACATATAACATTTATAAATGATATGTACACAATGTTTATAAATGATACGTACAATTGTGTATCATACATTTACATTACGAGTAATTACTAACTATAATACCAAGTTTCAATCATTAAAAAAAAAAAATCTTAGCATTATTTCAAATAAACTTCCTAATACTTGTTTCATATAAGTTTTTTAAGTAAAATAGTAAATTTATACCACAAACTAGTTAGTTTTGACCATCAACCAAATTCACTTTTTTATCAATAAGATTTACTATTAATATATAAAAACTTATTATTATTTGAACTAAACTTACTCTCCAAAAAGTAAGTTTCAGGTATAGAGTAGTATTTTATTTCAAAAAAAAATAAGTTCTATATTTATTCCAATTTACTTTTTTGAGATATAAAAGTTACTAATTTATCAAGTTAATTTATTATTTTTTATGTAAAACTTATTAACCAAATTTTTAGGTATTATCTTATTTAGGTAACCAGTCCAACATGTAATCAAATGGTCGCTAAAAGTGTTTTTACCTATTATATCAGGTAAAAACAATTTTGTTGCTATCATTACTTTCAGACTTTTTTGAATAATAATCAGACACATTACTAAGTCAGTTACTCCTAAAATCATTTGTCTGAGGTGCTTGTCACATTCACAATACAATATAGTAGATACACAAAAAGCAAACAAGCTTATTATTATCTCATCGTACTTCAATCAATGCGCTGCCACCATCCCAACAGGAAGTTTGCCCACTAAGAAAATCTCATACACTGGATAAAAGCAGAAAAAAAAGTCCAAGAAAGTAAAAACTGCATAAAATACTCTCCCCAGACATCAATTGAAATGACATAAAGCAGTATTGAACTAAACTCATCCCGTAGTGGAAAAAGGAGACGGACAAGGAGGTACCATAACTTCCACAATTCCTTCAAGCATCTGGCTCATCTTCCTCATTTTAGGGCCTAAGGGATGAGTTTTCTTGGATACACTTTAATTTTTATACTTGTGACCCATAAAATAAATTGATTAAAACTTTACCATTTTATTAAATTCATCGGAATTAATATATGAAAATTGTGATGCATAAGTAAGTGCTATTTTATATACAACTCGAAAGATTTGTTGTAATTATAATACAACTTTAATTTTTATAGTTGTGACCCAAAAAAATAAATTTATTAAAACTTTACCATTTTATTATATTCATAGGTATTAATATATGGAAATTGTGATGTATAGATAACTGCATTTCATATATAACTCGAAAGATTTGTTATTATTGTAATCCAAACTTTCTAACATTTCACAAATTCAAAAATAATTAAGAATTTATAATATGACAAATTATTCTTACATATTTTATAAGGTCATGTGAAAAAAATAGGTTTCATAATATATTTAAAATGCCTAAAACATAGAACATTTATAAATGATACATACAATTGTGTATCATACATTTACATTACGAGTAATTACTAACTATAATACTAAGTTTCAATCATTAATGAAAAAATCTTAGCATTATTTCAAATAAACTTCCTAATACTTGTTTCATATAAGTTTTTAAGTAAAATAGTAAATTTATACCACAAACTAGTAAGCTTTGACCATCAACCAAATTCACTATTCTATCAATAAAGATTTACTATTAATCTATAAAAACTTATTATTATTTGAACTAAACTTACTCTCCAAAAAGTAAGTTTCGGATATAGAGTAAGTAATTTATTTCAAAAAAAGTAAGTTCTATATTTTTTCCAATTTACTTTTTGAGACATAAAAGTTACTAATTTATCGAGTTAATTTATTATTTTTATGTAAAACTTATTAACCAAATTTTTAAGTATTATCTTATTTAGGTAACCAGTCCAACATGTAATCAAATGGTCGCTAAAAGTATTTGTACCTGTTATATCAGGTAAAAACAATTTCGATACCATTGTTACTTCAGACTTTTTCCGGAATAATAATTAGACACATTACTAAGTCAGTTACTCCTAAAGTCATATTTCTGAGGTGCTTGTCAACATTCACAATATAGGACAATGCTTTAGTAACGATAGTTATGATAACGAAATAGTTTTTTACCTAATATAACAGGTTGTTGCACTTTTAGCGGCCATTTGATTACTTGTTGGACCCATCCACCTAAATAGGATAACACCTAAAAATATGGAAGTAATCAAATGGTGGATAGATCCAATAGGTTATGTGAAACGTCAAAATATTTTTCATAGTATTTTAAAATATATAAATATAAAAATTTTTTTAAAGCATACATATAATCATGTATTATACAAGTATATTACGAGTACTTACTAACCAAGGTACTAAGTTTTAATCATTAATAAAATCATTTTATTGTTATTTCAAATAAACTTCCTAGTATTGGTTTGTATAAGTTTTTTAAGCAAATAGTACATTTGTGCTATAAATTAATAAGTTTTGGTCATTAATCAAATTTACTATGTTATAAGTAAGAATTACTATTTATTTATAAAAACTTACTATTATTTGAACTAAACTTACTCTCTCAAAAGTATGTTTGCGATATTAAAATAGTAATTTATCTCTTTAAAAAATTAAGTTTCATATTTATACCAATTTACCTTTGAGACACAAAAAATACTAATTATTACGGTTAACTTACTATTTTAGATGAGAAACTTACTTCCTTATTTTTAGACATTATCCTATTTAGGTGGATAGATCCAATAGGTAATCAAATGGTCGCTAAAATTATAATAACTTGTTTATATCAGGTAAAAACTGTTTAGTTATCATAATCATAGTTACTACAGTATTTTCCCACAATACAATATAATTGATACACAAAAGGAAACAAGCTTATTATTGTCTCATCTTACTTGAATAAATGCGCTGCCACCATCCCACACAGGAAGTTTGCCCACTAAGAAAAATCTCATACACTAGATAAAAGCAGAAAAAAAAAGTCCAAGGAAAATAAAAAAGGCATAAAATATCTCCCCAGACATCAATTGAAATGACCACAAAGCAGTATTTGAACTAAACTCATCCCGTAGTGAAAAAAGGAGACGGAGCAAGGGGGTACGATAACTTCCACATTCCTTCCAAGCATCTGGCTCAACCTTCCTCATTTAGGCCTAAGCGAATGAGTTTTCTTGGATACACCATATGGGCAACCATCAGAAATCTCTCCAGCATCATTTTGATCCTCTAGGGCCTCTAAATCATTTCAACCAACATATCCAATCTTCCTTCTTGAAAGCAATCCCAACCCCAGTCAATTAAAATTGGGTTTTCTCCTTCACCAAAGTTTTCAATGTTCTCCACACATCTGCGGCAAGAAATGATCTCCAGTAACAAGACACCAAAACTATAAACATCAACCTTTGCAGTGATTTGGGTTGCTCACTGAACCATTCGGGAGCAACATACCCTTTTGTTTCCTCGAAATACTAGTAAATGTTCGACTCTGATTGATCATCAAAAGTTTTGCCAATCCAAAGTCAGAAATCCGAGCATTGAAATACTCATCAAGGAGCGCACATTCTGGGGCTTTTATGTCACAATGAATAATTTGAGTATTGCATTCTTCATGAAGGTATACCAGTCCCCTTGCAATCCACATAGCAATTTGAGTCCTCATACTCCAACTAGGTTTGGGATTATTTAAACAACAATCTCGCGAGAGTGCCACCGCTCATATATTCATACACCAATAGACGATGTTGCCCTTCATGACAGAATCCAAGCAAGCGGACCCAAATTCTTGTGGTTAGTCCGGCCTAATTGATTCCACTTCAGCACGAAACTCCTTGTCAGCATCTTGATCCACTCTGCATAACTTTTTTCACAGCAAAAGTAGTGTTTTTTGGATCTGATTTGCAAGTCACCTTATTAAACAGTACCAAAAGATTCCCCTGCCCAACTCTTCCTTGAATTCATTGTTAGCTTCTCAAGCTCTTTGTACGCAAAATAACGCAAATTT
This sequence comes from Coffea humblotiana, assembly GCA_023065735.1. Classification (NCBI taxonomy): domain Eukaryota; kingdom Viridiplantae; phylum Streptophyta; class Magnoliopsida; order Gentianales; family Rubiaceae; genus Coffea; species Coffea humblotiana. Next base: position 6,159,602 of record CM041208.1, on the reverse strand, counting down.
GTATTCAGTGCATCAGTATTTGGATGAGTTATTACCTTCTTTTTGTGGTTATATGAAGTAAAAACCGAAACAAGCAGTGGCAAATGAAACACCAAATTTACGAAGAAAGAGCTTCCAAGAAGCAGAGATCCCACAAGTACACAGTTCCTCGGTTTTTTGGCTTTGATCCTGTCAGAACTGGAGGAAGAGTTTGACCAACTGGGGGAAGAGTTTGACATACTGGAGGAGCATCATTTTTGCGATATTTTATGAAAGCTTTTGACTGACCGCCAGTGCTTTCTGCCCTCCCATTAGCAAGTGGCAGCCTCTTCTTCCAGCAACCACTGCCACTGAAAATGGCCACAGCACAGAAACAATCCTGCAAGCAAGATTGCTTACAAACTGGTTCTTGTGAAGGATATATTCGCTCATAGTCGGACAGAGGCCAATTTATGTCATTGACCACCTCTAAATCAAAAAGGCTTTCTGCAGAGCCCTCTACTTCACCACAGCCAAGAGAAGAGTTTGGTATGCAGCTGCCATACGCGTCCTTTGGATCAAGCAATATATACCCGTTTGGACACTTGCAAGCCGGTCTTCCATTATCTTCAAGGTAGCAAACGCTGTTAAATCCACAAGCTCCACTCCCCATTTCTCCTTGAATATAACATATATTAATCGGCACATACCAAAAAATTGTCCAGTTCGGGTTGCCAGTAAAAGTCCTAGGATGATAATAATGTGTGAAAACCCCATAAAAATCTATTGTTGCCCTATGATAGTATTCTGATGCTTGTGGTAATGATTCTGCAACCAGATTCAGCTGTTGTGTTTGATTGATCGTCTTCCTTATGTACATGGCGCCTGTGCCATCAAAAGTAACTTGATAACCAGAATTCAATGCATCTGTGGAACTAGAAGTCTGACTATTGTAGTACTGAACTTCATCATACACATTCGTTGGTACACTTCTGGTAGCAAGTACTAGATTCCCGTCACCATCAAAATGGAGATAAAATCTTCCTTGAGAGAAGTTTGTTGCTGACTGTCGAGAGCTAAGAGAATTGCCAATTGCCAATCCTTGATTTGGCAATATGGTATCACTAGGAAATTTGAAGCTTTCCCACAGCCAGCCATCATCACTCCCCTTGAGTATAAAATTGCCTGTATTATTCATAAAACCATGATCAACTTGATTAGAATTGACATCAGTAGTCCAAAGTTGTGAGCCCTGAGGGTTACGAAGCACAAGACCAATTTGACCATCAAGCACCACGGTCGAGTTACGAGGAACCGAGTTGATTGTATTAACATACCAAACTACAGTTTTGTCTGGTATCTTGTGATACCATATGGAAAACAAGAAAAGATCCTTCTCCTGAAGTTGCTGGAATCCAAATGCAAACTCACCAGAAGGTGAAAGCCAGTAACTGGATGTTTCACCTGCAGTCAAAGTACTGTTATTGGGCACAGTACCATTATTTTGAGCCAAAGCAGAAACTGGAAGGAGAAATACCAAGAAGATGAGTTGTATGCATAGATTTGCCATTGCAAGATATAGTTTAGGCCTCGTCATTAAAATGTAATAGCATGTTTGATATATATTGTAGAATAAATCATGATATCATTTGCTTTCAAGGTTCTTTAATTAACTAGTCAGCTCGGAAGATTTTGGACTCTGGAGTCATTTTCCACATCCACGTATTATTTTGAGCCAAAGCAGAAACTGGAAGGAGAAATACCAAGAAGATGAGTTGTATGCATAGATTTGCCATTGCAAGATATAGCTTAGGCCTCGTCATTAAAATGTAATAGCATGTTTGATATATATTGTAGAATAAATCATGATATCATTTGCTTTCAAGGTTCTTTAAATTAACTAGTCAGCTCGGAAGATTTTGGACTCTGGAGTCATTTTCCACATCCACGTATAAAGCTGGAAATGGTGACCGCCTTAATGGTCTTACATTAGACATCAAAATGAGCACGTAATGTAACGCGTTTTCAAATTGGCAATCAAAAGATAAATCAAAATCCAATGAAATGTCAGCTTCTCCAATATGAAGTCGGTCAATCAGCACTAGCATGGTTCCTTTCACACCACAGGAAACCTAGGCATGTTCTTTATTACCAAGACAATCAAGAAATAAAAGTTCTTTATTTTTTAGGCAAAATGGTAACTATTTTATTGGTATAGGCAAGAAAACAGCTTACACACGTAACTATTTTATTGATATAGGCAATCCATCTCAATTCTTCATCCCAAGAGTAAGCACCGCTGTAAGGCACATTTGCTGCACTTTTTGCCAAATAGCTTGAGTGACTACAGATAAAAAATAAATGATCGATACTTTCAGCATCCTGATTACAAAGTACACATTGATCAGAGTCAACTGAATCCCCCATTGCTTCAACCTATCCTTAGCCTTAAGCCTACACTTGCACAATAGCCAAAGAATTAAGCAAAGGAAGAAAATATTCAGCAGTGGCTAGCATTAATTTCCTGACTTCTGAAATGCTTCTCCTTCCCACTGGCCATTTCCACTGTGAAGAGTCAATACACTTAGCAACCGAGTCTTGCATGGTAAATCCGAAAGCACGCAACAACTGAATTGAAAATTTTTGGTATAATGGGTCAATAGGATGCCAATTATCATACCAGAAACTTGTACTACTGCCATTACCCACTATAATCTTAATATAATCCTGAACAAGAGGCCTTAACTGCAAAATTTTCCGCCATCCCCATGGGCAATCCCCAGGAATCTTCACTCCCCAAAAACAAGAATTTCTCAACGACAAAATATGCACCCATTTTACCCAAAGGAAGTCCTCTTTGCAACAAATATTCCAAATCAGCTTGAATATAGGACATTTATTCCAAAGCTGAAATCAAATAATCCCAAACCCCCTTCCTTCTTTGGTGTACAAAGTTCCTTACAGCTGACTTAAGCATTAAAATGCTGCTTCACATCCCCTGACCATAAAAAGGAAGCCAGCAAGCTGTTTACTTTCTGTACTAGTGCCCTAGGAAGGATAAAAGCCTGCATCCAATATAAGAAAACACCATTTAGCATAGATTTGATAAGCTGTAGCCTGCCCCCATAACTCAAGCATTTTGAATCCCAACTTTGTATTTTGCTCTGTATTCTAAGAAGAATAGGCTGACAGTCTCTATGTGTAAGCCGGGAAGTTATCAACGGAAGCCCCAAATATTTCACAGGCAACTCTCCCTGTGGAATGCCCAGTATAGCAGCGAGTTCCAATCTAACAGCATCATCCACTCCTGCCAAAAAAAAAACTGAGATTTCGGGAGGTTAGGCCACAACCTAGAGAGTTCACCAAACTCCTGCATGGTCTTGTGAATCATTCTGAAAGAGTTAGAAGTAGTTGCAGTCACCACAAATTAATCATCAGCAAAAGCCAAGTGAGAAAGCTCTAGCTGATGACATTTTGGGTGACAATCAAAACCTTCCTACAAAATATTCCAATGAAACAGAGAAGAAAACATACCCATGGCAATGATGAACGAATAAGGGGAGATTGGGTCCCCTCGCGTGACCCCCTCTCACTGCCAAAATATCCTATCAATGAGCCATTTAGATTAATAGAGAAATCATGGTTCAAAGACTCGGCCGAGTCGTCACCAGAACGGAGTTTTCCGATTCGATACCGGGATGAGATGACTCCAAGATCATGAATCACCGAGAACTCGGCCGAGACGTCTTCGAGATGGATAGAAACAACCGAGTGGCCCCGAGCCGTCTCGAGTCAACTCGAATTTTTATTATTTTTACTAATTTTTTAATTTTTTATCATATTTTTTTATAATTTTTAGAATATTAAATATTTCAAAAATTTGTATTTCACCGAGACCGTGACTGATATGTCAGGACCGATTAGGAACGGTCCATACTGCGAACACAACCGCAACCACGACCATGACTTTGAACCATGAGAGAAATGCACAGTATATACACAACATTTAACCCAGTCTACGAACACCTCAGGAAAAACCAAGAACTTCCAAAGAAAAATATAAGAACTCCCAGATAAGCATTATCGTACGCCTTCATAATATCCACTTTAATGACTGCTCTGGGTTTGCGTCCGGTCCTACTATATCCTCTCAACTAAATCATGCATTAGTAGAACATTTTCAACAATCTGCCTACCTTTCACAAAAGAAAATTATGAAAGACTAACAAGATCAGAAAGGACAATTTTAGTCTATTAGTGAGTACAGACAAATAATTGCAACATGATATAGGCCTAAACTCCCTCATGCACATAGCATTAGGAATTTTGGGCGCTAAAGAAATGGCTGTGCTATTTTAGGGGGAAATACATATAGTTATGCAGTTATGCTCCAAAACAATTATCTCAGAGCTTGGATTACATCAAGGCCTACCATATCCCAGTTACTCTTTAAAAATTCAGCAGGGAACCAATCTCGGTCTTAGAGCCTTAATATCTTTCGGACAAAAGACTGCATACTTGATTCTCTCATTTCGAGATATAAGCCATAAGAATCCTTTGCTGCTGCTCAGTCAAAGATTTTTGCGCAACTTGAGATAATTTACCACGGATATCCAGAGTAGTATCATCTGGCCTACTAAACAGTCTCTAATAGAAAGAAATAACATGTTCCTGCCCCTTGCCATAATCAATGATAAGAACCCGGTTATCATCCTGCAACTTCAGTATTCTATTATTTGCCATGTGGGATTTAACTTTCCCATGGAAAAAAGATGTGTTCTGATCCAACTTTTAACAACTGTGCTCGACTCTTGTCTTTAAAGAACTGGTCTTCGGCAAGCAATAGATCAGCATACTAGCTCTCAACTCCCTCTATTTCCGGATAACAGTTATATCATGAGGATGATCCCGTAAGAAAATCTACAACTGAAATAATTTCTCTCCCTTAAGATGTGTAATTCTTCATGTTTTTTCTTCTGTGTTGTGTCCCATTCAGTGTTATCAATTTTGTTTCCTTTTCTCTATTGTGTTTTGCTTGTTTCTGCCATTGTTCTCGTGTTGATTATGGCTTCGTCTTCGCCGAATCTATCTTCTAGGTCGAAGATTGAACTAAATGAGAGTGAAATTCAATCACCACGGGTTAATTAAGTTGATGTGTGTAGAATCCAAATTTTAGGTTGCAGGTTACAAAATTGAAGAGACAAAACAAACATTCAAAATATATGTGGGAGAGAAGAAAACATTAGACTCAACTTACAATATTATTGAAATCTCAAACAACGAACAAAGCCGCACCACAATAAAAACCCTTACTAGCTCTTCTAGACTCTCTCAAGAAAACATCCTAAATAATGTCTTATTTATAATCTATCAGACTTGTTAGGAAATAATTCACTTGCACAAGAAATTACCAAATAAAATACAAATTCCTAAATCACACAACAACTAAAAACCTAATTCCAATAAAACTTATAAATAAATAAGTAAATACTTCTAGGCTTGGTTTAGTTTGTCAATATTGCCTCCCTTAAACCAAACTTTTATTTAAGACATGTCTAACATCATCTCGAGCAACAATCTCTATGCAAATCTCTATCATAGTATAGCTGACATGCAACTCTATTTTGTTACCAATTATTAACTTCATCTTTATACGTGGTAGTGGATGCCCTTTGTATTTTGTAAAAAATTTCTTAGTAATTTATTCTTGATCAAAGTACTCGCTGATACAAACCCAATCACCACCAGAATCACCATATTTACCAACAATGTAAGTGTCCAAAAATACAAAATCATAGATTGGTTTCTTACCAAAATTATCATCACCAAATAATTCAAAATAGCCACTACCACAATCATCCAAAATTTTCATACTATCAATCAACTTTTTTGGAGTAAAATATTTTTGAACTCCAATGAAATCCATAGCTATCAAATCAAACATTCTTCCATTACTTTGAAAAGAGTCCGAACCATTGAATTTTTCAACAACAATTTCATCTTCTTGTTCTCTTATCAAATCAAAATTTTCTTCTTCCTTTGTCAAATTACACTACAAGAAATTTGGACTTTTGTGACAATAAAAAGTCATCACTAAAAATCAAAAAGTCGTCATTATAAGAGTACAGTGACGAATTTTTCCATTGTCACATGGTTGTCACTGATTCTATGTCACAAATAGATCCATGTGACAACCCTTTGAAAGTCGTCACAAAATCTTGTTATTTAATGATGAGGACAAAGTCGTCACTAATGGTTATCATTCTGTGATGACTTTTCTTGTCACTGTTTCACATATTTTTTTGTCATAAATATAGCAAAAGTTGTCACAAATTTGAAGTCTACAGTGACGATTTGGGCTCGTCACTATCAGTCCTAGTATTCAGTGACAAGAATAGTCGTCACGTAGTGAACTTGCATGCTAGTGACAACCTTTGAAGATTGTCACTGAGTTTTGTCTTAAAGAGCTGCAATTAATCATTACAAATATGGCATTGTCACGGCATTTCCAACAATTATAGCAGAACATTCAATTTGACAATAGACTTAGTGAACTTGCATGTTAGTGACAACCTCACTGAGCTTTGTCTTCAAGAGTTGAAATTGACATTACAAATATAGCATTGCCATGACATTTTCAACAATTATAGCAGAACATTCAATTTGACAAAAAGCAAAATCAACACAGAATAAAGCCACAAATTCATATATATGGCCATAAACATCTGTAAATTCATCAAAACAAAAGTAAACCACAATTGTTGGGTCTCAAATTCCACATAATCAGTACATATCCTTCCCAAAAGATAGAGTACTAGATTTCTAAACAAAACATAGACTGCAGCACCAATGTTAGACTTCAACCATCTCTATCATCATATCCAAGAGCCTCCTCATGATCAATATGAAGCTAGACTGCACTGAAAATAAACTATTAAATGCATTAGAGTAAACTTTAGTCAGAAAATATGCTATTACCACCTTACACTACTGAATTTGAATGAATAGTCATACAAAACAAGACTTTCTTCACCATCATCTTCCCTGTTAAACCAATTCCCCCCCCCAATTGTGCAGTGTCTATGTCATTAAGCATATGATTTAAGTCCTCATTGTCAGTATCCCCTTCTTCATCACCGCCCTAATTACTATCCTCTCTAATTTCATTGAAATTGTTCACCATGGTGTATCCATTTGGTATAACTTTTTCGAATTCCAAACGTAAATAAGTGGTCCTTCACCACACTTTTGTATTATTACAGAAGTTATTGCATTGTTTACAAGGTCATGCTATTGTAAGATGTTCTGCCTTTCAAGAATATGCGAATTTTAGGAAAGCAGCCACCCCAAGTTTATAAGACTCATCCTTTCTATTATCAAGTTTCATCAAATTTTTGTCCATGTCCTAGAGTTCCAAATCCAAAACATAAGTCACAAATATTTAACTACACATTACAACCAGAAATAAGCATGACATTTTCACATGATTATCTACAATTAATGTGAATCTGTATAATAAGATGGTAAAAAAGCATGTGACATATTCATATCCTTAAAACCTTTGATTGAGAGTATAATAAGATAGAACTAGTGGGAATGGAAAAAAGGCTAAAATGCATACTTTTGCTAACTTAGACAATCATCCATGAATTTCATTTGGAAGGAACAAGGAATAGAACTGTTAAGTGGCAGCAACCATGAATCTGTTAGTGTTGTTCTAGTTGCATCCTTTAAAAGAGAGACCGACAAGTGATTCGGACACGGGTCGGTGGAAGAGTGTCATCTGATTTGGTTTGAGTTTCCATTGATTCTTTAGCTTTTATTCACTATACCAAGCATGCCTAGTGGTTAATTGGTTGTCCGAGTAGACTGGACAAAGGCAAGAAGCTAAGAACTATTAAAAAGAAAGTCACTTTCTGCATACAATGCAAAAGCATTAATGTGTAGTTGATGGGTTGAATTTATCTATTGGTCGAGACTGAAGATCAGAATTGGAACAAGTTTCTAATTAGATTATGTGTTTGTTAATAGCAACTGATTGACTTTTCCATAATCAACAAGGGAAAAAGCAGAAGCCATCTAGAAAAAGCTCATGTTCAACAAGGAAAAACAATATATTAAAGCATAGTTTAAAGAAGTTACCTAACAAGTAATGAAAAATTAGAAGAACAGAGGTATAAATGCCCCTAATTGTCTCTTGAGTCTAGTGTAAAGCAGCTGCAACAAAGGCAATGTTGGTTCTTAGAGACATGTCAATGAATCTAAACAAAAACCAAAGAAATCATTCAAGAAACCAGTATAGAACCTACAAGTATACTTGGAAATAGTGCAATGAGACCGTATGAATTAAAGCATACAGCAGAGACAATAGCTAGTCCAGTAACCTGCACCAGAAGCAGAGACAATAGCCAGTTCATCAAAAGCAGCCATTAAAAAAAAAACATTAGAAGCAGCCATTCACGGTTTGAAGACATAATTTTGATGCTTACCACAGGAAAAGAAGCAGAGATGAGAGCAATATATCACTTCAGCTCAGCTGTTCTGCACACTTTAACATCAACTGTGGCAGATGAGAGCAATATATCCCAGAATAAAGTAAAGCTCAGATGAAAAGGCTAAATATTTCTTCACTCTTACATCAAAACCACATAAATCTCATGGTCATGCAACAAAAACTAAAACCATAAACCAAACTGCAAGCAGTAGTAACATTCAAGAAAAGCTCACAACTTTGGGTTTTTAATTTGGGAATTTATCCATCACATCCGCGGCATTCAGAATTTTTGCATCTTTGACGGAGATATTCAAAGCCGTCATATTTACAAGGAGTATAGTTACTTTTTCACCTATAACCAAAGCACATCGAAAAGCAAAAAAGTCAAAGTGCCCTATCCTGCCTTGTTTTTCATATTTATAAGGAATATACTTATATTTTCGTTTATGGGTTTAGCACTGTGAGCAGCAAAAAATGCCAGAATGGGTATCCTCCTTTGCTTTTCATGATTTATTTGATTCCCAGTGGACACCTAGAATAACATGTGGAGGAAATATGGAGTATTTTGAACTGCCCCTCTGTCACAAACCTTCTAACATTCATGCATACAACAGACATTTAGGCTCTTTAGAGTAACATAAACTTGTAGTCTTAAAAGTAATCACTCTAATCAATTGGCTGAAATGTAATTGAGTATAAAACAAAGCAAGGCAGCAGGCCTACGTGGCCTTATGATCATCTTGCTAAATGCTAAATCTCATATTTCAACAGAAACAAAACATCCTGAAAAAGCGGATTAGCATGGTTTGGTCCCCAGACAGATAAGCATCTTCTGATGTTGTTATTACTATGCTCTAATGCAGAAGTAATATGTAATATGAGACGTGCCTGAGTGTTAAATCACTACCCAAGGCTAGTTCTATGTTTCATGTGAAATGGTTGATAAACTCTGCAGTGGTTGCAATAGTACTACCTACAATGGCATTCATCACAATCATGTCTTTGTTCTTGTTACTAGCTGCCGATACTTAAAGCTCATGTTAATGCACCCCCAATCATTGCATTCTTGTGCAAATGGAACAAAGAAAACAAGCAAACAGCTTAAAACGACCTTATAAACTAAACAAATTCACTTTACAGAAAGATCTTATAAGAAAGAATGACTAGACTGTGAAATCCAGCCAAATCAAAACCAAAACATGTCAATGTAGACAAGAACTAGAGACCCTCCCTTCCAAGATTCAGCTCACAACCCACCCTTCCACTTCATTTCACTCTCACAACTCAACATTCAGCACACACGACTTGCATTGGACAGAAAGTATCGAAAATAGATGGAAAATATTGAGATTATTTACCTCAAATTTATGCCGTGACAACCTTAGGTCCTCTATTCCTTAAGATTCAGTCTTCGAACTCCGGCTTTTCCCAAAATTCGTGGTCAATTTTCTGTGCTCTTGCAAGCAAGTGCTGCTCCAAACTAGGGATTTTTGCTACCTGCTACTCTACTAAAGCTACCCAAATCTTTTGGGTAGCACAATTTAGGGATGAAAATGGTAGCTTAAAGTGATTTTTTCAATAATTTTAGCAAGATGATAGTGGAGAGAAGGAGAAGATGACGGTGTCCGAAGGCAAAGAAAGAGGCAAATGAAGTTTTGTCTAAAATTTGGCCAAGTGTTGTTTTTTTTTTTCACACAAGTCATAAAACAGGATTCCATATCAATAACATCTTTACATTCTTTATTCAGACACCTACAACACAAACAGGATGGGGAAAATTTTTTTTAAAAAATTAAAAAAAAAAGAACAGGAAAAAGGAAAGTTGAACAAAAATTTAGCTATCTATTGATAATGCCAATATTCAAGACAGCCAATCCAGATTAAAAGGACAAAAAAAAAAAGGAAGAAGAAAGGCTCAAAAGTTGTAGCAATGACCATTTCTTCACAATCGCCATAGCGGGTGGGGCTCGGGACCTCGGGACCTCCAACCTCACTGGTCTCTTTATTCACGTCCACCTCATCATCGTCATCAACCTGATCGTTGTCTTTGTCGTTTTGGTTCTTAAGCTTTTGCTGAGTCTCTGATGCCAAAGCTTCTTCTTCTTGGTGCTTGGTAGGATGGTTTTGATGTTGTTGATATTGGGATAGGTGGTGGTAGGGAGTGGAAGAGTGAATGAGTCGAGTGGGTGAGTTGAACTCGGACATGGCGTAGGGCCACCATATGCCCAATTTAGGATTCGATTGCTGGATGATGATTGATGCCAATAGACGGCCTGGATTCCTCGCCATCATGTGTCTGTGCCACCACTTTTTTCCTTTAAGTCTTCTTCTTCCTCTTGATTTCCCTACCCTTCTATTACCAAGAGAGGATAACAGAGAAAAGCCAACCCCCGCTCATTCAATTTAAACTAATTCGGTCGGGGATGGTGTTGGCAAGGCTAAGTGTTGTTGTGTGTTTTTCTTCCAACTCTAAGACAAACGATGTCGTTTCTGCTTTTTTTAGAATCCCGCCTCTACTCCTTCAATTTTTAGCTTCCCGCTTCCACTATTGCTAAGACAAAAGTAACGTCTTCTCTGTCTAAATTATTGAACCTTTCTTTATAAAAATAATGCCTTTTCTCTCTTTTTCTTTTCCCAATCTTTTGTGTAATTAAGATTGTTTATTATTTTAAGCTTTTTAGCTCACAAGTTGTATTAAAACTTTTTTCGTTGTATTAAAACATTGGAATATGAAAATTTAGTGTTTTTGGATTTTTTTTTACTAACATAGGTTTTTTAGGATCTCTACAAAAAAAAAATGTTCAAAACTAAGAGGCTTATTAAAAGTATGTTTATGATTCAAAAAAAGATCTTTTAATGCAAATATTTTTTATATCAATTTAATAATTTTATCAATTATGCATGAATTGTGGTCTGACAAGACCTAATAATCTGTTTAGTTGATCAAATAACCAAAAATAGTTTGCTAATACATGCATGAAACACTAAATGTAGTTGGTACAAGTACCGATTCATAATCATAAACAATTTGACTATTGTAAATTATAATTAATAATAAACTCCAGTCATGCAATTGTCAAGATTTTTACTTAATTTCATATTAAATTTTATTATTCTTTACCATTATTTTCACACTATGTTTAATTAGTAATTTCCCATATGTTGTCAAGAGAACTAAATAACAAATCCATGATATTTTTTAACTTTATAACAAGTTATTAGCTAAGTTTGGAACAATTAAAAAATATATGTACATTTTTATTACAATACCTTTCTCATTTTGCCAATGATAAACGCAGCGTAAAGTGTAAAGCATAGGGTACCATAATAGAATTAATGAAATCGGTTTATCACATACGAGATTAAGTTGCAAAAGATAAGGTGTCATGGTAGAATTAATGAGATTAGTTTACCACATACAGGGCTAAAATGTAAAAAGTTAGGATGTCATAACATAATTAATAAAATTTATTTACAAGATATGGACCTTATTAAAAAAAACTAGGGTGGCATATGCGGCTAAAATGTAAAAGTTAAGGTGTCATGACATAATTAATAAAATTTATTTGGGCTAAAATGTAAAAATTAGGGTGTCATAACATAATTAATAAAATTTATTTACAACATATGGGCCATATTGAAAAATTAAGGTGGCATATGAGGCTAAAATGTAAAAGTTAGGGTGTCATAATATGATTAATAAAATTTATTTACAACATATGGGCCATATTAAAAAAAATTAGGTGGCGTAGTAGAATTAATGAAAGTGAGTTAGGAACAAGCACTTTAGATAGTGACGACTAATTCTTGTCACTAATTCTGAACTAGCAACCCTATTGTGACGACATTGTAAGTTGTCACTGTAGAGCCCATTTCAGTGACAATGTTTTTCCCAAGTTGTCACAATGTGAACCTAAATTACAAACATAAGGTATCATGATAGAGTTAATGAGATTAGTTTACTACCTTACAGGGTTCAATTGTAAAAGTTAGGGTGTCATAAGTAGAATTAATAAAATTATTTACAATATATGGGCTACATTGAAAAATTAGGGTGATATAGTAGAATCGGTGAAAGTGAGTTAGGAACAAACATTTTGAACAGTGACGACTAGTTGTTGTCATTAATTCTGAGTAGACAGCCATGTTGTGATGACATTTTAAATTATCACTATAGGACCTATTTCAGTGACAACCTATTTTCCAGTTGTCATAATGGTGATCTCCCGCCACACCGGTTAGTTGCGCGCCATCCATATTCTGACGATTTTCCGGTGTTGTCACTGTTGATGAGTGTACCCACAGTCAACTGTGATGACATCAAAAGTTGTCACTGTATTTTCTCAAAAGTTGTCATTGTGGCTAGTTTTTCTGTTGTCACTGAGAATGTTGTCACAAAAGGCCAAATTTCTTGTAGTGTTACCATATTCTTTTTCTTCAATAAATTCATTACTTTTAATTTCTCCAACCAAGGTATGCAAATCAAAATTGTCAATTGATTCAAAATTTTCAATATCACTTATATCATTAACAAATATATCATTCTTAAAATCCACAAACGAATACCAACAACTAGACTTCAATTTGAAAGTATAATTTCTCTCAATTGTCTACAAAACAAAGTAAATATCCTTTCAAAATCTCCAAGGTATTTTAGTGTGACAAACCAAAGTTTTGTAAATACTTTCTGCCATTGTTTTACGTATCACTTAAAAGAGTAATCGTACATTCTTCTTGAAAACATGTTTTTGCCAACTCACTTGCATCAACCCAACAAAGAATATTATCCAAATTACATTGTTTGAGATATTTTTTCCCTATTAAAAACCCAACCAAAATATGTATGTCTATTTGTGCATATAAGAGTCAATATAACAAAATTTTTACCATCAATCACATCTCTATAATATTCTGCCATTATTTAACAATGCATATATCTGAACACATTTTTATCTCCCTTTTATTAAGTTTTTCTGGCTTTATTGGTTGATTGACAAATCAAATCCTTCAATTTGACAACCCGCAGCAATCAACAAATCTGACAGGATTCCTCTCCAATCTCTGTCTTCATACCCGCAACAATTTAACCATTTTTTGGACCAATCTTATGGTCAAATTCTTCACCAACTACACATTTTAAGACTAATTTTGTGGTCTAACTTAACCAAATACTTTCTGGCAACTTTATACCCTAATTCTCTGATAGTGGAAACTTTTAAAACTAATCTCGTAGTCTAGTTCTGATACCAATTGTAGAACCCAAATTTTAGGGTTATAATAATAATCAATGCGTGTCGGATTACAGAATTGAAGGGATAAAATAAATACTCAAAATATATGTAGGAGTGAAGAAAATAATAAACCCAACTCACAATATTATTGAAATGTCAAACAATGAAAAAGTCACACCATAATAGAAAACCTTATAAATTCTTCTAGACTCTCTCAAGGAAATATCCTAAATAATGTTCTATTTATAATCTACCAGACTTGTTAGGAAAGAATTCACTTGCATAAGAATTACCGAATAAAATACAAATTTCTAAATCACACAAGGACTAAAAACCTAGCTCCAATAAAAGTAATATATAAATAAATAAATACTTCTATACTTGATTTAGTTTGCCAAGAATCTGAGCACTGGACGTAGCCTCTCTGTCATGCTTAATGGAGATGGAGATTTTCGTCTTTGAAATCTAGGGCTGTTGATGTTCCTAAGTCCTTTATGGAGAAATAAATGGCCCTTGTGGAAGCACCAATGTGATCTTGAGCTCAAGTTATCGGTGCCACACATGGTGGTATGCGACTAAAATTTATCCTCTCCTGCTGCGAACATGGTGACTGTTACATCAAAGGATGTCGCTGAGGGACTGGGTAAATGGCAACACACAGTTGTTAGGTCTTCTTTAGGCTCCTATGTTCTATTTTCAGTAATTAAGCGATTTGTGGAAAATCGCTGGAAGCACTACACTCCGATTGAAGCCTACTTTCTAAAGAATGGTGTGTCTGTCGTTAAGTTCTCCAATGAAGAGAGCAAAGGTAGGGTTCTTGAGCAATCTTTATGGCCAATGGGCAGTAAAATGTTATTTTTGAGGCCATGAAGTCTTGAAATGGATCTTAAACATGAGGAGTTTTAATTCGGTGCTGAAGAGGTGATTCCTGGTGGGTGCTTGAGCCGACTTGAATCGGTCCTCTCTTGTGTGAAGTGCTATGAGTTCGCGGACCGAAATGAGTGGCGGGGCTTGGTCCCCTGGGATCACTCCGACGATCAAGTCAGTATTTGGAGAGATTTCGTAATGAACAGTAAAAATGCCAGAGTGAGCTTACTTGTTAGAAAGAGGGTTTTTATAGAGTGGCAGTGGCGGAAAGGACAGAGGGCTCATGCTAGTGGGACCCTCGCCCTGACGGTTACGGCTCCGGCACCGTATTTGCAGGTCTGACACGGGGGTAGTCTGACCAGGCTGACAAGCAGGGCCATGCGGCAACCCAGGAGGGTGTTAGCAGCTTTTCAGATAAAAGATTCCAAGGCGATGTCAGGCAGGCTGACATCACCCGCGTGGGACCGAGGTGATCCGCGTAGAGCGCGGAGGTAGGCAGTGAGGTAGATCGGAGATATAACCGAGGCCACGGGGAAGG
Source organism: Coffea humblotiana (assembly GCA_023065735.1). Classification (NCBI taxonomy): domain Eukaryota; kingdom Viridiplantae; phylum Streptophyta; class Magnoliopsida; order Gentianales; family Rubiaceae; genus Coffea; species Coffea humblotiana. The sequence goes on along the minus strand of CM041208.1, from coordinate 6,144,514 downwards.
ACCCGCTGAAGGCCGAGGTTGTGTTACCTCGGCCACTACAACGGCTGGGGTAACCATCCTCAATAAGCCCCCCAAGCCTCGGGAGCGCGGAGGCTTACGGGGTTTCGAGGTTTCAACATGCCTAAACCTCTTAACTTCTGAGGCCTTCGGGCACATTGAATGAGGGGGCTGACACGTGGAAAGTCAGTTGAAAGGACGTGGTAAGGAGGGCGGTTATGAGCAACGGTCGCGACGTGGAGTAGCTCGAGGTCAGGTGCAGAGGATGTAGGGGTTGAAAGGACGGATCATTAATGAGGAGAGAGGGAGCGTCCCCTGGAATTTCGAACGTTGCCGCCTTTTCGCCTTCTTGGCGCCTCTTCGGATCCTCTCCAACCCTATAAATAGGGGGCCCCTTTCACCGCATACCCATCATTATTCGCCACCAAAATTCAAGCGTTGCCGAGGTCCATCTCTTCAGCCGAGATCACCGCTTCAGTTCGCTCTCCTGGTTAACAGTAAGTATTCTTTTCCTTTCTTCTATTCATGGCCAAAACGGCTAGAACCTATAAGGAAACTGTGGGACCAAGCTACCACGCCGAGGGAATGTTGGATCCCCAGGAAGCCGGGACTTCGTCCAGTGGTGGGGATCAGACGTCTAGCACCGGGGATCGGTCGTCTAGTGTCGAGGAAAAAATCGCCGAGGCCCCGTCAGAGGTGGGATCCTCCGAGATGAGCGAGGGCGGTTCCGAGGTCGTATACAATGATGACCTCGGAACCGAAATCCCCCATGATGAGGGCGTGCCGGAACCAGTGGCTCCGGGGAATCTCGCTAACATTGACTTCGGCATGATGCCAAGGTTCAGAAGCCGTGTCGGGCCAGATAGGGCTGAGAGGGTAATCAGGAAGTACCCCTTCAGAACTGGGTATGTCATCAGGCCGCCGGGGCCTAATCAGACGGCCGAGAGGCCCCCAATGGGTGAGGTCGCCATCTACCTGCAGCAGCTCGAGGCCGGGCTGCGAATGCCGACGTCGAGGTTTTTTCGAGACGTGTTTCGGCATTTCGCGATTAGGATCACCCAACTCGTCCCGAACGCGATCCGCATCTTAGTGGGGTTCGAGATCCTATGCCGATATCAGGAGGTGACTCCCATAGCTAACCTCTTCCGTCGATGTTACACATTCAAGGCACATGGGACGGATAAGGGGTGGTTCTACGTCGGCAACCGGAACAACTCCATACCGAAACTCGTGGTCGATGCCCCCACCTCGATAAAGAACTGGAAGCGCGATTTCGTCTTCGTCTCGGCCACGGATTTCCCCTGGGGTTTCTGGTGGAGGCCGCGTAAGTCGCAAGCCGACCCGGCCCCAGGGGATTACGACGAGGAGGACTTCCAGAAGCTGATGAGGTCGGGGCTTCGGATCAACTGTTGGGACTATCCCGAGGCACTATTGGTCGAAGCGGGGATTAGTCGAGCTGTGATAGACCCCGAGAAGCCCCTCTTCTTTTCTACTAGATTCACAAAGCCTTGTAATTTTCCTTCTTAGCTTTTCATTTACTTCGGTTGTTGTAAATAATAATGTCTGTTTCCTGTGCAGTGGTTAAGATATCCGACATCATGACTTCGGGCTCGGCCGAGGTGGCCAAGAGGCCAAAGAGGAAGAGCTCGGGCGGGACGTCGGAACAGCCGCCAAAGAAGAAGACACCAGCACCGGTTGCTAAGGCTACGACGGCCAAGGGGACTTCGACCGCGGCAGTTAAGAGCAGTTCGGCCGAGGCGACTACAGAAGTCACCTCGTCTATGCCAGAAGGGATGATAACTCAGGGAGTTACTCTCGCCTTGCCTCCCCATGGCCCGGGTAAGCAGTTGAAGGCACCGGTCAACCCAGTGACGGCTTCGTCACTGTGGAATCGCTTCCATATTCCACCTCAGTTTGCCGGGGACGGCAAGGTGCACCCCGGCGAGCACTGGTGCCTTGACTGGAACCTTTCGGTCAATGACCGGTGCAGCCATTCCCGAGTGGCGCAAGAGTTAGTCATGCGTTCTTCCCTGCCAAGAGATGCCGAGTTCACAAAGAAGTTAACTCCAGCAGAGGTGGTCCAGAGCGTGATGGCGTCCACGGCTTCCACCACGGCTTTTGTGGCTGAGATGACACGCCGGTACATCGGTTTGCTCGAGGAGTAAGACTCCAGCAACCTCCAGAATAAAATCGACAAATTGGAGAAAAAACTGGCGTGTCGGAGTCCGAAAAGACCGAACTCCAAAGCCGATTGCAGAAAGCCGAGGCCACGGAAGAGGAGACCGAGGCCACTATAAATAGCCTCAGATCGGCACTCGAGGAGGAGCAAAGAGGGCGGAAGAGGCTAAGAAGTCTCATCAGCAGGCACTCGAGGGTGTCGGGGTCTCGGCTGTGGAGGCCTTTAGGAAGTCCGAGGCCTTCATTAGAGATCTCGGCGAGCTGACCCTGCCGAGTTTTATGTTCGGGTACATTTCGGCAGTGGACGAGGTCGCTCCTCACCTAACCCTAGAAGGCTTGGAAATCTTCAAGAACAAGGCCAGTTACAACGAGGATTCCAAGGAACTGTGCGATCGGATAGCTGAGGGCATCCAGGCCGGGCGGAACTTGGCCGAAGTCCGAGACGAATTCACATAAGTGGCTGTCCGAACTCGACCAGGAGTTAGAAATGGGAGGTGACGAGGACGATGAAGAAGGTGGGGTCGGAGGCGGGGAAGGCGAGATCGAAGTAGGTCATGGTGGGGCCGAGGGGGCGCTGGTGGCAACGGGAATCCCGAGGTGGGAAACGCTTAAGTGCGTTCTTAACTTCGGGTTTTGTAATCTTTCTTGTAATTTCTCCCTAGAATGAATGGATTAATGAATGGAAGTTTCCTTTTTTATTCTATCAGATTTTTTTCTTTTCCACTTCGACCCATTCTTGTCCCCCTTATTTTTTAATAGCAAGTGCACGGCATGAAGACATTAAAAAATAACGAAGTGGCCTAATTGATAACAACTCGATAAAGTTCTCAAGGGTAATACAATCTTAGGTTCTCCGCGTGCCCACGTCCTCGGCACCGGAAAACCATTCCGGTAGGCTAATTTACAATACCCATTCAGGTGAGATTCTATAACTCGGTAGGGGCCTTCCCATTTAGGGGCTAATTTTCCTAGCGGCTCAGTTCGGCTGACCGAGTTTTTCCGGAGGACTAAGTCTCCTGGTTGGAAACGACGAGGTCTCACATGGGCATTGTAGTAACGAGCCAAGACGTTCTTGTACGAAACTGCTCGGGCGGATGCGATGTCCCTTTTCTCTTCGACGAGGTCGAGATTCGTCAACCTTTCTTACTCGTTAGCTTCGGCCACGTAGGAGGCTATTCGGGGACTAGGCACGAAGATCTCAGCTGGGATTACCGCTTCGGAGCCATATGTCAAGGAGAACGGGGTCTCTTGGGTGGCTGACCTCGGCGTTGTTCGGTAAGACCACAGGACACTGGGGAGTTCCTCCACCCAAGATGATCCAGCTTGGTGCAGTCGGGTCTTGAGGCCATGCAACAGGGTTCGGTTAAAATTCTCTGCTTGTCCATTGGCTTGAGGATGGCCTACCGAAGTGAAGTGCTGCTTGATGCCGAGATCTCGCACCAACTCTTAAACGGGTTGTGGGCGAACTGCTTCCCGTTATCTGAGATGATCACCCGAGGTATGCCGAAACGGCAGATTATACATTTCCAGAAGAATTTCTGAACGGCCAGCCCGTGATGGTCTCAGGGGCTCGGCCTCGACCCACTTAGAGAAGTAGTCCACAGCGGTCACGAGAAAGCATAGCCCCGACTGCTTTGGGGAAGGCCCGATGATGTCCGTCCCCCACTGTTCGAATGGCCACGGTGAAGATAGGCACCATGAGGTTTGGGGTGGTGGTGTTCCGGGCATGAGCCTGACAGGAAGAGCAGCTGAGAACGAGACCTTGAGCATCCTGTCGGAGGGTGGGCCAATAATATCCAAGAAGTAAAACTTTCTGGCCAACATCCTGTGGCCGACGTGGGCCCCACACAGGCCTTCGTGTATGTCCCGGAGGACGCGTGTCCTTCCTCTGGCGTGACACATCTCAGCCACGGGCCGAGATAAGACCGTTTGTACAGTTTCCCGTCCCGGAGGGCATACCTAGTGCCTTGCGCTGTACTCTTCTGGCCTCAACGCGGTTCTCAGGGAGGATCCTTGGCCCAAAAATAGGATGAGAGAGCTCATCCATGTGTCCCCGAATGTACGGGGTAGGCCACCTCTCCCAGGTACTCGGGTTGGGTCACCACCTCAACAAGGACGGTCTTGTTGAGAGTTGAGAACGAACTCGACGCCAGTCGCGAGAGGGCGTCGGCTCGCCTATTTTGTGACCGAGGTATCCTTTGGATCTGGAATGACTCGAAATGTGCAATGAGTTGGTGGACCTTGGAAAGGTACCGTTGCATGGTCTCCTCCTTGGCCTCGTATTCGCCAAGGACTTGTCGTACCACGAGTTGGGAGTCACTGTATACCCGAAGTTGTCGAGAGCCGAGCTTGCGGGCAAGCCGGAGTCCAGCGATGAGCGCCTCGTACTCGGCCTCGTTATTGGTAGCGGGAAATCAAATCGGAGGGCGTACGAACACACCTCTCCGTGAGGATCTTCAAGGAGGAGCCCGCTCCACTGCATCACTGTTGGAAGACCCATCCACATACAGCGTCCAACTTCGAGGCTCGGATGGTTCTGAGGTAGCGTTTTCACTCGAGGAGAAGGTGAGCTCGGCCAGGAAGTCAGCCAATGCCTGAGCCTTGATTGCTGTACGAGATTCATATGACAGGTCATATTCCCCCAATTCGACAGCCCACTTGGTGAGGCGCCCGGAAGCTTCGGGACGTACCAATATTTGCCGAAGTGGTTGATCTGTTCGGACAGAGATGGGATGAGCCAAGAAGTAAGGCTTCAACCGCCGAGCTGCGTGGATCAGTCCCAGCACGAGCTTCTCCACCTGAGTGTATCGAGTCTCCGGCCCACGGAGAGCTCGGCTGACATAATAGACAGGCATTTGGGCACCTTCATCTCGGATCAGTACAGCGCTAACCGCCTCGTCCGCCGCGGACAGGTAGAGGTACAGCCTCTCCTCGGGCCGAGGTGAGGCGAGTGTGGGGAGGTGGTGCAGGAAGTCCTTCAACTGGTCGAAGGCCTACTGGCATTCCTCAGTCCAAGTGAACTGGTCGGCCCTCTTCAACACTTTAAAGAAGGGCAGAGCTTTCGCGGCGGATTGGGAAAGGAAGCGGTTTAAGGCGGCCAAGCGGCCATTGAGCCTTTGGACCTCTCGGATATTCCGAGGTGGGGACATGTCTTGGATGGCTTTAACTTTGTCGGGGTTTGCCTCGATTTCTCGGCGGGATACCAGGTACCCCAAAAACTTTCCCGAAGTGACTCCGAAGACGCATTTCTTCGGGTTCAACATCATTCGGGCGTCTCGGAGGATGCCGAAAGCCTCCTTCATGTCGGACAGGAAGGTTGAGCAGTTTGGCTTTTAAGGAGGATGTCATCCACGTATGCCTCTACGTTTCGACCGAGCTGATCTTGAAAGATGCGGTTGACCAGCCTCTGGTAGGTAGCTCCGGCGTTCTTGAGCCCAAAGGGCATCGTAGTATAGCAATAGACACCTCGGTCGGTGTAGAACGCCGTCTTCTCCTGATCCTCCTCACTCATCCCTATCTGGTGGTAGCCTTTGAAGGCGTCTAGGAAGCAGAGGATCTCATGCCCCATGGCTGAATCAACGAGGCATCTATTCTGGCAGCGGGTAGCAGTCTTTGGGGCATGCCTTGTTGAGGTCGGTGAAGTCCACGCACATTCTCCATCCACCGGTGTCTTCTTGACCATGACGGGATTCGACAGCCAGGTGGGGTACTGGACCTCTTGAATCATCTTGGCGGGCAAGAGCTTGTCGACCTCTTCTGAGATGGCTTGGCTGCGCTCCGGGCCGAAGTGCCTCCTTTTTTTTTCACCGGACGAGCTGTGGATCGACATTAAGTCGGTGAAGCATGAGCTCGGGGGCACCCCGACCACCTCGTCAGCATTCCAAGCAAAGACGTCTCGGTGCTCCCTTATCAGGCTGATCATTCCTCTTTGAGGGGCGAGGGGAGACTTGTCCCACTCGGATCACCTGATCGGGTCTCTTGTCGAGGAAGACTTCTTCCACCTCGTCCCCGGCCTCCAGCTGTTGGGTTTCCCGGCATCCTGGGGTCGAGGGAGCCTATGGAGAGGACGTTCGGCCTCTTTCCCTCAGCTTTTGATTCAGGTCGAGGGGAGACCGCGGCCTGTATGGCGGCGAGTAGCACTCCCTGGCCGCGTTGACGTCACTGCTTCACCTCGGCTACTCAGTGGGAGTAGGGAATTTGAAACTCAAGTGGTAGGTGGAGTACACGGCCCCTCAGGGCGTTGAGTGTGGGCCGTCCGATCAGCATGTTGTATGGTGAATTCGCCTTGACCACGGCAAAACTCATAGGGACGGTTCGGCAGCGGGGACTGCGGCCAATGGTCACCAATCGGGAGACCATCCCTTCAGGGTGGACTACGTGTCCCCCGAATCCCACGAGGGGGGTCCTGACGGGGATGAAGCTGCTCTCGGTCAGCTTCGGATGCTTGAAAGTTCGTAGTACAAGACGTCTACCGAGCTTCCGGGATGACGTAGACCTTTTTTGACTAAGTAATTTGTTGGTGAGAACTTCGATCACTAGGGCCTCGTGATTACGGAAGCGGCACGGACGGGGTCATTGGGACCATAAGTGATCACCTCGGATAGCCTTGAGCTCGACCCGGGAACCTCCAAGCCGGCTTCGCGGTAGGTCCGTTTCCTAGAGTTCTGGCTGTCTCCTCCCGTCGGAACCACCTGCGATCGTATTGATGACACTTGCGATGTTAGGGCCATAGCCTGGGGATCCGTTTCGAGGAGGCCTGTGATCCCTCCTAGGGGTCCTCAGGCCCGCGGGAATGGCTTTTCGTGTCCCGCCTGTCCTTCCCGACGTGGATCTCGACTATCTCGATGGGACGTGCTTCGGTGGAAACCTCCGTACCTGCGGACGAAATGCTTCAAGTGCCCTTGCTTGATGAGACTCTCAATCTCTCTCTTCAGGTCATTACAGTCTTCGGTTTCATGCCCGACATCTCGGTGGTAGGCACAGTAGAGGTTGGGATTCCTCTTCTCCCTCCTCCCAGAATCTCGGGAGGATTTCGATCAAGGTGATTTTGCTTCATCACCGCCAGAATGTGAGTCCTGGTGGAGTTGAGGGGGCGTCACCGTCGGCGTCTGAGGTGGACGACCTCCCCTTCGCAATCCTTTCGAAAACGCTCCGCCGATCTCGAAAGGGGTTCAATGAGCCGCCGGGACTCGGTTCGGCTCGGGCGACTTCTCTCTTCCTTCGGGACTCTTGCCCGGTGCGGGCAGCTTGGGCTTTTCGCTTCATGCGATTTAGGTCTTCACTTCGGATGTCTTGGTCTACTCTTTCCCAGAGTTCCGAAGCGTCCGTGGGTAGTCCCGATGAATTTCGGTGTGGAACGTCCCAGCGGCCAACCCATTGGTGAAGGCCGCTATGGTCACCTGCTCGTTTTGGTCAGGTATCTGCACATTTTTTTCGTTGAACCTCTGCACATACAGAAGTAGAGACTCTCCGGGAGCCTGCTGTATGTTCAGTGGGTAGGTCGAGGTCTTCGTAATCGGTCGGGACGATACGAAGCGTGGATGAACCTGTCCACCAGCTCGTCCAGTGAAGAAATGCTCCGGGGTTCCAAACTCCAGAACCACTTTCGGGCTGTGCCTTGCAGGAAAATAGGGAAGGCGCGGCAGATCACAGTATCGGGGACGCAGTATAGCCGGAACGCCGAAATGAAAGCACGGAGGTGATCTTTGGGGTTACCTCGGCCATCGTAGGGCTGCAGCACGGGGAGCTTGAAGTTGGGGGGAACCATCTCCCCGTTGATATCATCGGTAAAGGGTGGAGCCCTCATGTAGTCAGCGGCTAGCCCCTCGGGCCCTCCGAGGGGCGTCCTCAGCTCGCCTTCCCAGTAGGCCCCGGGAAAATGCCCTTGAAATGGAGGCGATCTTTGAGGTCGCCTTGGAGGAGGCACGTTTCGATGTGCTCCGGGAGGGATGCAAATCATCGGAGTCTTCTCCGGAAGGCACTTCGGGTGATTTAGCTGATCTTCGCTTAGAGGATTCGGCTTTCTCCATCCCTTGTCGTTTGAAGTACCTCCCGAGTTCTTCAAAGATGTTAGGGTTCTCGGCTACAAATTCGGCCATCCGGGCAATGACGTCTTCATTAGTGGGTGGGGCCCTCGGGGACCCTTGCCCTTCAGAGACATGGTCTCGCTGCTGAGCCGGGCTAGGCTCAGGCTCGGTTGAGGGAACTCTTCTACTTCTGGAACGCGTGGGGTCTCATTTTGCAGTAGTCTCGGTTCCCACAGACGGCGCCACTTGAAGAGGTGATTCCTGGTGGGTGCTTGAGCCGACCTGAATCGGTCCTCTCTTGTGTGAAGTACGATGAGTTCGCGGACCGAAGTGAGTGGCGGGGCTTGGTCCCCTGGGATCACTCCGACGATCAAGTCAGTATTTGGAGAGATTTCGTAATGAACAGTAAAAATGCCAGAGTGAGCTTACTTGTTAGGAAGAGGGTTTTTATAGAGTGGCAGTGGCGGAAAGGACAGAGGGCTCATGCTAGTGGGACCCTCGCCCTGACGGTTACGGCTCCGGCACCGTATTTGCAGGTCTGACACGGGGGGCAGTTTGACCAGGCTGACAAGCAGGGCCATGCGGCAACCCAGGAGGGTGTTAGCAGCTTTTCATATAAAAGATTCCAAGGCGATGTCAGGCAGGCTGACATCACCCGCGTGGGACCGAGGAGATCCGCGTAGAGCGCGGAGGTAGGCAGTGAGGTAGATCGGAGATATAACCGAGGCCACGGGGAAGGACCCGCGGAAGCCCGAGGTTGTGTCACCTCGGCCACTACAACGGCCGAGGTGACCATCCTCAGGTGCCTATGTGGGTTTGATTTTCGCATCTTAAGCTTCATTATTCTACTCATAATGGCTAGAGTAAGTTTGCTAGTTATATTGTGACAACACTGTATACAGATAAGCAAACTACTACTCAAGAAAGAGTGCCTTATGCATGAGTACGTGTGGAGTTAAAAGTGGGCAGCCCTGGGCCTTTGAAAATGTATGGAATGAAGAAATTCAAGAGGTGGAGTGTGAATGGATTCCAGCCAGTTTGGGTAGAGTGTATGTCCTTTGCCAAAGGTTCCCACTAAGGATTCCAAAGGAGAGTAAAATCTCTGGACCATTGATTTTACTGGAAAAGCTAATAAGAATGTGTCTACAGGGAAGCTTGAGAGTAATGAGGCTTCATCTCAAGGAAAATCTACTATTGTGGATCTAGCTACTACTACAGCCTATGAGATTGATTTAGTGATACCACAAGTTAATGAAAATAGGAATAAATCTCCTATTGCATTGTTTATGCCATCTATCTCTAAGACTACCTCAGTGGTGGCCAGCTCTAGTGGGGATGGAAGAAAAGATGCTGTGCTTGCCTTTCCTGGAGAAGAAGTAAGAGTGGTTTGAAGGCTAGCCCAGTGCCCTATATAACATAAGCCAGAAAGGGTGCTATTGGAAAAAAACTGAAACTGATGCTAAAGTAAACAGGCTGGGAAAGGGTGCTAGGAAAAGATAAGTACTCGTTACACATGAAACCAATTTTCTAGAATGTCTATGGTCTTAATGACTTCTCAAAACAACTAGCTGTACGGAACTTTGTAAATGATGTACACATGGATTTTTTGGATAGAGTATTATTTGAAATATTATTTAGAATAATTACTGTAACACTTTTTGTGATATGATGTATGTGAGATAAAATAGTAATTGGAAATATAAAAAGGTGGGTTGGGAAATGTATTTATGATGCAAGCGAAATATTATTTGAGATATTTGTGCTATCCAAACACTCCCATGGATATTGTTCTTAATAAATGTGTGCCTCGGTGGAAGTATATTCATAATGTTGATAACAGGCAAGTGTGTATAGTCCTATTTTGTTGGAAACCCTAGTTTGTTGACTGTTCCTTAATCTATGTCCACTCCCAAAGTGTAATGTGAAGTTTTATTTCTCAACATGATGTATGCTAAGAATAAGGCTGATTAGAGGGAACTGTTATGGGATCATTTGCGTGGCATGGAAAATTTGATAAGTGGTGCTCTGTGGTTGTTAATGGATGATTTCAATGCTATCCGAAGTCCTACACAGACTTGGTAGTGCAGATTTTGATTATACTGTCCTAAATGAGTTTAATCTTCTGTTGCAACAGATTGTTGTAGGAGAACATCTAGATAAAAGGTTTTTTCTTTACCTGGTGTAATAACAGAGAGGAAGGTCCTATTATTCATAGTAGGATTGACAGAGTGTTTGTAAATGAGTCTTGGTACTTGTAGACACCAAACTTTCATTTATTTTATTCAAATTTTGCTTTATTCTTGTTTTATTTTATTTATTTTTTATTTTAATTGATTAAATGATAGTTAATCTTCATTTTGTTTATTTTTATAAATTAGGTATATAATTTTCATTTTTAAGGTATTTTTGCATTAAATTTCTAAAAAAAAGAAAGGAAAAATTCTCACAAAAATTCAAAATTTGTCTTTAAACCTTTTAGATTCATTTTTTTAAAAGATAAATAAAAATTGTGCAATGCATTTACAATTAGGAGTTAACATTTTTTTGTTGTTTACCTAAATTGATTTTGGAAAGTATATAATAAATAAATAAAATAAGAAGACAAGTGTAATTGGGGATTATTAGACAAGTATATTAGGGGGATAGTAGCCAAGTGGAGGTCATGCAGAGGGCTAGGTGTGATGGATAGAATTTAGACAAATGTCCCTATTATTTGATGAGTAGGTTGACACTTGTTGATTGAGGGGTTTGGGAGGAAAAAAAAAAGAAAAAAGGGAAAACCAAGGAAAGGCATGGTGGCTGGGGGTGGTGGAAAAAGGATAGCAGCAAAAAGGGAGAAAAAAAAAAAGCAAGAAAGGGCTATGGGGAAACTAGAGAAAAAAAGGCAAGAAAGAAACAAGAGAAAGGGAACGCCAAGGAGGGTTTTCAGGAAAGGAAAAGGGAACGGAGGGAAGAAAAAGAAGAAGGAAGGTGGTCGGCTAGGGGAAAAGGAGAGGGGTTTTGGGAGAGAAAACAAGAGGGCTGGGTAGGAAAAGAAACCACGGGAAGCAAGGAAAAGACCAGAAAAAAAAAAAGAAAGGGTTTGGGGGGGCTGAGGAAAACTGAGAAGAAAAAACCGAGAGGAGAGATTGAGAGGGTTATGGGCTGAGGGAGAAACGGAGGAACCAGAAAAAAGCAAAAAGGGCTTCAGGCAAAACCAAGGAAACCAAAAAACAGGGTTTTGGGACAAGGAAAAAACAAAAGGAGCCAAAAGTGAGAAATGAGACAGCTTTCGAGTGGCTGAGCTACAAGAGAGAGACGGTGGAGAGCAAGGAAGAAACCAGAAAGAGAAAAAGGGAAGGAAAAGGAGAAACCAGAAGGGGGAGAGCTTGGGAAAGAATCTGGAACCAGGAGGAGAAGGAAAGGGGGGTTGCGGGAGCTAGATTACGGGCAAGAGGAAAAATGAAAGGAAAAAAAGAGAAAGAAAGGGAGAGTGGGTGGCGGCTGAAGGTTGCGGGAAAGCAAGAAAAAGGAGAGCAAAAGAAGGAGAAAGCGAGACAGAAAAAGAGAAAAATGCAGAAATTGTTCTTCTGCAAAAAACCTATTCAGGCTGACGAAACAGCCATGTTCAGGGGAATTTCCAATTAAATCTCTAGCGTTTAGGAGAGTTTCTTCACTTCTACATCATCTAAAGACGTATTGAAAGAACTTTTGTGAAGAAAATATTTAAGGAAAACAACTTTAAGAAGGCCAAATTGAAGCTCCAAGTTCCAGGTTCATCATCGCTGCAGTTTCTGCGACGAAGTTTCCTTGGCTTCGTTCCAGGAATCGACGCGCGTTTTCTTGGGAGCTTTCCTGTTTGTTGGATCCCACAAACATTCTCAGGTAACTATAGCTTCTCCTCTTGTAGTTTTAACAAAGTTTTATGACGATTCAAATTCATTTGGGTAAGAGTTCTAAGTTTTCCCTTGTAATGGTAACTGATGACTGTTAAGACCCCTTTGTTGATGTCCATTGTGTGGTTTTGATTGTTGGAAGTCAGCCTTTTCAGTTGTAATACGAAGCATAGATAGTTGTTTGATGGTTTTGTTTGAAATGGAGTGATGTAGGAATTATGATGTTGCAATTCATGCACTGATGTTTCCATTTTTTTGCTGCTTCTCGACCTGAGTTGCATTATCTTGGCTGGTTGCACCCATGTCGACGGAGTCATTTTTCTTTTTAGGTTGCTTGAAGTTTGTGATTTGTTTGATCGGTATTCCATGTACATGTCTAGCGCAAGATTCTTTCTTTCTGTCTTTGGTGCGTTTTCATGTTCAGTTGCATCATTGAATCTGCTGGGAATAGGCAATCATATTTTGGGTGATGTTAACAATGTGGGTTTGAGGTTATAGCATTTGGGTTTGGTTAAGTGAATCAGTAGGCTTCGTTTGATTTATTTCGCATGGACGTCTCAGCTGAATGATGAAGTTGCGGAAGAAAGAACTCAGAAATTGAAGCAGAGAGCTTCTGCGAAGCATGCATGGAAAAGTTCTGAAAATTACATTTTACCCCTCAAGTTTTCCTTTATTCCACTATGGCCCGGATGATTGGAAAATTTAATCAATTTTGTCCCTTTAAAATGTTATTTTCCTTTGATATGATTTAATGTGATTTTTGGATAGATTTTTAGTGAATTTTACGATGAAATTTGAGGTTTAATAGTTTTTGAGAGATTTATGATTTTGATTTGATTTTTAGTGAAATTTTGGGTATTTTTGTTGTTTAATTGTAACAAGTGCTTCTTCATTTTTTTTTGTGAATTTTAGTTTTTTTGGGTGGGTTTCATCTTAAGCCATTAATTTTAATTTATTTTAATTTAGACCCCTAATATTTGTAATAATAATAATTTGACCCCTTAAAACTTCTTTAATTGTTTCAATTAGGTCCTTGCTTGTTTTAATTTCTTGAAGATGGGTTGTTTAATTTCATTTAAATGTTTTAATTGTTTAATGTCATATTTATTTTCATTTCTTGAAATTATTTGTTAATTAAAGTGATGTCTTGACCATTTTCTTTGTTTTTGGAGGGTAAATAAAAAAATTCCATTTCCTTCGGTCGTCAATTCAAGGGAGGTATAATCTATCCTTTATTTGATCTTATTTGATCCTATGTGCTTCTATATGATTTTATGTGTGTAATTGCATAATTTTTTAATGTTTTTATTTTTTCATTTTAGTCACTTTAATTGTTTTGATTTTGTGTATTTATTTTAATTTAATTTTTAATTATTTGGAAGGCAATTAAATGCCAAAATTGTAATAGTTAGACTATTATTTTATTTTATTCTTTACCCCCTTTAGATTGTAGTTAGGGCCCTCAAATGTAATAGTTAGGTTCTTTATTTGCTTTATTTGTTTTGTGTGTTTTGCATGCTTATGTATTACATGTTACTCACTTTCTTAGGATCTTACATCTAAATATCATGTCTATGTGTTATGTGCTATATAGAATTTATGTGTTTATTTACTTTATTATATTTTATATGATTTATTTGATTATAATAAGTGCATGACGTCACTACACTAGTCCAATGTTAGTTATGGCCATTTTTTCCATCACCACACTAATCCAACGCTAGTTGTGGCCCTTTTTCCTGTTTTCTTGCTAGTTTAATGCTAGTGAGAACTTATAGACAAGGGTTAGTCCAACGCTAGATCCTTAGGGATCATCCACGCGCTAGATCATGTTTTTGTGACAAAACACTACATTTCATGTATCTTTTCTATTTTTTAGGATCTTTATCATTTTTGCATATATATATATCCTTTATCCCTATGTGTGAATCATGACATTAGATTTGCATTTCATTTAAGGAAAGTTAGAACTAGGTTAAATCATCTGCTTGACTAGATAGGAAATAACCCCTTCAAATATGGGATATGGACGAGTATGGCTCTCTAACCTTAACACGCTCGTATCCCCTTTATTAAAAGGAAAATTGAATCACAAATTTTAATCCCCCGCACCCGTTATGATGCATTCTTTTAGGTCATGTATATTATTATTTCCTTTTCTTTTCTTTCTTTCGAGTCTCATATTTTGCATGTTCGTGACCTTTTCGAAGAGTTACTCTTGGACATCACAATTAATGTGATTTGCATCAATCAAGTTTTGAAGAGATATTCTAAACCCCCGATATCCATTAGGTTTAGGTTTGCATTCATATAATGACATTCAAATGTGATAAGTTTTTAGGTTAAAATAAGAAAAAGTTTTTACTAAATCACGCAACTAACCTTGGTTAGGTTGAAAGGGTGTTTTGGATTTTATCCTTGCCTTCCTTTTTTTTCAAATGTGACTCCCGACCCCTTTTCTCTGATTTTCGAAGATTTGGAATCGTTTAAAAAGGGTTTTTCTCTACTTTTTATTTAAAAATCCATTTTATGTGACTTGGTACACCTTAGTTCAATACCAAGTGGCAACTCCTATTTTTTATTAAAAACTCTTTTTAAACTATTATTTTTGGATCAAAATCGTCGCACTTTAAGTCCTATTTAGGCCCATTTTCTTTATTTATTTATTTATTTTCTAAAAAATCAAAAAACTCATTTTTCAAATTAAAAATTAATCAAAAAATTCTTTTTCATAAACCCGTAAATCTTAATTGCTTATTTTTCATTCAAAAATGGGGCGCGACAGTTTTGGCGACTCCACTGGGAACTTAAAGAGTCCGAACATTTTGATTTAGTCAATCTTTTTCTTCTTTTAACCTTCTTATATATCACATTTGGGAGTTTTAGGTTGCATTTTTTTTTCTTTTTTAGGGTTTCTTGCATCTTACACACAATGGTCTCAAATATCCACGTATGCGATCGTTTGTTTATTCAGTTGTATTTGTGTATCGTGCTTGCATATTGGGGGGAGAAAATAGTCACTCTAGAACCTTCACCCACTTTTAAATGGTATTCAATCCCTCCCTTCAATAGGGGCACTTTATACGTGCATACGTTTTACTTTTATAATCCCTCATTTCTTTTTACTTTTAGTGATTGCCACACCACTCCACCTAATTAGAATTAGGATCGATCCACTTGGACATGTGGCAGTAGCACGACGTGCGCGTAGTAATATCCGAGGGATCACTCGAACCACCAACTCTTAGGCATTGGGATTGATGACCCTTCACCTTTGGTCTGAAGCTTTGGGAGCATGAAAACCTTATCGATTCTAGATGCATTAGTGAGTCCAACTTCATGCATTCATATTAGAAATCGCCTAGGGTAGAGTCGACCGTAGCCAATTAGGAACATTAGGCATGAAGGGAGGGATCCCACCCCTCTTTCCTTATTTTTCTTTCTTTATCATCTAATTGCTCAACGTGTTATGTGTTATTTGTGGAACTAACATTTCTTTGTTTTCTCGTCTATTGCATTCACAAACATTAGAAAAATAAGAGTTCTGGCGTGATACTCTTTTAGAACCTATCCTCTTAGATAGGTTATGGCATGTTTAGATTCCAATATATTGTATTTGTAAGTTAATAATTGCACATCATTTTAGGCCCATCCTGGCACACAAAGGGTCCCTTTAGGTCATGTTTTCATCTCAAATTGCATATTTAATTGTTTTGATAAATTGGTATCATGCATGAACCTTCGAAGGGAATGCCGCATAGGGAATCCCACGTTAGGAATAAGTCGCCTTGTGTCTCAGATATGTAATTCAATGAGACTTGCACGTCTATATTTCTTGTACCATCCAAAGGGGTAGTGCATAAGATAAGGTAGGATCCGATCTTTCCATGATAATAAAGCAACTTTGAACTTTAGAATATGAGCATTTAACAATCATCTTTTGGCCATTTTATTAGAATTGGTAAAAATCCTTTGTGTAAAGGACATTAAATTGAAGAAATTCACAAATAATTCCTCATTGTTGAGACGATAAATATATTGAGACCAAATCTTGATTTTAGAAGGCTCATAGACTAATGTGTTGCAACAAAATTTGTGAGTTTTAAAACTACCCATGGGCAGACAATTCAATCGATTTTTTAATAAACCATCAATTTCATTTAATCCATTTGAACCAATTATTCATTTTTTCAATCCATTTGACCAATCTCATCCAATCCATTTTATCAACTCATTCATTTTTAAGACAATTCGGTCAATTTTAATAAATCATCAATTTCATTCAATTCATTTGACCAGTTTACCCCCTTTTTAGGGTGATCTAGTCAATTTTTTGAATAAATCATCAATTTCATTCAAGTTATTTGACCAATTTATTTATTTTTAGGGTGATCAAGTCAATTTTGAATAAATCATCAATTTCATTCAATTCATTTGACCAAATTTACCCATTATAGGATGATCCAGTCAATTTTGAATAAATCATCAACTTCATCCATTTCATTTGACCAGCTTACCTGTTTCTAAGGCGATCCGGTCAATTTTTGAATAAATCATCAATTTTATCCGATCCATTTGACCCGTTTATTTTCTTTTAGAGTTTCGATCTAAGGGTCGCTGAATAAACTAGTCGAGGCATTGTAATCCTTTTAAGAGTAGGCTCTTTCACACATCACTTTATGTGTTAATCGAAACAATCAATCTATTTGAATTTTGTCCACATTTTGTTAGGACATATATCTCTTCTCATTCCAATTGGCCAAATTTTTCAAATTGCTTTTCACTCGAATATCAATAAATTGATCGGATTCATCAGGTATTGTATGGTGCCTACTCCAGAGGATTGCATTCTCATGTTAGGTCTACCCTTGGTATAAAAGGGCTTCCCAATAGGACATGCATCCGAATTATTTTAATTTTTACTAACTCTCGTCTTTTTCTTTTTCTTTTTGTTAGCAATTAATCAGAAAGGGAATCTAAATAGGGTTTTTCCTAAATTTTCAGGTATTTGTAAATATAACCACACGAAAAAAGCCCCATCGTCACATGATCTCACAGCCAAGTTTCAAGAAATCGTGTAAATATGAGTACACATCCGGAATCATCTGATAGGTTTGCAATGACGCCATCAGCCGACCTTGCAAATCTGGGAACTCAATTGAGCGAAATGTTGAACAAGATCAATGAGTTAAGCATGGAGGTGAGCGCACAACGACATGTGATTGATCAGTTGATCGCTGATAGTAGCAGCGGTGTTGAGCATAATCTCTTACCTACTAGTCAACCTACCTACTCATACCCTTACCCATACTACTCAAGCCCACGCCCTATTTATCATACTACTATCAATCACCGTTGATCTTGACCAAACTATGCAAATCCACCTATACTACCCGTCTCAACTTTTCAACCCAATTTTCAAATTCGACCTCGCCCTCCTTATAATTTAGGACCTGTTCAACCAAACAACCAAACTTATCCTCTAAATCGTAAAATTCGAAATCCAACCCCATATCAAACCTTCACCAACTTGGGCCAATCCATCAATCAATTGTACGAACAACTCAAAACTGACGGAAAAATTGGTGTCATGCCTCCCAAAATCTATTCTAAAGGGTTTCCCCGTAGTTATGACCCTCAAGTCACTTGTACCTACCATTCTGGAGCGCCCAATCACTCAACCGGTAATTGTTGGGTACTAAAATATAAGATCCAGGACATGATCGAAACAGGAGATATAATGTTAAGGAAAAGGGAAGAACAAGGACCAAACACAAATACGAATCCTTTTCCTGAACACAAGGATACCATCACGGCATTTATCCCCAGTGAAGAAATTTGAAATTCTGAAAAGGGCTGAATTAGTGAGATTCTTCCTTCTTGAAGGGAAGTTTCTATAAATTTGGAAAATTGTTTTGGTTAAAACCAATGAAAAATCATTCATGCGTTTATCTTTTGTTTAATTATATTTTTTATAAATAGTTTTCAATCAAGTGATTTTTGACGACATGTCTTTTTTAACGAGTAATATGCTATTAAGTTTGATTTTTATCTTGAAATTAAATAAAATGTGTAGTTTTATATGTACTGTGATTTACACATTCTTTTCAGATGGCCTAAAATAAAATCCCCTGACCTTTTGGATATTACCATTCCAGAATTTGATAGCTGTAATCTCGATACCGCATGAATGTAGGAATAGTGAGGAGATATCCGAACATACTTCAAAGATATTCGAAGGAGGTATTCAGACCGAATGGGGATCAAAATGAAGGAAATAAAATTAGTGGTCATTTGAATAAAAAACAGAAAAATGAGGCTGATGGAAAGTAGTGTTAAGAACAACAATTTTTATTTGATGAGAAGCAACCAAATGCTGTCAAAAAGAGCGTCATGTGCTTACAATAAAAGGGTCAAATCGTAACTATTCTGAAAAGAGACAGCGTGACTATTTGGAAAAGAGACAAAATGTTGAGACAACTGTTGTCGGTGCAAAATTGCAAAGGGTTTGTTGTCAAAAAAAAAGGAAGAAAAAAGAGGAAAAAAAAGAAAAAAGAAGAGTATTGTCCGGCAGATCACATATGTTTCATAGATATGGATGAACAGGAGTCTTCCTCAATCAATTAATTCAGATACATGCAAGAAATTTCGCATTAATGAAAGTTTCCTCTCAGAGTTAATGTAAGGAATGGAATAAAAGTCAGACCATCTTCTTTTCCAATCAAACACTCTATCCCTAGTTACCCCTTTTGAACCTTCAGAATGATCATTCGTTTGGCAACCCTTGAGAATCGCAAACCCTACACTGGAGCAAATTTGAATTTTAACAGAACAAAACTAGAAAAGAAAGGAAAATTTTCAAAAGATGATGAGAAGACAGAAGGGCGAAAGAAAGGGAATGAAAGAAAAGAGAACCTCGGTTAAATATAAATTGGGACAAATTTTGAAAAGTTCAAAGGAATGGCAGAAGGCCGAAAGAAAGGAAATGAAAGAAAAATAAACCTCGGTTAAGTATAAATTGGGGCAAATTTTAAAAATTTCAAAGGAATGACAGAAGGCCGAAAAAAGGAAATGAAAGAAAAGAGAACTTCAGTTGAGAATAAATTGGGGCAAGTTTTGATTTAACCCTGAAATAAGCTTGATGCAATAATACGATTTCAGATCATTTAAACCACTTTTGAAATCAACTTTCAAGTCTTAACTTTTCTAAACAACCCACTTGACCCCATTATAAAAGTTGAAAGTCTTGACTTCTGTTTTTTGCAATATCTCTGTCAAGAAATTTTTTTAATTAATTGGCAAGTGATGTTCATATACTGATGCCAGAAAATTTTTTAGATGTATTTCTGAATTGATTAGGTGTGAGGTTGACACTGCTTATCATGTGAAAATCTGCAAGAACGCTTTTAAAAGAGAAAAGGAGAAAGAAAAAAGAAAATAAAGAAGAAAATAGGGGAAAAAAAGAAAGAAAAAGGAAAAAACAAAAGGATGGAGAGTAATCTTGGTGAAAATCCGAAATGACGCTAAGGTAGGGTTACACAAAGAAAGCAAAGGTGACTCAATTCATTAGAATTCCTTTTCACATTGTGATATTTTTGCTAGCATTGAATTTCGGACGGACGATATCCAAATGGTCAAACGGGGCACTTTGTTAGAGGCCAAAGTATTTTGGTCATCAATATAGATTGCTGGATTTGTAATTCATTTCTCTAATGTCATCTTTTTCTTTCAATGCAAGTCGATGGTTTTTTTTGTGTTACTTTGATTTTTGACATTTTTGTATAAAAATTCTTTGGGTGTTGCATAGTTTCATTTGTTTCATTGGATTTTATCAAATGACAATTTCCTCGGTTTATCGAAAGGTGCATATATATAAGTTTTCATGTTAAGTTGGCATTGGAAGTTAAGACAATCAGGATGTAATCTGCGATGCAAGGTCGGATTTTGCAGCATCGAGGAAAAAAATATCAAAGTACTCATGTTTACACGTTTCCAGAAAAAGCCGGACGGATCGAATGGTGGTGACATTATTTTGATTGTTTCACGTAGCAAAACTGGGGAAAATTATTTTTGTAATAAAGTCATGGAATGTCATCCAACAATTAAACATTGAGGGTTCAAATAAAAGAGAAAATGCGAATCAAGGTTTTAAGGAGGAGCAACAATGCTACAATGCAAAGCAAATGATTGATTGTACAAAAATTGATTCAAATTGGGGCAATTTTTGAAAAAAATTTTCAAGTAAGTATTCAAGAATTTTTTCATACAATAACGTGTCTTTTATATCCGTTAGCATCGGATCCAACCCACTAACGTGTTTTCTTTCACCGTTAGTATCGGGTCCAACCAACTAACATGTCTTTTTTATCCGTTAGCATCGGATCCAACCCATTAACGTGTCTTTTGTATCCGTTAGCATCAGATCCAACCCACTAACGCGTTTTTCTTTTACCGTTAGAATCAAGTTGATCTCACTAACGTATTTTTCTTTCACCGTTAGTATCGGGTTTATCTCACTAACGTGGTGACTAACGTGTTTTCTTCACCGTTAGTATCGGGTCCATCTCACTAACACGTTTTTCTTTCACCATTAGCATCGAATTTATCTCACTAACGTGTTTTCTTTCACCGTTAGTACGCAATTTTTCTTTCACCGTTAGTATTGAGTTTATTTCACTAACGCATTTTTCTTTCACGTTAGTCTCGAATTTATCTCACTACGTGTTTTTTCTTTCACCGTTTGTATCGAATTTATCTCACTAACATATTTTCTATCACGTTAGCATTGAGTTTATCTCACTAACGTGTTTTTTTTATCATTGTTAGCATCAGGTTCATCCCACTAACGTGTCTTCCTACTTTCGCCAGACTCGGGTTTTATCCCACTAACCTTTATATGTTTGCTTATTTCAGTTCGTAGCAGAATAAATACAGGTAAGTATTTGGTGTCTACATCTTTGTCTCGAGTCGCTTCGAAACTCAGACAAAGAAGGGCAAGCTGTAGACACCAAAATTTCATTTATTTTTTTATTCAATTTTAGCTTTATTCTTGTTTTTATTTTATTTTATTTTTATTTTAATTGATTAAATGATAGTTAATCTTCATTTTGTTTATTTATAAATTAGGTTTATCATTTTCATTTTAAGGTATTTTTGCATTAAATTTCTAAAAAAAAAGAAAGGAAAAATTCTCACAAAAATTCAAAATTTGTCTTTAAACCTTTCAGTTTCATTTTTTTTAAAAGATAAATAAAAATTGTGCAATGCATTTACAATTAGGAGTTAACTTTTTTTGTTGTTTACCTAAATTGATTTTGAAAAATATATAACAAATAAATAAAATAAGAAGACAAGTGTAATAGGGGATTATTAGACAAGTGTATTAGGGGGACAGTAGCCAAATGGAGGCCATGCAAGAGGGATAGGTATGATGGATAGAATTTAGACAAATGTGCCTATTATTTGATGAGTAAGATGACACTTGTTGATTGAGGGCATTTTTGGGAGGAAAAACAAAAAAAAAGGAAAAAAAAAAACCAAGGAAAGGCTTGGCGCTGGGGGTGGTGGAAAAGGATAGAAGCAAAAAGGGAGAAAAAAAAAGCAAGAAAGGGCTACAGGGAAACTAGAGAAAAAAAGGCAAGAAAGAAACAAGAGAAAGGGGAGGCCGATGAGGGTTTTCAGAAAAGGAAAAGGCAACGGAGAGAAGAAAAAGAAGGAGGAAGGTGGTCGGCTGGGGAAAAGGGAGAGGTTTTTTCGGGGAGAAAACAAGAGGGCTGGGTAGGAAACCACGGGAAGCAAGGAAAAGACCAGAAAAAAAAAGAAAGGGTTGGGGGACTGAGGAACAACTGAGAAGAAAAAACCGAGAGGAGGGATCGAGAGATGTTACGGCGCTGAGGGAGAAAGGGAGGAACCAGAAAAAAGCAAAAAGGGCTTCAAGCAAAAGCAAGGAAACCAAAAAAACAGGGTTTTGGGGCAAGGAAAAACAAAAGGAACCGAAAGTGAGAAATAAGAGAGTTTTCGAGTGGCTGAGCTGCAAGGGAGAGATGGTGGAGAGCAAGGAAGAAACTAGAAAGAGAAAAAGGGAAGGAAAAGAGGAAACCAGAAGGGGGAGAGCTTGGGGAAAAATCTGGAACCAGGAGGAGAAGGAAAAGAGGGGTTGTGGGAGCTAAGTTACGGGAAAGAGGAAAAAGGAAAGGAAAAAAAGAGAAAGAAAGGGAGAGTGGGGTGGCGGCTGAAAGTTGCGGAAAACCAAGAAAAAGGAGAGCAAAAGAAGGAGAAAGCGAGAGAGAAAAAGAGAAAAATGTAGAAATTGTTCTTCTGCAAAAAACCTATTCAGGTTGACGAAACAGCCATGTTCAGGGGGGATTTTCGATTAAAATCTCTAGCTTTTAGGAGAGTTTCTTCACTTCCGCATCATCTTAAGACGTGTTGGAAGAACTTTTGTGAAGAAAAGATTTAAGGAAAATGTGACAGCCCCACCTTCCCCTAGGGCGTACCCTAAGGGTTAGCGAACTGCCTGCCCAACTCTCGCCAGAACTGCTAACGGTCGCATACACGCAATTCTAACTGTTTCGAAAGGTATACCGAAGTAAGGTTAACAATAAGCGCGCAAAACGAAAACGGAAAAACGGAACGAACGTGAACAGTACTTGCCACGTCACAATCCGGCCGGATTCTTGGCCGGATTGGAGGCAGAGACCAACTCAAATTTTTTTCAAAAGTCACACCAAATCCGGCCGCATATCCGGCCAAGATCTGGCCGGATATCTGGCCGGATTTGGGGTGACTTTTGAAAAAAATTTGAGTTGGTCTCTGCCTCCAATCCGGCCAAGAATCCGGCCGGATTGTGACGTGGCAAGTACTGTTCACGTTCGTTCCGTTTTTTCGTTTTCGTTTTGCGCGCTTATTGTTAACCTTACTTCGGTGTACCTTTCGAAACGGTTAGAATTGCGTGTATGCGACCGTTAGCAGTTCTGGCGAGAGTTGGGCAGGCAGTTCGCTAACCCTTAGGGTACGCCCTAGGGGAAGGTGGGGCTGTCACAGCTGGTATCAGAGCCACGTCGCGTGGTCTTTGCGCGAAGTGATCTTGGGCCAAATGGTGGTTATGGTCCTGATTTTGTGAATGTATTTAAAGGATTTAGTGCTCTTCTTGGGCATAAGTTATGAACCGTGTGTGTTATAAGTGTAAAGATCTTTATCATGGGACTTGAGGAAGATAGGTAGGTATGTCGGGTAGGAATCTTTAATAAGGATGATTTACTCTTGGGACCGACTGGCTCGAGTTGTGAATTATCTTATTTTGGATTTTTGTTTCCGAATACGAATGAGGTGGGGGCCTAGGTTAGAAATGACTTGGGCAGACTAGAAATGTGATTCTATGGCACTTTGAGTGATATATTAAGGTTTCATTAAGTGCGGTTCGCCTGTTTAAGATATAAACCATGTTATTCTTGTAAGTTTGGGCAGAGCTCGTGGAGAGGTTGGAGATGAGCCATGTTTGACTCCGTGTAAGGGTAGTCACGAGAGGGAAGAAGCTCTTAGTTAGTTGTTTCGCCACTTTTGGGCTTCATTTATATATTGTATTATGGAGAACCCCAATATTTTCATGGGATTTCTTTTGCTCGTATTTGAATGACTGCTACTATATGATTTGCCTGATAAAATGATGTTATATGTATATTTGCTTTTGAGTTGTGTCTGCTTTTGTTATTTGTGCCTACATATATTTGATTTAATATTGTATTCGCGCTTCGACCCTAGATTGGTTAGACCTATGGAGGGTACTCGTAGTGGAAGAGGTCGTGGGCGCGGACGTAAGCAACCCTCGAATGAAAGGGGTAACTGGGAACCAAGACCTGAACCAAATCCTGAACCTAGGGTCGACCCAAATGCTCAAGTAGCCGCTGCTATCCAGCGTATGACTGATCTGCTAGCCCAGGTAGTGGAACACCAAGGCCAAAACTCTAATCCTCAACCTGGAAACCCTGGTAACCATGTAGAGGGCGAGGATAGAGCCCTTGAAAGATTTCAAAAGTTTTCCCCACCAAAATTCCTTGGAGGGCCAGACCCTGATGTGGCCGAAAGGTGGTTGGAGAAAATGGTAGATATTTTTGCCGCCTTGCACTATACGGAGGAGCGGCAAGTGACTTTTGCTATTTTTCAACTGGAAGGGGCAGCCCGTTCTTGGTGGAACGTTATAAGGCAGAAGTGGGAACGAGAATTGACCCCAAGGACGTGGGTGAACTTCATGAGGGAGTTCAACGCTAAGTTTTTCCCTCCTCTAGTGCAAGAAAAGAAAAAGGAGGAATTTATAAGACTCCGCCAGGGAACTCAAACTGTAGCCGAGTACGAGAGCCAATTCACTCGATTGTCTAAGTTTGCCCCCGAACTAATCATGACCGAGCAGAGGCGAATAAGACGTTTTATTCAGGGTTTAAATGTTGAGATCCAGAAGGACTTAGCAGTAGCCCGAATTGATGCCTTTAGTGACGCAATGGAGAAGGCTCAACGAGTCGAGGATGCTAGGTTACAAGTGCGAAACTTCCAAGCTAAGAAAAGGGGATTTCCTGGGAGTGGCTCGGAACAAGAGGATAAGAATACGCCTCCTAAGATTGGAAGGGGAAACGGGGGAGTACGACTACCGGAGGTGTCCAGAGGTGTCTCACAGGAAGGATCGGTTTCTGCTACTCGTGGTCCCTGTGGATATTGCGGAGGGCCAAATCACACGGAGGAGAATTGTTGGAAGAAAGAGGGAAAATGCCTGCGATGTGGAAGCGCCGATCATCAGATTGCTAACTGTCCAACACGACTGCGCAAAGGGAAAGGGACCCAGCAACCAACCAAGACCAACCCTGGACAGTCAAAGGGGGAAGGGACTGAAATGAAAGTACCGGCTCAGGTGTATTGCCTAGAGCCACATCAGGTCCCTGACTCGTCTGAGGACGTAGAAGGTACGATCCGTTGGTTACCTTAGATTTTGCTAGATCTCGTTGATAAGAAAATTTCGAGGACGAAATTTCTTTAAGGAGGAGAGAGTGTGAGAACTCGAAAAAAAAATCCGATTTTAGGGTTTTAGGGTTTTATCGATTTTCGTGCACACATTTTTTATTTTCTTTATTATATTCATTTTACATATATTTTATAAGTAAATATAGTTTTTAAACCATTTTTCTAGTATAAGTGAGTTCACGAGAAATTTGGAACGAATAGCGGACGTGGGACCCGCTAGTGCGTTAAGTGAGAGAAATTCGGCCAATTAGGTTAAGTTGTGCAGTAAGGCATTAAATTACTAGGTGCTAAGTGATAATTAGAGGTTGGTTAGATATTTGGTCATTAGTAAGCTAAAGGATAAGAAAGAAATCCAAAAGTGCCACGTGTCGCGACGGGATTGGGCCAAGTTTTGCCTAACTTTTCCTTAACTTTACCAAAAGCTAATTTTGACCAAAATCATCTTCATTTTAGCATCCTCTTGGCTGTAACTTGAAGGGAAAGAAAAGAGAGAGAGTTTCAACCATTGGCTTCAATTTCTTGTCCAAATCTTGAAAACCAACCGATAAAAATCCGAATTCCTCCGTAGAAATCGCTTATTAAGTGAGATTGAAGGTGCTTGTGGAGTGATTTTGCAAAGGAAAGCTCTAAGTTGCTATCTTTCTTGAGGTTAAGGTATTTTTGTTTGGAACTTAACTTTTGTTCATAATAAATGGTGAATTAGTGGCTTGTAGTAGTTAAATAGCTTGTTTTGTAGATGATTTCATGGATTGAAGTGAAGTTAGGTGAATTTCTTATTTTCTTGGGAATATTTCTGTTTTCATGTGATGATCATAGTTGGCTTAAATTGATGGCTTAATATGGTATAGAATTGGAGCTAGTGTGTGTTAATTGTGGTTACTTGCGGAAAATTTCAGCTTTGTACACAAGATTCCAGTTTAGGGTTACATGTGGTAGTAATCTGCCCTGTTTTTGCACTGTATGTTCGTCCTTGAGGAAGACCGAATCAGCCCTTGCTCAAAACCTGAAAGTTGTAGGTATGTGAGTTAGCTAGCTACTGGAAAAATTTCAGCTCAATCGGAGCATGGTAGGATGTGAAATGACCGAAATACCCTGACTGCCACAAGCTGCAATTCGTAAACAGTTTTGTGAATTCACCAGTTTGGGCTGCATTTTTCACCCTCATTCGTATCCAATTAGATTTTGGCCAAAACACAAAACTTGTAGCCCTATATTGTAGCTTTCCAAAACTCTAAAAACACCCCAACGGAGTTGTGTAGCCGGAGTTATTGCCGGTTAAAGTCAGTACTGACAACCAGACTGATCATAAACTTTTGGATCTGTGATTGGCAAATTCGACTTAGATAAACTATAAATTAGGTTAGGTAGCCTTCATGAAAGTTGTTCCCCCCTGTCTTAGCTTCGAAATGATATAAGTTTCACCCTGATTCGATAACCATAGCTCCGGTTATGACTAAAATACTACGAGATGCCAAATCTGCCATTTAGCTTTTGTCTTCAAAATGGATATTTGCTTGTACTATTGCACTTGTGTTGTACTTGGATGATTTTGGAGCCTAATGGAAGGGCTATTGTGGTAACCTTACTTGTGTTTATTGTGGGGCTGAATTAAGGAAAAGAATGAAGCCATAAATGGCTGGAAATTTGGTAAACACAAAGGGCGTGCTGCCCAAATTTGCACTCAAGGGTTAAGTAGAATTACACTTGTCTTGAGTACGGTTTTGAGGACGAATCTAACTCGATTTGTCTAGGTTATTCGAGTTTCCTTTTGTGGAGATATATAAGTTGAATTTCGGCCGAAACTTGTACCCTTGGAATTTACAACTGATAGTAATACGTTTCTTTCATTTCTTCGACCCAAACGGCATTTTTCACATATAATGGCTTCAAAATTTCACCGTTTGAAAAGTGATCAAGGGTTTTACGAATAGTCTCTAAATAAGTCTCAATTACTTGATTCTCGTTAAACGAAATGTTTAAGTTTCGAGCCTTAGTTACTTTTCAATGCTTTTAAACAATATTTCCTCGCAGATTTGAACTCCAAAAGCGGAGTAATACCCAAAACCAACGTGTAAAGGCACTGCATCTGTTGTGAGTGTACCATCCCCTTAAATTGGTGCTTATCTGATTCATCTGTACTTGCAACTTGCAACTTGATTATCTGTGACTTTTGTATGCTTCGTATGAAACGAGGGTGTACTTTATCACACTCGTTTCTCTCTCCTGGTTATTCTGGTTTCTGTATACTGTATAAATCTGTATTTGTTCTCTGTATCTGTTATCTGTACCTGTTTTCTGTATTTGTTGATGTCGTTTGGAAAATTAAATCCAACGACCTTTCTGTTACCTCTGAGCTCAAATCCTGTGGCTAGTTATTCGAGTCGAGTCGGTAAAGGCCTGGTCGATTAGATAACGAACCACAGTAGTCTGTTTCTGAGAAATCTTTGGGTATTGAGACTCTGGATTTTCGGTATACTCGAGTATTACCACCCTCTGTTAGGTTGAGGTGTTCGGGCCCGGTAAGGGGTATGTTTGGTGGACGGAATTCGGTGTAAAGTGGGGTCTACGGACATGTTGGTTCTATTTATGTTGACGGAGAGTCAACGAGTTTGGATCAAGTATCGCAATTGGGCATTTTGGCTCCTGAGAGCCACTTGTATCCTTTCTCTTTGAAATGTTTATTTATTTCCCTATCTGGTGTGTATAATTGCATGATTT
The DNA here is from genome assembly GCA_023065735.1 of Coffea humblotiana. Taxonomy (NCBI): domain Eukaryota; kingdom Viridiplantae; phylum Streptophyta; class Magnoliopsida; order Gentianales; family Rubiaceae; genus Coffea; species Coffea humblotiana. Next base: position 6,116,712 of record CM041208.1, on the reverse strand, counting down.
GTGACAGCCCCACCTTCCCCTAAGGCGAACCAAAGGGTTCGGCGGACCGCCTGCCCAGCTCTCGCCAGGACTCGTTCACTCACATTAAATAAAATAAGATGAAGCCTCGAGAATAGGCGGAAACCATACCCAAACTTGAACCATATAAGTACATTCATCTCAACCTCAACCACAAGTACAGTCCCAAATGTATACAAAAGCTCTGACTTTCTCAATACCACCAACTCTATCCAAGCACTGGAGCGAGTGCAAAAAGCCAAAACGAAACAATTTAAGACCAAAAACTAGACTATTCTATTCTATACAAATCTCTCGCCCATACTTGCAACCCCTGTAAGGAAAACAAAAAGGCGTGGAATGAGCTAAAAGCCCAGCGAGATTCTATATACACAACCAAGCAGTTAAACAAGGACATTAAGCATGTAATCACAAGTAATCCAGATAACATTTACGATATAAAGCAATAGTAACACATACAATAAAAGGATACATGCTCACGAGGAGCTATTCGTTCGTTCGTTCATTCATTTGCCTAATATTTTCCTTATTTCTCCGATCGTTAAAACATTGTTTGTAAGTGAAAATTCCTTCATTTTCTTGTCGTTCGTTCATTCATTTCATTCCCCAATCTCCGCCAACTTCGTGGTCATACTCGAGTATACCAAACATTCACCCAGGGTCACTAATCGCCCGACCGAGTCCGCTTCTGGCTCGAGTCGACCAGTAACAAAGGACAAGGGCCCAGTTCAGCCAGAAGGCTTACATTCATGCACAAGTAACATTTAATCATTCAATCATTGAAATTTCACGTTCATTTAGGTCGAGTGCGATAAAGTACACACTCGCCGAGCAAAAATCATTTCTGAAAATATTGGAAACATAACATACTTCAATCACGTATTAAAACAACAATCCAAATAGTCACAATAGTTCACATAGTCATTAGAAACAAATTGTATATAGAACACTCACCTAATTAAGCAAAATGTCCAAAGTATCCCTCCGGATATCAACCTTAGTCACCAAGAAACCCTAAGAGTAACCAAGAAAACATATTACGGTTCTATCATCAAAATATTTGGGTGAATCAAAGAAATCCGAATAAAACTAGTACAAAGTAGAAGTATGATTTTAAAAGTAAAAGAGTACATTTTGATCAAAGGAATTGAGTAACTAAAAGTTTTCCCAAACCAAACATAAAATTAAACTCAAAAGAGTTTTAGAAAATTTCACCGGAAAATTTGGAACAGTGCCACGTCAGAATCCGGCCGGATTGTCGGCCGGATTCAAGGTAGTGAGCAACTGAAATTTTTTTTTTCTTCTTCCCCTGTCAATCCGGCCAGCAATCCGGCCAAGAGTTGGCCGGATATGCGGCCGGATAGTGAACAGTAACTTTTTCTCTTTTTTCGTAAAACGTGTATTTGGCTCAAAACCAATACATATGTAAAGAAATAATGTGCAACAAATGTCTTGGTTAAAATCATGTGAAAAAGGTAGACAAATACCTTGAATTCTCACCAAAATCTAACTTGTTAAAAATAGGTTTTCGTGGCCGGGAAACCCTAAGCCACTCCTCTTTGTTTTGGAAAGGTAATGAGTAAACACTTGAAGTTCAAAACTAACCTTTGTAACTACGCATCATGGTTAAAACGGAAATGTATAAGTGCAAGTGAAATAGCTCATATAACTCTACTAAAGTGGCACTAAGTTACTCTAAGCAAAGTAAGCAAAGTAAGTCTAATGCATCACAAAACTACATTCCAATCTCATTTCCATTCACTCAAACTCAAGGCAATAAATGGACAACATTTTCCCTTGTTTTTCCTTACTTTCCAAGACACAATCCAACCTACCAAATCATATCATTCAACCTCAATTTCATATACAAACTATAAGCTATCAAATACCCTTAAAATATAATCAATTGAAGCTTCACAACCATCCACAATAAAACCCCCAATTGGAAACCCTAATTGAAAACCCTAAAACCGAAATTGTGCATACCAAGCTGAAATTTCTGCAATTAACCATAATTCACACATAAGAGCTCCAATATATACAATATTATGCCATCAATCCAAGTCTAGCCAATACTTAACATATAAAACAGAAAAATTCCAATAAAATCAGAAATTTATCCAACTCTCCATTAATCCACAAAATCATCCATTAATCATGTTAGCAAGCCACCATAGGCCACTAATTTGCAACTATTGGAAACAAAAAGGATGTTTTTAGCAACCTTACCTTGAAACCTCAAAGAAAAATGGTAGCTTAGACTTCCTCCTCCAAATCAACTCCACCAAAGCCTTTAATCTCCCTTAGTGATTACTTGTATGGAGTAGTTTCTAATTTGGTTGGTTAAAACTCAAGATTTGAGCAAGGATTGAAGTTGGAAATTGAAGAGCTCTCTCTTGTTTTTCTTGTCAAGAGGTTCGGCCAAGAGCAAGGAAAAATGGGAAGAAATTGGTCAAAATTTGGTTTTGAGAAAGTTAATGTCTTGAGTCAAAAGTCCAACTTCCAATGAGGTGAGGACACTTGGCTCTCTTGAAGGTTCTAAGCTTATCCTCTCACCCCCAATCATTCCTCTAATTAACTAACCTCTAATCACCTCCTAACATCTTGTAAAATAATATCACTTAATACTTCATCACTTAATCGGCAAAATTATATCGCACTAGCGGGTCCCACATCTAACAAATGCACTTCAAGTTATGTATACTAACTTATACTAGGAAAATGATTTAAAAATTGTACTTACTTGTAAAATGTATAAAACATTTAATATTTTCAAAGACAGTAATAAAATATAGGCAAAGAAATAAAATAATATTTAGAAAATGTGAAAATTTTCGGGTTCTCACATGATTGATACGTGAAATGCCATGATTCATGACTACTTGTACTTCTGGTACCTCATTGAGCGTAAGCTCACCCCTTCCCGTTATCTTTGTTTTCCTTACAGGGAACAACACTTTTGAACCATGATTTTGAAGAAAGTGTCAAGTTAGTGTAAATGTTATTTTGTTACGCTCTTTTGTAATCAAAACCCTAGTTACTTTTATCAAGTATCACGTTTTGACTTGTACAACTTTCTATGTATGTACTTAAGTGTTTAAACATGTATATTAGGTGTATTCGTTTGAGATACTACTTGTAATCATTCAGAACATTTTAGTTGTGTGAATCGACTTCGTAGTCCTGGCGAGAGCTGGGCAGGCGGTCCGCCAACCCCTTTGGTTCGCCTTAGGGGAAGGTGGGGCTGTCACAGAAAACAACTTTAAGAAGGCCGAATTGAAGCTCCAAGTTCTAGGTTCATCATCGCTGCAATTTCTGCGACGAAGTTTCCTTGGCTTCGTTCCAGGAATTGACGCGCATTTTCTTGGGAACTTTCCTATTTGTTGGATCCCACAAACATTCTCAAGTAACTAGAGCTTCTCCTCTTGTAGTTTTAACAAAGTTTTATGAAGATTCAAATTCATTTGGGTAAGAGTTCTAAGTTTTGCCTTGTAATGGTAACTGATGACTGTTGAGACCCCTTTGTTGATATCCATTGTGTGGTTTTGATTGTTGGAAGTCAGCCTTTTTAGTTGTAAGACGAAGCATAGATAGTTGTTTGATGGGTTTGTTTGAAATGGAGTGATGTAGGAATTATGATGTTGCAATTCATGCATTGATGTTTCCATTTTTTTTGCTGCTTCTCGACCTAAGTTGCATAATCTTGGCTGGTTGCAGCCATGTCGACGGAGTCATTTTTCTTTTTGGGTTGCCGAGCTCTTGGGTTGCTTGAAGTTTGTGATTTGTTTGTTGTTTAATCGGTATTCCATGTACATGTCTAGTGCAATATTCTTTCTTTCTGTCTTTGGTGCTTTTCATGTTCAGTTGCATCATTGAATCTGCTGGGAATAGGCAATCATATTTTGGGTGATGTTAACAATGTGGGTTTGAGGTTATAGCATTTGGGTTTGGTTAAGTGAATCAGTAGGCTTCGTTTGATTTATTTCGCATGGACGTCTCAGCTGAATGATGAAGTTGCGGAAGAAAGAACTCAGAAATTGAAGCAGAGAGCTTCTGCGAAGCATGCATGGAAAAGTTCTGAAAATTACATTTTTACCCCTCAAGTTTTCCTTTATTCCACTATGGCCCGGATGATTGGAAAATTTAATCAATTTTGTCCCTTTAAAATGTTATTTTCCTTTGATATGATTTAATGTGATTTTTGGATAGATTTTTAGTGAATTTTACGATGAAATTTGAGGTTTAATAGTTTTTGAGAGATTTATGATTTTGATTTGATTTTTAGTGAAATTTTGGGTATTTTTGTTGTTTAATTGTAACAAGTGGTTTTTCATCTTAAGCCATTAATTTTAATTTATTTTAATTTAGACCCCTAATATTTGTAATAATAATAATTTAACCCCTTAAAACTTCTTTAATTATTTCAATTAGGTCCTTTCTTGTTTTAATTTCTTGAAGTTGGGTTGTTTACTTTCATTTAAATGTTTTAATTGTTTAATGTCATGTTTATTTTCATTTCTTGTGAATATTTATTAATTAAAGTGATGCCTTGATCATTTTCTTTGTTTTGGAGGGTAAATAAGAAAATTCCGTTGCCTTAGGTCGCCAATTCAAGAGAGGTATAATCTATCCTTTATTTGATCTTATGTGCTTCTATGTGATTTTATGTGTGTAATTGCATGATTTTTGAATGTTTTTATTTTTTCATTTTAGTCACTTTAATTGTTTTGATTTTGTATATTGATTTTAATTTAATTTTTAATTATTTAAAAGGCAATTAAATGCCAAAATTGTAATAGTTAGGTTATTATTTTATTTTATTCTTTACCCCCTTTAAATTGTAGCTAGGGCCCCCAAATGTAATAGTTAGATCTTTATTTGCTTTATTTATTTTGTGTGTTTTGCATGCTTATGTGTTACGTGTGACTCTCATTCTTAGAGTCTTACATTTAGATATCATGCCTATGTGCTATGTACTATGTGCTATATGCGATTTATGTATTTATTTGTTTTATTATGTTTTATATGATTTATTTGATTATAATAAGTGCATGACGTCACAACACTAGTCCAACGCTAGTTGTGGTCCTTTTTCCCGTTTTCTCGCTAGTCTAATGTTAGTGAAAACTTGTAGACATGGGTTAGTCCAACGCTAGACCTTTAGGGACCATCCACACGCTAGATCATGTTTTTGTGACGAAACACTACATTTCATGCATATTTTTTACATTTTAGGATCCTTATCATTTTTGCATGATGTTTCCCCTATATATATCCCTTATCCCTATGTGTGAATCATGACATTAGATTTGCATTTCATTTAAGGAAAGTTAAAACTAGATTAGATCATTTGCTTGACTAGATAGGAAATAACCCCTTCAAATATAGGATATGAACGAGTATGACTCTCTAACATTACCACGCTCGTTTCCCCTCTATTAAAAGAAAAATTGAGTCACGAATTTTAGTCCCCCGCACCCGTTATGATGCATTCCTTTAGGTCATGTATATTATTATTTCTTTTTCTTTTCTTTCTTTCGCGTATCATATTTTGCATGTTCGTGACCTCTTCGAAGAGTCACTCTTGGGCATCACAATTAATGTGATTTGCACTAATCAAGTTTTGAAGAGATATTCCGACCCCCCGATATCCATTAGGTTTAGGTTTGCATTCATATAATGACATCCAAATGTGATAAGTTTTTAGGTTAAAATAAGAAAAATTTTGACTAAATCACGCAACTAGTCTTGATTAGATTGAAAGGGTGCCTTGGATTTTATCTTTGTCTTTCCTTTCTTCAAATGTGATTCTCGACCCCCTTTTCTCTGATTTTCGAAAATTTGGAGTCTTTTAAAAAGGGTTTTTCTCTACTTTTTATTTAAAAATCCATTTTAGGTGACTTGGTACACCTTAACTCAATACCAAGTGGCGACTCTTATTTTTTATTAAAATCCCTTTTTAAACTATTATTTTTGGGTCAAAATCGTCACACTTTAAGTCCCATTTAGGCCCATTTTATTTATTTATTTATTTATTTTCTAAAAATCAAAAAACTCATTTTTCAAATAAAAAATTAATCAAAAAATTCTTTTTCATAAACCCGTAAATCTTAATTGTTTATTTTTCATTCAAAAATGGGGCGCGACAGTACTTTGAACACCCGCTGTCTGAGATTGAATTTTTGTGCCTAGGAGTTTCTAATCACTTCCCTATTTGTGTTACTATTTAGAAATTAAAGTTTCTAATCCTTAACATTTTTGCAGTCATACAAAATATTATTCAGCACCATAAAATGCATATTAAAGCATAAAAATTACTATTATAGTTGCATCCAAGAAAATTAATAACATGCAAGAAAATCTTGCTCGTGTACTTGAGTAGTTAAAAAAAGTATTGATAAGTGAGTATTTTGCACAATCTTTTGATGAGATATTTTGTCATTTTTAGTCCCTTTTGGGAAGTTAAATGTAGAAATAAAGTTATTTTTGGTAGAATGTTGTTAATAGCTAATTAGGTTTTTAAATGGTTTTATGTCCTTTTTATTTGCATGATTTTCATATTTTTGTAAGAGTTGAAAATGAACGTTATTTTGGACAAGAAACAAGTTTACAATGTGTTAATTGATGTCCTAAAGTTTACTAATTTGGCAAGTTTCAAAAGTGGTTTGTGTCACCAAAACAAGAAACTGAAGATACTTGTTTGAAAAGAAAGTTAGGTCGAATCCCTCCAAGAATCCTTAGCTAGATTCTTGTAGGCATTCAGGGTAGAAAATTGTGCAGTTGGACAGCAAAAAGGTTGCAAAACGGTGGAGCAATCGCTCCAAGAATCCCTTGCTGGATTGAATCCGACAGCCGGATTCCTAGAGGGATTCCGTTGACATTTGGCAATTGCAACTTGCTCCACTTGATTTTAACTCCATTATTTCACACCTTTTGAAAGACATTTACAAAAGATTTGCAGCTTTAAAGACAAGATTCTATCCATAATTGTTGACCTTATTTCTTCTATAAATATGTGCTTTAGTTTGGACGAAGAAAAAAAAGCTTGGAGAGTGGAAGAAATACCACAAAAATATACCACCACCAATACCTTCTCATAATTACACTGGCATCTATGTTGAGCTTACTACAACCCGGACGCTCCCAAGCTATAGAAATATGTTTTACTTTGTTCACCACTTTGATAGCCAACCCTGTCCATTTGTATCCCAAATCACCATAGAAATGGGATTTAGGAAAAACCTTAGCCACTCCCAGTCAATCCAAAAATTCCTCAACAGATTTTAGCTGGTTTATTAGTTCTTTAGTTTAACTTGGTGTAGGATAGTTTATAATAGTTAGTTTTATCCATTTCTTGTGTATAGCTAAACTTAAATGAAACTTGAGGAACAAAGATGAAGAGTTTAACCTCATATGACAATGATGATATCTCTCCTACCACTTTCTTTCTTGTATTGGATTTCATGTTTAGTTATTATACAAGTTTGGATTTTACTTTTATCATGTATTTCTAGAGTTTCGTATCTCGGGGTTATGGTTGAATTTTCTATGATCGTTTTGTGTTGATTACTTGGCTATTTAACACTAGTATTTTGAATAAGTTATTTGGCACTTTTGCTTTTCGAATTATGATTAATTGGCCATTGATTGTGATAATCTCAACGTGCTAGATTTGCAATGAGAATTGAAATTTAACACTAGTTCAAGAAAGTGTTCAACCTAGGGAGCATATCACGAAAATAGAGATGCATTTTTGTGACTTTGTTCCATGTAATTTCATAGCAGAAAATAAATTTGTAGCCAATTTCATAACCATGAAAGTAGGTATGGATTAATTATAGATATAGTTGATTCACTATGATATTAGGTTTCACATGTTTAAGGAAATTACGCCATAACTAACCAAGATATAATAGTGTTCAATAATCAAAAAATTGCACTTGCATGAGTAGTTAAAGATACCAAGAATTAAGAAGCTTTCATTTGCTATTTTCTTACATATTTTAGCTTAGTTTTATTTCCTTCAATTTGTTGATCTTCTAAATAATAGAGGAGTTTTAGTAGTGCCAGTAGCTATGTATTTTTCTCTATGGATTCATCCCTTAATATCCTATACTCAATCTCGACTCGTATCCTAGCAAAAAGTCGCATGTGAGGTATTTAAAAATCTATAAATTAAAACTTGACTATGAATTGAGTTTAATTTTATATGCATACCTCGCATTTGTTAACTATAATTAAAATAATGTCAGCATCAATATTTGATAAGAATGTTCTATTAGAATATCTATATAACTCAATGACCACATAAAATATTCTACTATTTTAATTGATATATTTTCTCACTAACTTAACAGGATAAATAATCACGTGAATAGATATGTATTGATAGTTACAAAGTTGACAATTAAAAGGAGTCTCAAACTCCTCGTATATAGACGCATTATTGGATCCATGTAACTCGACACATTGAGTTTAGACAAAGGCTCCCAGTTCTTTCACCATGCTATAATATAGTTTTATCTTTTACCCATCAATTAGAATAGAATAGAGTTAGGTGAAGGAAAACTAGATGAGTTAGGTGAAGAAAAACAAGTTCCATATCTAAGGACTCAAGGATAAAACAAGAATGCCAATTGATCGTCTAGATGGAGTAGTTATGCTCATAAGTTATGCCTTAAATTTATTGCTTGTAATTTAAAAGTCAAAATCAAGATCATACTCTTAATGCTTGACAAGTGGTATCAAACTTAATGTCTAATATGTGATATCAAAGTATCCGCGTAATGACTTAATGTCTAACATGTGGTATCAATCTAGATGACTAATGTGTCATGTTTGATATCTTTTTGTGTTCCCTTATCACTATATTTGATAGAGATTTTATCTTTAAAAAATGATATTTAGGTGTGTTTTTATGGTTGGATAGATTAAAAAGCACTTGGAGAGAAAATATTGCAAAAGGAGCTCAATTAGAAGGAGCATGTCGAGTTCAAGAAGTTATCAGCTAATGGGTGATAGGATGGGGGCAAAATATAGGGCCAATTTAAGCTTGAAACTGATTTTAGTTAAGTTGACAAGTAAAGCAATGATGGGCGCCCATCATGCAACCTGACTCAGGACTCGACATGGTCTAGATAGATGATCTTTAATTTTAAGTGGACTATTCAATTCCAACTTAAAAACTCTACTCCAAGGGGCTCTATAAATATGTGTAGTATGAGCCGTCAAAAGAGAGCTGTGAGAAGAAGCAACAACTTTTCTCTACAAAATTACTCATTCTCTAGAAGTTGCATAGGATAGTTTAGAGAATAGTTTTTTTTATTCACTTATGAACATCTCTCTTGATCTTGCGATGATGATGTCTAGCTAGCTTCTTTATTCAAGCGAAGGATAGAAGTAGTGACTCCAAGAATTGTGAAACTAGTTTGATCTTTCCAACTTTTATTTAACTATCTACGATTCCTTGATTACTATTTTGTATTTAGGCATATGTAGTAGAGTAAGTTGCAAATTATTCTCTATATGTGTAATATTGATGCCAAAATACTAATCTTGATCCATAATTGTCTTGAATTGATATTTTTATATGGCAAATAAGGCTAGTAATTGGTTGTTCCATTTTATGAATCCTTAGAGAGAATTGTGGTGTTGATTAGGTGATTGCATGCGTCATGGGTTGTCATCATCTTCGACTGGTTCTTAGTTTTAAATGCTATTATTAGATTAATTTGGGATTGTGTCAATACCAAGATATTCTGATAATAAGAATATAGTTAGAGTGTGTCATTCTAATTATTGAAATTAGAGAATTTGCGAGTTACTACTGGTGTCTAGGATAACTTAGCTGTAGTGGTTAATTAAAAGCTGGACCTTTAGAAGTTAATAATCAATCGAAGTGAAACCCTTCGTGTTCTTGGCTTGACGTTCATTATTTGATTAAACTATTCACTTTTGACATTGCTTTCTTAATTTTGTTACTGAATTCCTCTTAATTAATTCTAGTTAATTTTATTGATTTGACATTAAAAAATAAAATTTGCAGTTGTTCCCTGTGGTTTCGACTTGAACTCCCACTACTACAAGTTTTGGCTTTCTAGTAATTAATTTTTAACACTTGTGACAAATGATCAAAATTTAGGCGCCATTGTCGAGGAGTGGTGTTATTCCTTTGTTTTTCTTTGTTAATTTTTGTTATTGGTTAATTTTTTATATATATACTTTGATTCTTAATAGGTTTCTAGATTATTACCCGGTCTTCCAACTTAGAAGAGTTGAAATTGGGTCCTAAGATAGAGAAGGCAGAGAAAAGGCTAATGAAGCAAAAGAGAATTCAACTCAGTTACCTAAGGATTCAACACCAGGTATTCGGATAGTTGTGAAACTAGAGATTAGCAATTCAGACATTGAGATAGAAGAAAAAATAGCAAATGCTAATCAAACTCTAAAGGAATTAGCAGCTCATGATCTTAATCATCAACCACTGTGTATTGAGTATCTAACTTTAGATGCTAATACAAATCTTGAGTAGAAGTCTGGGCTTATTTAGTTGTTGCCCACTTGCCACGAGTTATCTGGAAAAGATCCTCATAAGCACTTGAATGAGTTTCACATAGTTTGTGCAGGTTTCAAACCTCAAGGGATTTCTGAAAATCAAGTGAAGCTGAGGGCTTTTCCATTTTTGTTAAGAGATGTAGCAAAGAATTGGTTATATTATTTACCATCCAAGTCAATCACCACCTGGGGTGCAATGAAGGAGCAATTCTTATAAAAGTACTTGTAGCATCGAGAACAACGAATATAAGGAAGGAAATTTGTGGTAGTCAACAATTTGATAGAGAAACTCTCTTTGAATATTGGGAGCATTTTAAAAAGTTGTGCAATAGTTGCTATCACCATTAAATAAATGAGCAACTATTAATTCAATACTTCTATGAAGGGTTATTGCAAGTGAAGAGGAATCTAATTGATGTTTCTTGTGGTGGAGCTTTGGTGATAAGACACTAAAGTAGGGTAGAATATTAATCTCTAATTTGGCTGAAAATTCTTGACAGTTTGGAGTTTGAGCGATCCATCAAACAAGGCATGTTAATAAAGTTGGTACTTCAGAGTTACAAAGACAAATTTTAGAACTAGCAAGGGTTTGTAGAGTCTGTTCTTCAGCAATGCATCCTACAAACATGTGTTCGACACTTCAAGAGGACATGCCAAAGAAAGTTTAAGTAGTTGGGAGAATGCAAGGGCCACCTTATGGGAGTTATGATCTATACTCAAATACTTACTATCTGCGGAGGAGAGCTCAGCCCAATTTCAGTTATGGTGGCCAAAAAATTCAAGGTCCATATAGGCTCCCACAGTCAGAGCATCAACAACCAATTCAATAACAGATGTCGAATACTCCAACTCCTAGTGCTTGCTCATCTCTGGAGGATATGGTGAAACCATTAGCCAGGTCAACTGCAAAGTTTTAGCAAGAAATGATACAATATAAGTGCGAAATAGTATAGTTTCAACATTCAACCCAGGAAAGTATTCAAGGTTTGGAGATTCTAATAGGACAGTTGGCCAAATCTGTAGCTGATTTGGGAAATTACCTTCTCAACCCATTGTGAATCCAAGAGAAAATACAAGTGCCATGATTAAGAAGTGGGAAAAAGTTAGAGCCATTGGATGAATCAAATTCACAATCAAAGGCTAAGCAAATTGAGTTGGATGAGGAAATGGAGGTTTCAAAAGAAAGCAACAAAGAAAAGGTTGATTTTTCTAAACCTAACATCATTATTCCTCCACCCTTCCCCAATAGATTGGCAAAAACCTAATAAGGATGTGAAGGAGCAAGAAGGTTTTGATGTCTTTTGCAAGGTGGAATTGTACAATCCATTACTTGAGGCGATTGAGAAAATTTCAAGGTACACAAAATTTCTTCAAGAGTTGTGTACCACAAAGAGGAAGCTCAAGAGGAATGAAAAGATGACTATCAATTAAAATGTATCTGACATGATCCAAAAGAAGCTACCCACAAAATGTAAGGACCCAGGTATATTTTGTTAGACCCCGAAATTTTACTTGTCTTTATAACCCTTATGTGAACTCACTTACCTTTGATTCTTGGTTACTTTAATGGTTGAATTTGAGTCAAGGGAGTGAATTTTGTTAGGCAAAGTTTCATAATCTCAAGTTGTTAGAAAATCTGAAAATTTTCGCAGGAGGCTCTGCGTAGCTTTGGGAAATAGGCTATAATTTCGTATAGGAAAGTCAGAATTGAGTTCCGTTTGTTGCGTTTGAAACTAGACTCATAGATTTGTACGGTGTAAAATTCAGAATTTGATAAAATCTCCATAAATTTCAGAAAATTGGCAAAGTTGACTGAAATTTCTGCCATGCACAAGTAATAATAGGAATGTTGTAGTAGCTTATGGTTCAATTTGGACCAACTTATGAACTGAAATCTCTTTGAGGTGTCTTCTAAAGATTATTAGTATTTGAAATCTAGTTTTTAACAGGCCAAATTGTATGAATTTTTTATAGTTATAACTCAAGTTATGATTTTTCTAAAGGAAGGGCATAAGTTAGGGGTTTTTTGTGCATACTAGGGTTTTTTGTGTGTTTTTTGTGCATTTTGGCCGTGTGATCACTTGGTGAGGTGTGTTTACTTCAATTTCGTGGTTAAGATTAAGTTTTAGATAAGAAAAAGTGTGTGATTAGAAGTGATAATAATAAGTGAGTGAACCATAAGTAAAAACACAAATACGCGCGAGTTAAGGAAAAATAGCTTGAACCGACGTGCACCGTTTATTATCGATTGAGTGCACCACTTAAACACTGCTTTATTACCTTAATCTCCTTGTTATTAATTGAGAAAAATCAGCCCTAAAATATCTCCTAAAAGCAGCCAAAATTTTGGACTAAAGAAAAGGGAGAAAAGAAAAAAATAAGAAGCCATCTTGAGTTAACACTTGTTGGCAATCCATGGAACTTTGACCAAATGATTTTCCTTCCTTCTTATCTTTCTTCTTGGCTCATTTTCTTCATTTTCCTTCATGTTGGCCAAAATTCTTGGAGAGAAAAACAAGAGAGGAGAAACCTTCCATGTCCACCTTGATCTTGCTTGTTTGAGTTGGAACAAAAAATCTAAACCGATCAAACTTTCATTTTTGTGCTTTGGTAGTTGTGTGTGATTAAAGTTTGGGAAGAAAGTGTTTGGTTTCACACCTACAAGGAGTTTTTTGGAAGGTACCATGGCTGTCTTTCCTTTTTCTCTTCTTATTCTTGCTAAAGTTTGGATAGAAACTCTTAATCTTGGGTTTTGACGGTTAATTAGTGAGTTGTGCATGATATGGTGGAATGTTAGTTAGGATTTACATTTTCAGCCTTGATTATGGTTATCTACCTATCAATTGATTTATTGAATTAGTACTTGAGGGTTTTGTTGATAGAATACTTGTTAGATATGAATTTCTAGAGTAAAAGTTCAAATTCCAGAAATTTGAAACGAAGTTGTTCTGTTCTAATCTATTTAATTTGTCCATGTTAGAGGCTGAATCAGGCCTAGATCAAAACATGAAAGTTGTAGAAATATTAACTAGCTTTCTGAAAAATTTCAACTCAATCGAAGTACGGTAGCATGTTAAATGACAAAATTACCCCTGACTGCCAAATGCACTGTTCTGCGGACAGTTTTCTATTTTCTCTGAGATTGCACCTTTTGATCTTGAAATGAATGAATTGGCTGTCGAATTGGCTGTCGATGTCTTCATAAGACTTGTAGTTCTCTGTCTTAGTTTCGAAACGATATAAAGTGTACCCCAAACCGATAGGTGTAGCTTCGGTTATGATCGAAACGCCAAGAGACGTCAAACCTATTATTGTGTTATTTGTCTTGAACATTAGTTCCGGTCGCATTGCAAGAATTGTTTTGTAATTGAATGACATTGAATCTAGTGAAAGGCTATTGTGGTAACATTATTTGTGTGTGACTTTGGGACTCAATTGAGAAAAATAATGAAACTATAAATGGCTGAAAAGTAGCTGAATACAAAGGGCATGCCGCCCAAATTTTCACTCGAGAGTTAGGAATGTATACTTGCAATTTGAGTAAAGATTTGAAGACGAATTGAATTTAATTTGTCTAAGTTATTCGAGTCTTCTTTTGTAGAGGCATATAAGTTGGAATTTGGCCGAAACTCATACCCTTGAAAAAAATGAAAGTAGCGACCAATAGAAATACGCTTTCCTCGTCTTTTCGACTCAAATGGAAATTCCAAAGTTTTAATCGTTTCATTGCCAAAACCAAAAGAGCGAGCATAAATTTTCTAGAGTTTGATACGTAACATGAACCATATTTAAATGAGTTTCATCTACTTGATCTTTTTGAAGCGAAACTCTTAAGTTTCGAACCCTAGTTGATTTCAAGTTTTTAAATGATATTGTATCGCAGATTTGGACTCCCACCAAGGAGTTACACCTGAGCGTGATTTTTGACAAGCACTAAATCTTTGGTGAGTATTTCGAAATACCTGATTGAACTTGACACTTGTTTTCAATACTTGACCAATGTGATCGAATGAAATGTGATTGGTATGGTCGGGAAGGGTGTACTTTATCGCACTTGCCCTAATATGATACGTACTTGTTTATTGTTGTAATCGACTTCATATACTTGTACTTGATTTGTAAGTACGGAGTGGCAGTATGTACCACACTCGATCCGAGTGGGAGGTACCTCTCATTCCCGTCTCTGTACTTTTATCTTGATTCAATCGATTGGAGATGTTATCTCATCGACTTCTTGGGAACCCAAACCCCACTGGCTAGTTAATCGAGTCGATCCGGTAAGGGTTTGGTCGATTAGATAACGAACCATGGGTATCTAGTGTTGTCGAGTGGAGTGTTATCACCTCGATTAATCGGTATACTCGAGTATTACCATTAGTGTTTAGTTAGTGTTCGGGCCCGGTAAGGGGGTTGAATGGTGGGCGGATTGGTGTGAAGTGAAGTACTACTGGACTGGTTACGTTTCTCGAAAGTTGGTGGAGTGTCAACTAATACTTGATCAACCTCTGGTGAAGCAACGGGAAATTGGCTCTTGAGAGCCATCTGTATCCTTATACTCTGATTGTTATTCGTAGTGTTATTGTTTCTTTTAGAAAAGAATTTTACACTCGCTCATTTTGAGATTTGCTATTTGAGGTGTTATTGCTCACTTTTATGAACGTGTTATGCTTGTTATTTTGTTACAGTGATATTTGTACTTTTAAATAATGGTCAACTTGCTATTTGGAATCTCACTGAAATTTTTGTTCATTCCACGCCATTTGTTTTTCTTACAGGGGGTACGAGCGAGACGTGAGACTTGTATAGGTTAACGTAGTCTAGTTTTTGGATTTTGCAATTGAACTCGCGCTAGCACCCGATTAGGGTTGATTGTACTTGGGTTGTAAACACTTTAACGTATTTGGGCGTGTATAAGTCTTGTAACTGGATTTGAACATCAATGTATATGTTAAGTTTGAAATTGTTGTTTCATTCCTTTTCTATGGTCGTGGTATCTTTTCTCGAGTTAAATGTGAGTGAGTCCTGACGAGAGTTGAGCAAGCGGTTCGTTAAACCTTGGGGTACGCCCTAGGGGGAGGTGGGGTCGTCACATATTTGCAATTTCTTGTACTATTGGTAATGTTCAAACTAAACAAGATATGTTAGACATAGTAGTATCTATCAATATCATGCTTTTGTTAATATATTCTTCTTTGAATTTGAGTCCTTTAAAAAAGGCTGGAGTCATTATACAATTGGCAAACAAATCTAATGTATACCTAGAATAGGTATTAGAAGATGTTTTTATAGAGGTTGAAGGTTTGATTTTTCCAACTGATTTTTATATAGTGAATATGGAGGATGACAAATCACCAAATCCAACACCTATATTACTTGGAAGTCAATTTTTGGAAATGGCCAAGACGAATATTAATGTGTCCAATGGTACACTAACCATGAAATTTGATGGTGAGATCATTAAATTTAATATATTTGACTCCATGAATATCCAGCTGATTGTCATTATGCCTTCTTTATTGACATTATATATGACTTATCTCAACGAACTTTTAATTTCAGAGAGAAAAATGTATTAGAAGGGGTTATTAATAATGGTTCATGGAATGATAGTGAGTGTTTATAGTTTAATGATGAAATTGATGAGTACTTTGTTCTCTTTACCTCCAATGTTAAATAGATATGATGCCAAGTAGCTAGTTATGGATTCTTACCCAAGATTATTGCCTTCTATAGTATAAGCATCGATGTTAGAGGTTAAGTCCCTTCCAACTCATCTTAACGATGCTTATTTGGGAGAAGGTGAAATATTGCCAATAATGATCTAACACGCTGACAAGTGCGCAGGAAGAGAAGCTGCTCCGAGTGCTACAAGATTTGAAAGTAGCAATTGGATGGACAATTTTGATAAAAAGGGAATCAGTCCTTGTATCTATATGATAGGATTCTGTTAGAAGTGGGATCAAAACTTGTTCGTGAAATTCAGAGAAGACTTAATCTAGAAATGATCGAGATAGTAAAGAAGGAAGTGATTAAGTTGCTATATATAGGAATAATATATCATATACCTGATAGCAAGTAGATGAGTCTGGTACAGGTGGTACCTAAGAAAACTAGAATAACAGTGGTGAAAAATCAAGATGATGAATAGGTACCAACCAGAATCATCAATGGTTGGAGGCCGTGCATCGACTATCAAAAACATAACATAGTGATCAAGAAGGATAAATTCCCTTTAACTTTTATTGATGAGTAATTAGAACGGTTAGCCAGTAAAGCTTTTCATTGTTTCCGTAATGGATACTTAGGTTACAACGAAATCGTAATGATGTCGAAAGACCAGGAGAAGGCAACATTTACCTGCCCATTTGAAACATTTGCATATTGATGAATGCCATTTGGGCTATGTAATGCGCCTGCCATTTTTCAACAATGTATAGTAAGCATATCTTTAGATTTTATTGAAAAATACATGGAGGTGTTTATGGACGATTTTATAGTATAAGGTGATTTATTTGATCATTGTTTAGATAATTTGGCATGTGTCCTCGATAGTTGCATTGAAATCAATTTGGTCCTAAATTATGAAAAATATCACTTTGTGATAGAGCAACGTGTTGTGCTAGGAATGTAGCATCTAGTAAGGGGATAGAAGTAAAGTGGATTTGGTTAAGAGTCTACCTACCCTACAAATGTGCGAAAAGTCCGTTCTTTTTTTGGCCATACAAGGTTTTATCTCAAGTTTATCAAGGACTTTTCAAAGGTTGCATCACCGATATGTAAGTCGTTACAGCGAGAAATGCTATTCAATTTTGATGATGAATGTAGAGAAGTGTTCAATAAGTTGAAAGTTTGTTAACTTCTGCACCAATTATTCAGCCTTCCAATTGGAGTTTGTCATTCGAGATCATGTGCGATGCCAGCAATTATGCAGTGGGAATAGTGTTAGGACAACAAGTCGGAAAGCAAGCTCATGTTATACATTACGTTTTTAAAACTCTTAATCCAACCAATGCAATTCCACTACAACTGAGAAAGAACTATTGGCCACAGTCTTTGGTTTAGATAAGTTTTGGTCTTATTTACTTAGGTTTAAAGTAACTATTTATTCTAATTATGTAGCCGCAAAATATCTTCTACCAAAAAAGAAGCAAAATCGAGACTTATCAGATGAATTATATTCCTTCAAGAGTTTGACCTAGAGATCAAAGATAAGAAAGAAGCTGAAAATCATTTAGCTGATCATTTGAGCAGAATTGTTAAGGAGGAGGATCCCGTATCGATTCAAAAGTCTTTTCCTAATTAACAATTATTCAAGATGTAAGGTATAGTATCATGGTATGTGGACATAGTTAATTACTTGGTTACTGGTCAAATGCCAAATCATTTTAGTAAAGCTCAAAAAGATAAGTTTAAAAGTGAGTCAAGATATTATGTGTGGGATGAATCGTATTTATGATGTTTTTGTTCCGATCAAGTAGTTAGAAGGTGTCTCCCTTAGTTATAATTTTATTCTATTCTTAAATTCTATCACCAATACACTTGTGGATGTGAGGACTCGCAAAATTCTTCTTATTTTCTTAAAATTCCCTTTTATTTTGAATAAATTGCTTTATAATCACTTTACTACTCATTTACCTTCTCCATAGTTGCAATAAATCATAGAATTAAGAGTTTCCCCCTTTACTTATATCGTTCGAGTAAATTAGGGTTTCCGCGTATTTTGGTAGTGTAATTAATTGGTGAGAAGTGTGCACTCAATTTGGTGATTAGGAGTGAGTTTTAGATAAGAGAAAGTGTGCGATTAAAAGTAATAATAATAAGTTAGTGAATCATAGGTTAAAACCCTAGTACGCGCGATTTAAAAAAAAATCGGGTTGAACCGACGTGTATCGTTTACTACCGATTGAAGATATCACTTGAACACTATTTTATTACCTTAATCACCTTGCTTTTATTTCAGCTAATCACCCCTAAAATATCCTATAAAACAGCCATCATTTTTTACCAAAAGAAAAGGAAGAAAGAAAAAAAAATAAGAGGACCAATGGTGGCTTGACAAGTGTTGGCCAACCAAGTTTGACCAACAAATTTGCTATCTTCTTAACATTGTTTTGGACCAAAATTCCTGCAATTTTCCTTCATCTTGGCTGTGAGTTTGAAGAGGGGAGAAGAGAGAAAAATTTCCAATTTTTTCAACTACATAACTTGCTTGATTCTTGAGAAAATTCACGTGAAACTTGAATCCACTCCGATTAATCTTTAGGAAAGCTTGGAGGTGAGTTTGGTGAAACTTTTAGGAGGAAGAAAGTTCTTGTATCACAACTTATTTTGGGGGTTTTGAGGTGTTATGGTTGCCTTCCTTTATCTTTACTCTACTCTTGTTTAAGTTTGCATAACAACTCATACTTGTGGCTAATGATAGTTATTTCAATGGTTTTGATGCTTATGGTGGTTTGTTTGAGTTAGGGTTTGTATTATTCAGTTATATTTATTATTGTTTAGATAGCATATGATGTCTATAATCTTGGATAGGGAGTTGGGATAGTGGTGTAAGACATGAATGAGCATGTTCTACTTTGGTTTCATCAAATTCCAGATTGAGGGATTGAAATAGCCCTGTTCTGACCAGCATCATTCGTATAGGTTAGAGGCCGAATTAAGCTTAGATTAAAACATGAAAGTTGTAAGAAATGATGTTATATATCCGTCTGTAAAATTTCAGCTCGATCGGAGTACGGTAGGATGTGAAATGATCGAAATACCCCTGACTGCCACAAGCCTCATTTCGTGGACAGTATTGTGAATTCACAAGTTTGGCTTCGTTTTTTTTCACCCTGATCCGTATCCAATTAGCCTTCGGCCAAAACACAAAACTTTTAACCCTATGTTTTAGCTTTCTAACGCATATGAAAATGCCACAAAGGGAATTGTGTAGCTTGAGTTATTGCCGGTTGAATTCAGTACTGACAACCATACTAACCATGAACTTTTTGTTCTGTAATTCCCAAATTTGACCTAGATCCACTGTGAACTGGGGTAAGTTGTCATCCTGAAAGTTTTAACCCTTGGTCTTAGCTTCGAAACGGTATAAGGTTCACCCTAATCCGATAAACGTAACTCCAATTGTGACCAAAATACTATAAGATGTTAAATCTACTGTTTAGTTTTTGTCTTCAAAACTGATTTCCGATTGTATTATTACACTTGTGTTGTACTTGGATGATTTTGGAGCCTAATGGAAGGGTTATGTTAGTAACATTACTTGTGTGTGATTGTGGGACTGAATTGAGAAAATAAGGAAGTCATAAATGGTTGGAAACTAGGTAAATACAAAGGGCGTGCTGCCCAAATTTGCACTAGAGGGTTAAGTAGAGGTACACGCGACTTGAGTAAGGATTTGAGAACGAATATCACTTGAATCGTCTAGAATATTCACGTCTTCTTTTATAGAGGTATCTAAGTTGGAATTCGATCGAAACTTGTACCCTTGGAAAAAATGAAAGTAACGACTAATAGAAATACATTTTTCTTGTCATTTCGACTCAAATGGAGATTTCAAAGTTTTAAGAGCGAGTATGAGTTTTACAAATATTTTACTCATGTCCTTTGGTCTAAATGTACTCGTTTTACTCCAAAAATCATCTTTATACATTGTACTAGTGGTTATTTTGATTTTTTTTTATTCACCTAAACTTTAGATGGTTGAACTGTAATATTTTCTCTTGGTTATTCTTAGGGTTTGTCAGTAATTGAGGGTATTATCCGGAAGGAAATTTGGACGGGTGAGTGTTCTTTGTACGTTATGTTTCCAATAACATTGTGGATTGTTGTGAATGTTTGATTATATGTTAAATGTTTTCAGTGATTGTTAAAAATGAATTTTGCTAGGCGAGTGTGTACTTTATCGTACTCGACCCAAGGCAAAGTGAATTTTCAATGATTGAATGATTAAATGCTACTTGTGCATGAATGTAAGCCTTTTGACTGAATTGGGCCCTTACCCTTCGTTGCCGGTCGACTCGACCCAGAAGCAGATTCGGTCAGGCGATTGGTGACCCTGGATTAATATTTGGTATACTCGAGTATGACCACGAAGTCAGTGAATTGGCTAATAGGGGGAAATGAAATGAATGAGCGAATAACAAGAATAATGAAGGTGTTTTCATTTACAAATATGTTTTTTTTAATGATTGGAGGAATAAGAAAAATTGTTGGCGAATGAATGAACGAATGGGTCCACGTGAGCGTGTATCTTTTTAATGAATGTATTACCATTACTTTCATATTGTAAATGTTTTCTGGATTATTTGTTATTCAATGATGAATGTCTTGGATTTAATTACTTGATTATGTGTATGGGAAGCTCATTAGGCTTTTAGCTCATTCCATTAGTTTTATTTTTCTTACAGGGATTGCGAGTAAGGACGAGAAACCAGTATAGAATGTTTTGCTTTGCACTCGCTCTAGTGCTTGGTTAGGGTTGGATGTATTGAGAATTTAAAGTTTTTATTATCTTTGGGACTGTATATCTGGTTGAGATTGAATGAATGTAAGTATACGTTTCAAATTTGGGAATTGTTATTTCGCTTATTCTCGAGGTTATATCCTATTTTGTTTGAAAAGAGTGAACGAATCCTGACGAGAGTTGGGCAGGCAGTCCGCTAAACCCTGGGGTACGCCCTATAGGGAGGTGGAGTCGTCACAGTGAAGGTCATTTTGGTCCTAAGTAAACTACTAGAAAAGTGTTAGATGGCAGATTTTACTGGCCTACCTTATTTTGTGATGCTTATAAATTTTGTAAAAGTTGTGAACCTAGGGTAGGAAATTTGTCTCATAGGAATGAAATGCTTCAAACACCTATTATTGCCTATGAAATTTTCGATGTTTGGAGTATGGATTTTATGGATCCTTTTCCTTCTTCTTTTGGGTTGATATATATATTATTGGTAGTCAATTATGTATCAAAGTAGGTGAAAACCAAACCTATTAGGACCAATGATTCTAAAGTGGTTGCAGGTTTTCTTAAATCTAACATTTTCACTAGGTTTAGTATGCCGAAGGCTATATAAGTTATCAAGATTCTCATTTTTGCAATCATATTATGGAGGCATTAGTGAAAAAATATAGAGTTTTTTTACAGGACTTCTACTACGTACCATTCAAGAAAAATGGACAAGTTGAAATCTCTAACCATGAGATTAAGAATATTTTGGAGAAGACTGTTAATCTTACAAGGAAGTACTGGGGTTCACATTTGGATGATGCATTGTGGTCCTATAGAATAGCCTATAAAACTCCTATAGGGATATCTCCTTATAGGTTAGTTTCTGTGTGAGAACCCGAAAATTTTCACATTTTCACGTATTATTTTATTTCCTTGGCCATATTTTATACTGTCCTTTGAAAATATTAAATGTTTGTACATTTTACAAGTAAGTACAATTTTTAAATCATTTCTCTAGTATAAGTTAGTGTACATAACTTGAAGTGCATTTGTTCGATGTGGGACCCGCTAGTGCGTTATAATTTTGCCGATTAGGTGATGGAATACTAAGTGATATTATTTTCCATGGTACTAGGAGATGATTAGAGGTTGGTTAGATGAATGAATTATTGGAAGTGAGAAGATAAGCTTAAAACCTAAAGGACGCCACGTGTCGCCAACCGATTGGAGGAAACTTGCCTAACTTTCTTACCTTTACCAAAACTCCAATTTTGACCAAAATTCCCTCATTTCTTTCCCTTGCCTTGGCCGAACCCTTGGAGAGAAAAACAAGAGAGAGAGCTCTTCCATTTCTAGCTTAAATCCTTGCTCAAATCTTGAGTTTTAACCAACCAAATTGAAAACTACACCATACAAGTGCTAGCTAAGAGAAATTGAAGGCCTTGGTGGAGTTGTTTTGGGGAAGAGGAAGTCTAAGCTACCAACTTTCTTTGAGGTTTGAAGGTAAGGTTGCTAAGAACACCCTTCTTTGGTTCCAATAGATGATAATTAGTGGCCTATGGTGGCTTGCTAACATGATTAATGGATGATTTTGTGGATTAATGGAGAGTTGGTTAAATTTCTGATTTATTGGGAATTTTCTGCCCTAATCTGACCAGTGTTGTTCGGCCATGATGGAGGCCGAATTGGACTTAGCTCAAAACATGAAAGTTGTAGAGAATTGAGTGTAGGTTATGGCTGTAAAATTTCAGCTCAATCGGAGCACTGTAACCTGTGAAATGACTATTTTACCCCTGCTGCCCTGTTTCTGTCCGAGAATGGTAATCAGCCTCTGTAATTGGCTCTTTTGGCTGGGAAGATGAATGAATTAGCTTTTGATGCCTTCTTAAGAGTTGTAGCCTTGTATCTTAGATTTCATATGGCTTTGGAATCAACTGAATCGGAGTTGTGTGTACTGAGTTATGATGGAATATTTGGGCCTGGTTTTGGATGGCTGTAAAGCTTCAATTGGTTGCATTTTAAGGGTGTTTGATATCTTATAGTTTGTGTATGCAATTGTGGTTGAAAATTGTGAGATTTGTGGTTGGTTGTAGGATGGAAAAGTAAGGAAAACAAGCGGAAATGCTGTCCGTTTATTTTCTTACCCTTGAGTGAATGGAAATGAGATTGGAATGTAGTTTTGTGATGCATTAGACTTACTTTGCTTACTTGGCTTAGAGTAACTTAGTTCCACTTGAGTAGTGTTATGTGAGCTATTTTACTTGCATTTGTACGTTTCCATTTGTACCATAATGTTTGGTTCCAATTGTCGAGTTTTGAATTTCAAATACGTGTTCATTTTCGTTCCGAAACAAAAGGAGTGGCCTAGGGTTTCTCGGCCACAAAACCTAATTTTAACGCGCAAGGTTTTAAAGTGTGAATTTAAGGTATTTGTCTACCTTTTGCATATGGTTTTCACCAAGACAATTGTTGCACATTATTTCTTTGCAAATGTGTTAGTTTTGAGCCCAAAACACGTTTTACGAAAAAAAAAGAGGAAAAATTCTACTGTTCATTATCCGGCCGTGTAGCCGGCCAAGTTCTGGCCAGATTCTGACGTGGCACTGTTCCAAATTTTCCGATAAAATTTTATAAAACTCTTTTGAGGTTAATTCTATGGTTGGTTTGGGAAAACTTTTAGTTACTCAATTCCTTTGATCAAAATGTACCCTTTTCACTTTCAAAAAATCATACTTTCCCCTTGTACTTGTTTTATTCGAATTTCTTTGATTCACTGGACATTTTGATGGTTGAGTCATAATATTCTCTCATGATTGTTATTAGGATTTCTTGGTGACCAAGGTTGATATCCTGAGGGATACTTTGGACGTAATTTTGCTTGTTTAGGTGAGTGTTCTATATACGTTATGTTTCATTGACTATGTGGCTAGTTGAAATACTTGATTAAATGTTAAATGTTCTCAATGATTGCAAAAATGATTTTTACTAGGCGAGTGTGTACTTTATCGCACTCGACCTAAATGAACGTGAAATTTTCAATGATTGAATGATTAAATGTTACTTGTGCATGAATGTAAGCCTTCGGGCTGAACTGGGCCCTTGCCCTTGGTTATTGGTCGACTCGAGCCAGAAGCGGACTCGGTCGGGCGATTAGTGACCCTGGGTGAATGTGAATGTTGGTATACTCGAGTATGACCATGAAGTTTGGGAAGGACTGGCCAGTGCGCTGGCCAGAAGGGGAAGAACGAAATGAACGAATGAATGGCAAGAATGACGGAGGGATTTTCAATGACAAATGAAATTTTTCTAAATGATTGAAGGAATGGATGGTCGATGAACGAACGAACGAATGACTCCGTATCCTTTTAATGAATGTGTTATTCTTGCTTTATATCGTAAATGTTACCAGGATTACTTGTTATTACGTGCTAATGTCCTTGTTTAATTGCTTAGTTGAGTATATAGAACCTCGCTGGGCTTTTAGCTCATTCCACGTCTTTTGTTTTCCTTAACAGGGGTTGCGAGCAAGGGCGAGAGACCTGTATAGTATAGTTTAGCCTTTTGTATTGTTTTGGTTTTTGATCTCGTTCTAGTGCTTGATTAGGGTTGGAATGTACTAAGAATTTAAAGTTTATATATATATTTGGGACTGTATATTTGGTTGAGCTTGGGATAAATGTAAGTATATGTTTCAAGTCTGGGTTTCGTTTCCGCTTATTCTCGAGGCTTTATCTTACTTTCTTTGATGTGAGTGAACGAGTCCTGGCGAGAACTGGGCAGGCGGTCCGCCGAACCCTTTGGTTCGCCTTAGGGTAAGGTGGGGCTGTCACAGGTGGTATCAGAGCAGCTTCGCGTGGTCTCTGCGCGGAGTGAGCTTGGGGCAAGTGGTGTATGGTCCTGATTCCGTGAATAAGTGTAAAGGACTAAGTGCTCCTTTGAGCATAAGTTATGAATCATGAATCGTCCTAGGTTTTAAATCTTTATTATGGTACTCGAGGACAACCGAGATGTACGTCTGGTAGGAATCTCGATTGTAGATAATTTACACTTGGGACTGGCCAGCTCGAGTGGCGAATTATCTCGGATTCTTGTACCTGAGTACGCGGGTAGTACTAAGGATTTGCGATCTTTCGTGGGAAACAGGATTGGGCTAATGTTTAGTGAAAGTAAGTGTAAAGTGTTAACGGATGTATAGCTCGGATAGTAAGGGAAGTGAGAGATCGGTTGGGGAGTGTTTTAGTTGAGTGTGGAATGGCACGTTGTATTTTCTTCCTGTTTTGCCCTGTACTGCTAACTGTATATATTTGGTTACTACTGTGTGTATTTAACTTGTGACTTTTTAATTTGGCTTAATTTGTCTAACTTGATACGATTTCTTGCATATTTGGTGTGTTATATCTTGCCATTTTAGTCGATTTACTTTATTTGCATACTAAAACGCCTTTTGGAAAAAAAAAGAGAAAAAAAAGAGAGAGAGAGAAAAGGGAATGGAAGGGAGACGTAGCCGTGGACGCGGACGTGGAGCTGGTCGTGGCCATGGGGCTAGGCAAGTTCAAGGAACAAGAAAAAGAAAGAGAACCAACAGTTGTTGAGCAAGAGCGTGGGCCGAGGGTTGAGGCCGGAGATCAAGTAGCGACGGCGATACAACAAATGACAAATATCTTAGCGCGATTGGTAGATCAACAAGGCCAATTGCCAGTAAATCAACCCCAGAACCCTGAGATAAGAGAAATAGGAGAGGATAGGGCTTTGGAACGGTTTCAAAAGTTTAATCCTCCCAAATTCCTTGGAGGACCTGATCCAGATGTGGCTGAACAGTGGTTAGAGGTAATGATTAACATTTTTGCAGCCCTAAACTACACGGAGCAAAGACAAGTGAACTTTGCTGTGTTTCAATTGGAGGGACCGGCCCGAGCATGGTGGAATGTTATTAGGGCCAAATGGGAGAGAGAACAAACTGCATGGACATGGGTGAACTTCACACGGGAATTTTACGAGAAGTACCTTCCACCTCTGGTCCAAGAAAGGAGGGAAGATGAATTTATTGGATTGCGTCAAGGAACCCTGAGTGTGGCCGAATATGAGACGAAATTCACTAAATTATCCAAGTTCGCCTCTGAATTAGTGGTTACTGAGCGAAGAAGGATAAGGCGGTTTATCCAAGGTTTGAATTTGGAAATTCAAGAAGCTTTAGCGGCGGTTCAAGTTAACACCTTTATGGAAGCTCTTGAGAAAGCACAAAGAATTGAGGATGCAAAAGCGCAAGTAAAAGCCTTTCAAGTGCGGAAATGGGGCGCACCTAGTAGCATACCGGAAGAATCTGGGGAAAAGACAACGCCCTCCAAAGTGTCAAAAGTGAACCATTTCCCTCATCCACCCTGGACATTTGGAGCACTATATGAGGGATCTACCAAAGGAAGTCAGATCGTACCTGCGAAGACTTCTCGCGAAAGCCAAACCGTAATTCTCGCTTGGCTTGTGGCTATTGTGGAAAGGCAAACCACACTGAGAATGACTGTTGGAGAAAAGGGCGAAAGTGTTTGATCTGTGGGAGTGGTGAGCATCAACTGAATAATTGTCCAAGGAAGCAGCCACGAGAGGCTGGTACTCAACAAGTAAGTGGAGCCAAACCGAAACCGACTAACGAACAAGGGAACCGAACAACTACACCAGCTCAGATATATGCCATAGAACCGCAACAAGCTCCGGGGTCACATGAGGAAACGGAAGGTAAAATTTCGAGGACGAAATTTCTTAAGGGGGAGAGAGTGTGAGAACCCGAAAATTTTCACATTTTCACGTATTATTTTATTTCCTTGGCCATATTTTATACTGTCCTTTGAAAATATTAAATGTTTTGTACATTTTACAAGTAAGTACAATTTTTAAATCATTTCCCTAGTATAAGTTAGTGTACATAACTTGAAGTGCATTTGTTCGATGTGGGGCCCGCTAGTGCGTTATAATTTTGCCGATTAGGTGATGGAATACTAAGTGATATTATTTTCCATGGTACTAGGAGATGATTAGAGGTTGGTTAGATGGATGAATTATTGGAAGTGAGAAGATAAGTTTAAAACCTAAAGGACGCCACGTGTCGCCAACCGATTGGAGGAAACTTGCCTAACTTTCTTACCTTTACCAAAACTCCAATTTTGACCAAAATTCCCTCATTTCTTTCCCTTGCCTTGGCCGAACCCATGGAGAGAAAAACAAGAGAGAGAGCTCTTCCATTTCTAGCTTAAATCCTTGCTCAAATCTTGAGTTTTAACCAACCAAATTGAAAACTACACCATACAAGTGCTAGCTAAGAGAAATTGAAGGCCTTGGTGGAGTTGTTTTGGGAAGAGGAAGTCTAAGCTACCAACTTTCTTTGAGGTTTGAAGGTAAGGTTGCTAAGAACACCCTTCTTTGGTTCCAATAGATGATAATTAGTGGCCTATGGTGGCTTGCTAACATGATTAATGGATGATTTTGTGGGATTAATGGAGAGTTGGTTAAATTTCTGATTTATTGGGAATTTTCTGCCCTAATCTGACCAGTGTTGTTCGGCCATGGATGGAGGCCGAATTGGACTTAGCTCAAAACATGAAAGTTGTAGAGAATTGAGTGTAGGTTATGGCTGTAAAATTTCAGCTCAATCGGAGCACTGTAACCTGTGAAATGACTATTTTACCCCTGCTGCCCTGTTTCTGTCCGAGAATGGGTAATCAGCCTCTGTAATTGGCTCTTTTGGCTGGGAAGATGAATGAATTAGCTTTTGATGACTTCTTAAGAGTTGTAGCCTTGTATCTTAGCTTTCATATGGCTTTGGAATCAACTGAATCGGAGTTTTGTGTACTGAGTTATGATGGAATATTTGGGCCTGGTTTTGGATGGCTGTAAAGCTTCAATTGGTTGCATTTTAAGGGTGTTTGATATCTTATAGTTTGTGTATGCAATTGTGGTTGAAAATTGTGAGATTTGTGGTTGGTTGTAGGATGGAAAAGTAAGGAAAACAAGGGGAAATGCTGTCCGTTTATTTTCTTACCCTTGAGTGAATGGAAATGAGATTGGAATGTAGTTTTGTGATGCATTAGACTTACTTTGCTTACTTGGCTTAGAGTAACTTAGTTCCACTTGAGTAGTGTTATGTGAGCTATTTTACTTGCATTTGTACGTTTCCATTTGTACCATAATGTTTGGTTCCAATTGTCGAGTTTTGAATTTCAAATACGTGTTCATTTTTCGTTCCGAAACAAAAGGAGTGGCCTAGGGTTTCTCGGCCACAAAACCTAATTTTAACGCGCAAGGTTTTAAAGTGTGAATTTAAGGTATTTTGTCTACCTTTTGCATATGGTTTTCACCAAGACAATTGTTGCACATTATTTCTTTGCAAATGTGTTAGTTTTGAGCCCAAAACACGTTTTACGAAAAAAAAAGAGGAAAAATTCTACTGTTCATTATCCGGCCGTGTAGCCGGCCAAGTTCTGGCCAGATTCTGACGTGGCACTGTTCCAAATTTTCCGATAAAATTTTATAAAACTCTTTTGAGGTTAATTCTATGGTTGGTTTGGGAAAACTTTTAGTTACTCAATTCCTTTGATCAAAATGTACCCTTTTCACTTTCAAAAAAATCATACTTTCCCCTTGTACTTGTTTTATTCGAATTTTCTTTGATTCACTGGACATTTTGATGGTTGAGTCATAATATTCTCTCATGATTGTTATTAGGATTTCTTGGTGACCAAGGTTGATATCCGGAGGGATACTTTGGACGTAATTTTGCTTGTTTAGGTGAGTGTTCTATATACGTTATGTTTCATTGACTATGTGGCTAGTTGAAATACTTGATTAAATGTTAAATGTTCTCAATGATTGCAAAAATGATTTTTACTAGGCGAGTGTGTACTTTATCGCACTCGACCTAAATGAACGTGAAATTTTCAATGATTGAATGATTAAATGTTACTTGTGCATGAATGTAAGCCTTCGGGCTGAACTGGGCCCTTGCCCTTGGTTATTGGTCGACTCGAGCCAGAAGCGGACTCGGTCGGGCGATTAGTGACCCTGGGTGAATGTGAATGTTGGTATACTCGAGTATGACCATGAAGTTTGGGAAGGACTGGCCAGTGCGCTGGCCAGAAGGGGAAGAACGAAATGAACGAATGAATGGCAAGAATGACGGAGGGATTTTCAATGACAAATGAAATTTTTCTAAATGATTGAAGGAATGGATGGTCGATGAACGAACGAACGAATGACTCCGTATCCTTTTAATGAATGTGTTATTCTTGCTTTATATCGTAAATGTTACCAGGATTACTTGTTATTACGTGCTAATGTCCTTGTTTAATTGCTTAGTTGAGTATATAGAACCTCGCTGGGCTTTTAGCTCATTCCACGTCTTTTGTTTTCCTTAACAGGGGTTGCGAGCAAGGGCGAGAGACCTGTATAGTATAGTTTAGCCTTTTGTATTGTTTTGGCTTTTGATCTCGTTCTAGTGCTTGATTAGGGTTGGAATGTACTAAGAATTTAAAGTTTATGTATATATTTGGGACTGTATATTTGGTTGAGCTTGGGATAAATGTAAGTACATGTTTCAAGTCTGGGTTTCGTTTCCGCTTATTCTCGAGGCTTTATCTTACTTTCTTTGATGTGAGTGAACGAGTCCTGGCGAGAGCTGGGCAGGCGGTCCGCGGAACCCTTTGGTTCGCCTTAGGGTAAGGTGGGGCTGTCACATTCTGGCAAACGCTATCACCTTCTTGTAGAGTTGGAGCACAGTGAATATTGGGTTGTAAAGAAATGCAATCTGAATTTACAAAGGGTTGGTGAAGAGAGGAAATTGCAACTATAAGAGCTGGAAGAGATCCGACTTGAATCTTATGATAATGCAAGTTTATACAAGGAAAGAACAAAATTGCTCCCTGATAAAATGATTTTGAGGAATTTCTTTTGTAAAGGGACAGAGAGTATTGCTATATAATTCAAGACTCTGACTTATGCCAAGTAAGTTGCGCTAAGTTGGATTGGTTTGTTTGAGGTTACTAAAGTTTTTCCTTATAATGCAGGTGATCTAAGGAGTTTGGAGACGACTCGAGTATTTAAAGTGAATGGCCATAGATTAAAAACCTTTCTATAACGACTTCAAAGAGCAAATAGTGGAAGAGTTGCAATTGATGGAGCCAATTTACTATGATTGAGTAATCAATGGCCATATCAAACCAAAGGCATGTTGGGAGACAACCCAACTTTTTAATGTTTTAGTATTTTATTTGAGACAATTTATTTGGCATTTATCTTAATAATTTATTTTATTTTATTTTGTTGCAGGACATTAGTGGAGAGGAGTTGATGATATTTAGTTATGTTAGGTGCTCATTGTTAAACCAAATAAAGCAACCATCAGAGCCTAGAATATATGCAAGTCACTATGAGAGAACTTTGGGTGGGCAGTATATAAATGACCTTATATTAGGCTTGATGATCGGTTCTTGATATGATGATTGGAAAAGAAGAAAAAATGGGGAAGACCGGACAGGTAGTAGATGATGGGCTTTAGAATGGCTCTTTTATTAGGCACTTATCATTGCTAATTTCAAGAGCATTGTCCAGTTGTACGTCCTTCTATTTTTTCCTTTTCTTTTTCCTTTTAGCTTTTTCTTTCATACACTTTTCCTTGGGTTCTACTTCATCTCTCAAACTGCATAGTCATCCTTTATCCTCTCCAAGAAACATTAACTCTTTCGTGCCTCCCTTCTCTTCCATGCCGTTAATAGCTCTACCTATAAGAATTGTTCAAGACAAAGGCACTAAACAATATGGGTAAGAGGAAGAGTTGAATAGCTAGCCTAGATATTCAATTCTTACATATGGATAGCAGTCTCGCAAACTAAATTGGGACTTTTGTTGGGTACATAAAAAAGAATAAGTTTGCATCAAACTTTGGCTTTTCAATCACATGCATTTTGCTTTATTCAAACAAAATAGAAACTAGGTGTTCTTGGTGTAGTAATTGTTGGTTTTTGGAAGAATTTTGGCTGCACTTTTACATATTTCTCACAAGTTTGGTGGTGCCATCACTGTTGCTTTATTGGATTTCATCCATTAAATTTACCTAATTTGACTTGTTCATTGTATTGATTAGATAAATCTGTGAATCATCTAAGTTAGGGGTAATTTACCCCTAATAGAGTTAGGGGTAATCGTATTGCTCAATTTGATAATTTTTTATTCTTAAATGAGGACTATGAATAGTGATATCGAACCCGCATTGGTATTAAAGTGATGGCAAAAAAGGTTCTAGGCCATGAAATTGAGGCAAATTTCCATATTAGAGAATCTTTTTGCTCCTTGGGGTGGGAATCTATTCTAGATTTGCCATATGTTTATTATCCTCAGCTTGTTCGACAATGTTATGCTAATATTATTGATAATCACGTTCTATTGAAAGTTATATGAAAGGTATTCGTAAAAAGGTTACTTGGGATCGCTTAGCTGATTGGTTGTAGGTATCTAAACTAGCCCTGATTTTGTAATAAAAAAATATTCTGCTATGAATGATGTGAACTAGGATGTCTCTGTAGCTATACACAGGCTCGAGGTTAGTCATTATGGGAAAATTGGTCATGAGACTTATTTGGCTAAGCTTCTCAATATTAAGAGGCGCCTTTTGTTTTACTTCATTTGTCATAATGTCTTGCTTAAGGAAAGTAACAAGCATGCGCTTTGTTTTAGTGATATGCACTTCATTAATAAGATGGAGCAATAATGTGGTCCATATATATATGATATTCCACTTGCTTCTATTATCATTGGGGGGATGCAAGATACTTGTAGAACTTCATGAAAGTTGTAGGCATTTGCTCATGCTCATGCCTTTAATTGTATTTTTCAAGCATGTGAAGTGAATCTCACGGGAGAAGAGTATATCAATGTCTTACCTGCAAAGCATGTTTCTCTGATCACACTTGCTAATCTTAACTATGAACCTATTGGTAGTGTTTGGAGAAACACAGATTGCTATTCATTAGGACCAAATGAGTTTGTGGATGTTATTCCAGGATGATCATCAGTAGCAACGAAGGTTTCTTCTGCTGATTCAAATGATCTCCATGCATCCAAAGAGGATAATGAAGCAGCTTTTAGTGCCCAACCTCATGTTCCTGCTAGCAGCTCTGCTGTTTCTTTATCATCGACTCATGCCATGCTAGACATGTTGCAAGGTTTGCATCATGATATTCAAGTTAAAACTCAAGCTTTGCATTGTTTGGAAGAGTGTGTGATTGTCTGGCTTTACTTGCAATCTGCCCCTAAGAAGGATAAAATCTAGTGATGCACCTATTCCACCTAGAAAGTTAGGGGTAATCGTGTTTCTCAATTTGACGATTTTCGATTCTTAAATGAGGATGTGAGCAGTGGTATCGAACCCACATTGGTAATAAAGTGATGGCAAAAAAGACTCTAGGCCATAAAGTTGAGGCAAATTTCCACATTCTTCTTCGGGGTAGGAACCTATTCTAGATTTGCTGTCTATTTATTATGCTCACCTTGTTCGATAGTTTTATGCTAATATTCATGATAAGCAGTCTCGAGAATCTTGTTCTATTGAAGTTATACGAAGGGTGTTCGAATAAAGGTTACTCAGGATCACTTAATTGATTGGTTGCCGGTATTTAACACTGGCCCTGATTTTGCAATGAAAAGATATTCTGCTATGAATGAATAATGATGTGAACTGGGATGCTTCTGTAGCTATACACAGGTTAGGACTTAGTCACATGGGGGAAATTGGTTGTGAGGCTTGTTTGTCAAAGTTTCTCAAGATTAAGAGATGCCTTTTGTTTTACTTCATTTGCCATAATGTCTTGCCTAAGAAGAGTAACAAGCATACTCTTCACTTTAGTGATATGCACTTCATTGAT
Source organism: Coffea humblotiana (assembly GCA_023065735.1). NCBI lineage: Eukaryota > Viridiplantae > Streptophyta > Magnoliopsida > Gentianales > Rubiaceae > Coffea > Coffea humblotiana. Next base: position 6,083,793 of record CM041208.1, on the reverse strand, counting down.
AAGTTAGAGTAAGGATGTGGTCCATATATAAATTGTATTCCACTTGTTTCTATCATCATTAGGGAGATGGGAGATACTGTTAGAACTTCATGAAAGTTGAAAACATTTGGTAATGCTCTTTTTTTACTTGTATTTTCTGAGCATGTGAAGTGGATCTCATGGGGGAAGAGTATATCACTGTCTCACCTACAGAGCATGTTTCTCTGATCACATTGCTAAGGTTAACTATGAACCTGTAAGCGGTGTTTAGAGAAACACAAATTACTATCATTAGGACCAAATGAGAGTATGGATGTCATTTTAGGATGATTATCAACAATAGGGAAGGTTTCTTCTACTAATTCAGATGAACTCCATGCATCCGAGGTGGATAGTGAAGTAGTTCCTAGTGCTTGGCCTAATGTTCCCGCTAGCAGCACTAGTGTTTCTTCATTTCGACTCATGCCATGCTAGATGACGGGATTTTTATATAAGTACAAGTTTAAATCCAATTTAAACCCGTTTTGACTGCAAGTATACAGGTCAACTAGTAGTTTAAGGCATATATCGGGTCGATCCCACGAGAAAGATTAGACAATTACCGGCACTACTAAATCTTCTCTATTATTTAGATGATCAATGAATTAAAAGAAATAAAACTATGCTAAACTTATGTAAGATAATAACAAATGAAAACGCCTTAAGTTATGGTATTCCTAACTACTCATGCAAGTGTTATTTTTGGATCATTGAGTACTACGATCTAGGTTAGTTATGGCATAATTTCCTTATGTAACTTACCTTCGTAGTGAATCGACTATACTTATAACTAATCCATACCTACTCTCGTGGTTATGAAATTAGTTACAAATTCATTTTTTCTATGAAATTACACGAAATGAATCACTAAAGCCACAAAGGTGAATCTCTATTCTCGTGAGTGTACTCTCTAGGTTTAGCACTTCTTGAACTAGTGTTAAATCTCAATTTTCATTGAAGAAACAACACTTTTAGATAATCACAATTAATGGTACCAAGTTAATCATGATTTAAAGAGCTAAAATGCTAAATAACTTGTTCAAAATAATAGTATCAAATAGCCAAATAATAAACACTAACGATCATAGAAAGTTCAACCAAATCCAAGGCATAAACTTTAGAAACACATAATAAATATAGAATCCAAAACTTGTATATTAACTAAATTTGGAATCAAGTACAAAAGATAAAGAGTTGGAAAGATAAAGTAACCCTTGTCTTTTTTTTTTCAACAAACGATAACAATATTATAGATATTAACACTTGATAATACAAGGATTAGTTACAAAAAGCGGATATTACCCTCATTTCCTTCTTCATTAAATCAATCAGCCATATTGGGAAATCATGTTCCCATTTGATGTCATGTACTAGTTTCACTGCAAATTGTGCTAGTGTATGGCTGATTTCATTTTCTGTTCTAGGAATAAACACAAAAGAGCATCTGTCAAAGCCTGATCTAAGTTCTTGTACATCTTCTAAAATAGTTGCAATGCTGTAATCATACTCACTGCGTCTGTTAATCTACTCAACTACTGATTTACAGTCTGAATGGACTATAATTTTTGTCCATCTTGCTTGTTTAGCCATCAGTAATGCATTCCTTACGGCAAAAGTTTCTTCTTTACTTGCTTGTTCCCTTCCACTGAGTAACAATTCCTTTAGCTCTCATTATCATTCCTTTCGAATTCCTTGCTATTATCCCTTATCCAGTCCTGAACTTTTTTTGCTGATATGGCAGCATCCGTATACAAGTTTACCACATCTTCCCTTGGCACCTCCCTTCTTGAGTGGAGTTCATTATTGTTCTGACCTGTGATACTCTCCTGTTCTGGCTCCCTCTCTTGTTCAAACTCTAACCATTCACCTTGTGCTTTCTGTATTGTTTTGTATGGTTCCTGGTTTGCATGTTCAAAGACTTTTTTGTTTCTGGCTTTCTAGATTTGCCAGAAGATGTTTATGGTGAGATTTACTCTATCCTGTCCTTGTTCCATCGAGAGCGTTTGAGAAGCTTTCTCCCACCAAAGCCATAAATTATGCTGCTTGTCCTGTAATCCATCCCACTGACTGGAGCCATTTTCCATACTTCTGCTGCATTTTCACAGGAAAACAACAAATGTTCAATGGTTTCCACAGCTTCCCCACAGCAGCCACATTTTCCTTCTCCTTTTTCCAGCCTTTTGGACAGAACCTCATTGATAGGTAGGCAGTTCTGTAAGCATTTCCACATAAAGTGTTTTGAGCTTTGCACAACTTCTGCCACATACTGTGCTTTCTTATTTCTCAGCTTGTCTAGTATCGTGACCTCCCTGTCTGCATTGTTCAGCCTCTACCTGTCTTGCTACTGCATAGCCAGTCTTTACAGTGTATATTCCAGATTTTGAGTAGCACTAGATCAGCTTATCCTTTCTTCTTCCTATACTAGTTGGGATGCCTTTTATAAGCTCAGCTTCCTTGTTACTAAACCACTTTTGAAGTTGTTCAGTTTTCTATTTCCCCTCTTCTATCAACTCATTTACCCATTCTAGTTTGCACTCCTCAAGTTTTGTGCCGGACACATTGCCATTTTCTGATCCAGTTATCCATCTATCCTTTTATATACTCACCGACCTTCCATCCTCAATTCTTTTTCAGAGTCCTGCTAACAGTAGTGATTTTGCACTGTGTATACTCTTCCAACTCCATAAAGCTGAGTTTGAGGGATTTTTTTCCGTCCATTTTGAGTCCTTCATGTACTTGGCCTTCATTACCTTGTTTACTAGCAAATTTGGAGCTGTTAAGAATCTCCAAATTTTGCTTTGCTAGTAAGGTAGGGTTGAAAGTTTCTAAATCTCTGAATCCTATTACCCCTCTTCCCTTGACTTCTGATAGCTTCTTCCAGCTTGCCCAATGTATACAGGTTTTCTTGCTCTCCTTTTCCCCACTAGAACCTTGCTAATTTTTGTTGTGATTTGTCTACATAAACCTCTAGGGAGTCTAAAGTAAGCCATTACATATGTTGGCATTACCATAATGACTGATTTGATGAGTATTTCCTTGCCCCTTTGACTCAGTAGCTTTTGTTTCCAACCTTGGAGCTTGTTGCTGATTTTGCTCTTCACAAAGCCAAAAACTTGTGTCGTAGATCTTCCAATTGCCATTGGGAACCCTAAATATATTCCATTCCTTGCCTCTTTTGTGTTGTCCAATCCCTCTTTCACCTCTTCCTTCCTTTGGTCAGTAGTGTTCTTGCTGTAGAAGATAGCTGATTTGTTGAAGTTCACCATCTGTCCTGATGCTTTGCCATACTTTTCAAGAATGCTTTTCACTTTGCATGCCTCCTGTTTGGTTGCTTGGCAGCATAGCAGAGAGTCATCTGCAAAAAATAGGTGAGAAATGGTTGGACTGTCCTTGCAGATTTTGATTCCTGTTAATTCCTTCTCAGCCATAGCGCTGTGGATAAGACTTGATAGCCCTTCAGCACAAATAATGAACAAATAGGGTGATAAAGGGTCTCCTTGCCTAATCCCTCTACTTGGCTGGATATGACCAACTTTTTGCCCATTTAGATTGAAGGAGTAAGACACTATAGACAAACAAGTCATGATCTGTCTGACAAAAATTGGACAGAAACCCATTTTCATCATTAGTCTCCCCACAAATTTCCGTTCAACTCTATTGTAAGCTTTTGACATGTCGAGTTTTAGAGCCATGAAAGCTACCCTTCCCTTTCTCCTACTTTTCAAAAAATGAAGAATTTCATGAGCTACCACAACATTGTCAAGAATTTGTCTGTCTGGGATAAAAGCAGACTGAGAGTTGCTAACGCAGTGATGCAAAACTTTTTTCAGTTTATACAGGACAGTGCACAAACTGATAGGTCTATAGTTCACGACAGATTTGGGAGTATCAATTTTTGGAATCAAAGAAATAATAGTTTCATTCACAAATTTGAGAAGATAACCTGTATGGAAGAAACTATTTATAGCTGCCACTAGATCCTCTTTATAATGTTCCAGTAGTGTGGAAAGAAGAGAGGAGACATATCCATCCCTCTTTGGTGCTTTATTAGGATGCATGGAAAACAAAGCTTGCCTGATCTCTTGTTCCTCCACTGGTCTTATCAGCTGCTCATTCATTTGGTTAGAAATAGTGCTTGGTATCTCTGCTAAAATATCCTCAAAGCTGTCCGAGCTTGTGGTGGCAAATAGGTCTTTGTAGTACTCACTAAGTTCCTCCTCTATCTCTTGTTCATCCTTGCACCATGTCCAATCCGTTTTCTGCAAATTAGTAATAGTGTTTCTCCTCCTCTTTGCCATGACAGTTGTATGGAAAAAAACTGTATTTCTATCTCCTTCTTTGAGCCATTTGCTCCTTGATTTTTGACTGCAGTACAACTCTTCCTCCTTGTAAGCTTTGCTCAATTGGAATTTTAGTCCTGCTACTTGTCCACTTTTACCAACATCATTCCCTTCTCTCACCTTAGTCAGTTTCTCTTTTAACTCCTTTATTCTTACTTTGAAATTTCCTTGCACTTTTTCCCTCCTTTCCAAGATAGCAATGCGACACTCCTTTTTTTTTTGGTCACTTTGAACATTCTGGACCCTGAGAGATCTTTTCTCCATGCTCCTTGAATCACATCCCTTGTTTCTGGATTTCTGGTCCATCTTTGATCAAAGTAGAACCTCCTTTTTCTCCTTTTGTTATTCGGATTACTGTCAACAATTAACATGAGATGATTTGATGCTTCTGTTTCAGCATGATTACACCTGCCTTCTCATAACATAGACACCGTCCAATCTTTCCTTCATCTCACCATTCCCCTCCCAGCTATTATTCCATGTCCATGGTACACCTTGATATCCTAGATCAATCAGGTTATTGCCTCTTATAAAACTGTTGAAATCTCTGAAACTTCCTTCTACTCTATCTCTTCCTCCCCACTTCTCCTCATTCGATTTCAAATCATTAAAATCTCCCATTATTTTCTTACTTTGGAGTTTCCTTGGAATTTTTTTCCTCCTTTCTAAGATAGCAATGCGACACTCCTTTATTTTTTGGTCACTTTGAACATTCTGGACCCTGAGAGATCTTTTCTCCATGCTCCTTGAATCACATCCCTTATTTCTAGATTTCTGGTCCATCTTTGATCAAAGTAGAACCTCCTTTTTCTCCTTTTGTTTTCCGGATTACTGTCAACAATTAACATGAGATGATTTGATGCTTCTGTTTCAACATGATTATACATTGCCTTCTCATATCTTTGCATCCATTCAGTGCTACATAGACACCTGTCCAATCTCTCCTTCATCTCACCATCCCCCTCCCAGCTATTACCCCATGTCCATGGTACACCTTGATATCCTAAATCAATCAGGTTATTGTTTCTTATAAAACTGTTGAAATCTCTGAAACTTCCTTTTGCTCTATCTCTTCCTCCCCATTTCTCCTCATTCGATTTCAAATCATTAAAATCTCCTATTATTGTCCAGGCCTCCCCCTAGTCCTTTTTCCTATCCTCTAAATATTTCCATTGCCCTTTCCTAGTGTCACTGTCTGTGCTTGCATATACACACACTAGCCACCAGTGGCTATTTGTATCCTTGTCTTCTATTTGTGCACTAATGCACTAGTCCTGTGTTTCTTACTTGGTTTATCTTCACCTCATTGTTCCAGAATAATGCTAGTCCTCCTGCTCTTCTTATTGAGTTAACAAAATAACTGTTCTCAAATCTAATCCTCCTTTGCACATTACTCATGAATTTTTCCTGATTCTTTGTTTCACATAAGAACACCACATAGGAGAGTGGAAGTTTAGAACTTCCTTCAGTTGGAAAATTGTCAAGGGGTCTCCTACACCTCGACAATTCCACACCAAAGCCTTCATTTACACTTTGGAGGCATACTAGGGTTAGCCTCCAGTTCCCCAATTATTCTATCATTGAGTAGTTATAACTTCATGACTTTTACCTTTGGGATAATAGCATCATCCTCCTTCATTGGTTGTGTCCCTTGTATCAAACCTTCTGCCTTCCTTTTTCCTCCCAGTTCCCTCAGTCCATCAATGTTTGTAATTGCTTTTAGAGGGGTCCTAGACAGTCTCCCTGTTCTTTTGAATAGGCTTCTTTTCTCCTTTTGTTTGCATTACTCATCAATAGATTCTGCTTTCCTCACTTTCATTGTCTCTGAATTATCACTATTTTCTGCCACTATCATCATTTTTCCTCCTTCCTCTCTTGTGATCTCCACATCCATTTCCTCATTCTTTACGGATTTTGCCACCATACACCCTTCTTTAGGTTCCTCTTTTCCTTTTGTTCTTTCTTTTCTTTTCCCTCAGTTGAGACCATATCCATGTTCTCCCCCTTCTGGTTCTCCTTATCATCACTTCTCTAGTCCTTTAAGATCTCTGCCCACCTCTCTTCCTGTATCCTCCTCATCCTTTGCTCCATACCTTCCTTTTCCTTGCCCTCCGGATCCACATCATTTCTTCTACCTGTTTTTATAGTGTCTTCTTTTTCTTTAGTCCCTATTTTTACTTGGCAGTTTGTGTTCTCAGTTCTCACTTTCTTCCATTCTAATGTCTTTTCTAGTTCCACTCGTCCCTTTAAGAGGGACACCATAATGTTCCCAACTCTCATCCAAGCTCCATATTGCTCCTCTTGGTGCGTTATTTCATCCCTTCCCACCACATTACATGTCCTGTCACTATGTCCAATGATACAGCAGCTACAGCAGAAGTCCAAGCATCGTTCATATCTGAACTCTATCCATATTGCTTGCTCCTTGCTTTTGATTTTTGTCCCTCGAATCAGTGGTTTAGTGACGTCCACCTCAACCAAGATCTTCATGTGTCTTCCCTCTTTCCTTCCATATGCTGGGATAATCACCTCCTTAACTGACTTAAAAATCTCACCTAATTTAAAACCCACCGCTCTACTCATCCAATGGACCGGCAGATTCCAAAGTTGAACCCAGAGGAAAGCATGCTGGAAGAAAGATTTGCTCATTTCACAGCCCACTTCCCATTCTTAAGTATAAGTACCTGGTTATCTATGACCCTTATCACATGAGTTCTTTCCTTACCTTCTTCATCTCCATCTTCATGTTCATGTAGCTAACATACAAGAAAGGATAAACTATCTAAAACTAAACTATCCTACACTACTCTAAACTAAAGAACCAAGATACTACATTTTTGTGGTGTTTCTTGCATTCTCTAAACTCTCATTGTCCTTGCAAGTCCATGGCTATATATAGATTGTAGACACCAAATTTTAATTATTACCTATTTTTATTTATTTATTAATCTCATGATTTTTTAGCATTTTAGGTGTCAAGTTTTTAATTTAGCTTTATTTATTATTTTTATTTTTAATGATAATTATTATTCATTTTTCCTCATTAGTTACCTAATTTTTATTTAGGCATTTTTAGCATTAAAATTTCGGAAAAAAGAAGAAGAGAGAAAATTTTCACAAAAAAAAAAGAGTAAAGCAGCTCACGCTGCAAACAAACAACATTTTTTTTATCAGAAACCAGCCGCGGAGGATAAAAATTGCAGCTTGATTTCATGTTATTTTTTTTTACCATTCTTTCCATTCCATTTTTCTCACCATCGGATCACCTCAGCAACTACACCTGGCCTTGATCCAACAAACACCAAAAGATGTGGGATTGGAAGCCATCTAATGGCTTGAGATGAAGACCGAGAATGCAGCTCTAAATCTCCTCCATTAGTCTTAGGTTTTGGAATGATTGGATGCCTATAAAAGGCTTGAGAACAGGTGACAGCAGGAGAGAGAAGGCATAGGGTAAGGGGCGGCTGAAAAAGGAAAAATCTAGTGACGGCTAGAAAAAGGTGGAGAGAAGGAAAAAACAAAAAAAAAAGAAGAAAACTAAAAAAAGAGGAGAGGAAGATCGAGGGAACTAGGAAACTAAGAGAAACGCAGCCTGAAGGGAGGACAAGAAGAAGTAAGATAGGGTGGCGGCTGAGAGAGAGAGCTTGAAGGTTGAGAAAAGATACAGGAGAAAGAAAAAGTGGGGTGACGGTGGAAGGAAAGGGAAAGGAGAGAAAAACCAGAGAGTAAAGGAGGGTGGCGGCTAGGGTTAGAGAAGGGAGCAACCGAGAGGGAGAAATGGAAAGGAACCAGAAACCAGAAAAGAAGGAAGGAAGTGGCTGGGGGTTAGAGTGAAAAGGCAGAGAGCGAGAGAGAAAGGGAAACCTAGAGCAGAAAGGGAGATTGGGAGTGACGGAAGCTATGGAAAAGAAACGGACAGAAAGAAAGCAAGAGGGTTTGAGCTAGAGGAGCAGGTGACGGGCTGAGAAAGAAAGCCACGGGAAGCGATCAGAGGAAAACGAAGCAAGAAAAGCTTTCGGCTGAAAAGAACGAAGCAAGAAAAGGCAAGAACAAGAAAAACAGAACCTAGAAAAAGAAAGAAGGGTAGCGAGCAAAGGCAGGGTAAGAAAAAAAGAAAAAAGAGAAAGCTGAGAAAGGTTTCGGCTAGGGATAAAGGAAGAGAACCGAGAGGAAGGAAAAGAGGGTTTCTGGGCAGAAGAAAAAGAAGCGCGAGAAAAAACCAGAAAAGAGAGAAACAAGTGACGGACGAAGAGATCTTGGGCTGAGAAAAACAAAGGAAGAGAAACAGAGGGAAAAAAGGAGTTTCGGGAGAGTTGAGAAGAAGGAAAAAACCAGAAAGCTAGGGTTGAAGGAGAGTTTTGGGCAGAGGAGAAAAAAAGAAATGGACAGAGACAGCGGAAAAACACAACAAGAATGGAAAGAGAATTGAGAGAGAGGAGGAAGGAAAAATTGTAGAAAATTTCGTCACCGGGCTGACGAATCAGTCTTCTTTCTCGCTCATTTCTGATCTCTATAGTGCTTAGTTTGAGGTGGTTTTTCTTTCTGCACTTGCTCTGAACATCTGGGACCAAGTTTTGTTCAGAAGTCCTTCTGTAAAAACACCTCTAACATGGCCGAATTGGAGCTCGAAATCGTGGGTTCTCCAACGCTGCGCGTTCCTGCCGCAAAATTTTCTCCGAGCCTCGTTCCAGAATCTGGTGCAATTTCTTGGAGTATTTTCACCTTCGTTTTGCTTTACAAAGGTTCTGAGGTAACCATCGCTTCTCCCTTTTGTTGCTTTAACACCATTTTATGGGAATCCAAGTGCATAAGATGTGAACTTGAGTTGTTCTTGCTGCGGTTGATGCTTGATAGCCATGACTGTCTCTTTTTTTCGTTGAATCTTCATGTACACTAGTTAAACGATTGGCCATTGCATCATTTGCTGAGTTTTGTTAGTCTTTGACATGTTTAAGAGAGGAAAACGAAAGAGTCATGTGCTAATCTTACAACTTTGCATCAAGAATCTTCATTATTCTTCCTTGTCATCTTGCCGATAGCTGGTTTGAAACCTGGGATTGCATGATCTTGCGATGGGTTTTGAATTATGTGTTTAAATCACTGTAATGTTTATCTTTATCTCTGCAAGCTGTGTAGCTCATGATCTGAAACCAGTTTTGAGAATTTGTTTGGAATATGCAAACAGAAGTATTCTGTTTCTTTGTTGCTTGCAAATCCGAGAGGAAAAGGAAGAAAATGGGGGGATTTTGAGCTTTAACTTCATGTTTTTGGGCTGTTTCTCTGTTGGATTGTGATTCTTGTGGGGTTCTAGTTGATAAGGTCATGGATTCCGTTTGAGTTTGCTCGAATTTTTGTGTTTATTAAGCTGCTAAGAAGATTGCAGCAAGAAAGCTTTCGAATTTGCAGACACGTAAAAGAAAGCCCCTTGGAAGGCTTGCATGGGAACTTTCAAAAATTGTACTTTAACCCCTCAAGTTCCCTATAATTCTGTTATGGCCCAAAAACTTTGGAAATTTGATCAATCTTATCCCTTTAACATGTTATTTTTCTTTGATATGATTTAATGGGATTTTGGGTAGATTTTTAATGAAGTTTAGGATAAATTTTGAAGTTTAGTAGTTTGCGGGATTTATGATTTTGATTTAGATTCTTAGTGAAATTTTGGGTATTTTTGTTGTTTAATCATAGAAAATAGGTTTTCATTCATTTCTTGTGAATTTTAGCATTTGACTGGCAGGTTTCACTTTGAGTCCTTGATTTGAATTGATTTCCTTTAGATCCTTCATATTTGCAATAATAGTGATTTTGATTCCTTAATCTCTTTAATTCTTTCAAATTGGGTCCTTATTTGTGTTAATTGTGAAATATGGTTTGTTTACTTTTATTTGATTATCTTGATTGATTTAATTTTTGTGTTTATCTCCATTTCATGTGATTTTGTTAATTAAAGTGATGTCTTGACCCTTTTTATTATTTTGGAGGGTAAATAAGTAAATTCGTATCATTAGAACCCCAACTCAAGGGAGGTACACTCTATCCCTTATTTTCAAGGGAGGTAATTATTTGGGAAGGCAATTAAATGCCACAATTGTAATAGTTAGGTTATTATATCATTTTATTTAATTATTTTCCCCTTTTAGATTATAGTAGGGCCCCCCTGATGTAATAGTTAGGGCTTTATCTGTTTTATTTTTGCTTTGTGTGCCTAGCATGCCTATGTGTTACGTGTTTACCGTTTTCTTAGGGTCTTGCATCTAGATATCATGCTTATGTGTTATGTGTTTTTGTGTGATTGTGTGTTTATTTGCTTTATTATGCTTTACATGATTTGTTTGGTTATAATAAATGTGAGACGTCGCCACACTAGTCCAACACTAGTTGTGGCCCCCTTTCTCGATTCCACACTAGTCCAAAGCTAGTTGTGGCCCTTGGTTCCGATTTCTCGCTAGTCCAATGCTAGTGAGGACTCATAGACATGAGTTAGTCCAACGCTAGACCCTTCAGAGCCCTTCGCACGTTAGATCATGTTTGTGTGACAAATCACTACATTTCATGCATGTTTTCTATCTTTTAGGGTTTTCTTATCATTTTGCATGACATTTTTCACTATATATATATTCCTTACCCCATATTTCTCCTATATGTATATTTCTTACCCCTTTCGTATGAAAACATGATATTAGACTTGCATTTCATTTAAGTATCAGAACTAGGTTAGATTATTTGCTTGCTTAGATAGGAAATAACCCCTTGGGTATGGGATATGGACGAGTTTGGCTTTCTAGTCTTAGCACACCCGTATTCCTTCTATTAAAGGGAAAATTGAGTCACGAACATTAGTCCCCCATACCCGACATGATGCATTCCTTTAGGACATGTATATTTGTATAATTATAATTATTTTATCATTATTCTCCCTTATCTTTTCTTAGAGTCTCATATTTTGCATAATTCGTGACTTCTTCGAAAGTTTACTTGTGGGCATCACAATTAATGTGATTGGTATCTAAATTAGCTCCGAAGAGACATTTTGACCCCCCGACACCCCCTAGGTCTAGGGTTTGCATTCATATAGTACGTCCATGTATGATAAATTTTTAGGTTAAATTAAGAAAATTTTTTGACTAAATCACGCAACTAACCTTGGTTAGGTTGAGAGGGTGCCTTGGATTTTTATCCTTGCCTTCCTTCTCTTCAAATGTGACTCCCGAATCTTTTTCTCTGATTTTCGTAGATTTAGGAGTCGTTTAAAAAGGGTTTTCCATAATTTTATTCAAAAAGTTCATTTTTAGGTGACTTGGTACACCTTAACTCAATACCAAGTGGCGACTCCGATTTTTTATTCAAAACCCTTTTTTAAACTATAATTTGGGTCAAATCGTCGCATTTTAAAGTCCCATTTAGACCCATTTCTTTTTTATTTATTTTCTTAAAATAAAAAAAATTCACATTTTTCAAATCAAAATCAAACCAAAAATTCATTTTCTTAAAACCATTTATTTTCCTTTATTTTTGAAAAATGGGGCGCGACATAGATGAATTTAGTCAAGAAATGAGGCTTCAAACATCTCTTTTACAGCTGCTAAGTGGTTGTCGCACTTCCATCAATAGCTGTGAATTATCGAAGAAGGAAACAAGTTGTGCAAATGGAGAGCAGCCATTTCTGACCAGAATCCGGCCATAATCCAGCCGGATTACTCCCCTTCCATTCTTAGCAATTTCTATTCAGTCTTCAATGTTGCTCTAATTTTGTCTCAAGTTCAACTAAACTTTTCTTGATGATAGAAACTGAATTAACTCTTGACCAAAATATGAAACTTGTAACCCCTCGAGTTAGCTTTTCAATGCATCAAGAATCACCTCATTTCAATTTGTGTAGGCTGAGAAATGACTGAAATATTCTTGACTACTCAATGCCTTGTTTCAGCTTCGAACTGGATTTTGATGTCTCATAAGATCTGTTTATCTATCTCTTATCTTCAAAATGGTTCAAGAATCATCTCGATCTGATCATTGTAGCTCAAGTTATCGGCAAAATACGAAAATATGTCAAAGCTGTCAACTTTCCTTTTCATTCAAATGAAGTATATTTCCAACTCCTATACAAATTATGGACAAAATACAAGTAAAAAGTGATAAAAACCTCATTTAAATACTTAAGAGCATTTTACAATAATTATAGTCAAAATGATCCATTTTCTTCCTATAATATTGCCAAAGTAACTAAAAATAACATAAAATGCCATTCAAAAATAGCGTAAATTATTCACTTATCACTAGACATATTGCAGGGTTTGTGTCTTGATGTTCAAACTAATACTTAAACATTACATTGTTAGGAGAAGCATGTGATTAGTTGTGATGCATGGATGTAGCATTTGGAGCCTCGATTTGATGATTGGAGTCAACAATGGCAGCCTCCTCTTTAACCATAGTTTTTTGCCCTTTCTTTCCTTTCATCATATTTTTATTTCTTTTCTTTGTCTAGAGATTTCTCATGATGGTACTTACGCTGTTATCTTTTCTTCTAGTCTTATTAGGTTTATCTATTGGTGTGTCTTCTTTACGCCATCTTCTTATGGCCATGCCTCTTCACAGTTTCCTTAAGGGAGTATACAATTTTTTTGCCTAAATCATTGAGTACAATGCTTTCTTTAGGTGTGGGTGGAAGTTTGGTGGAGTTTGTTATGTTCCTTTAGTTGTGTCATTTATATTCTTTATTTTTTTTGGTTATTTAAAGTTGTCAGAATAATGTAACAATCATGTCTAATGCCTGGTACAATGTTGTGGTGATATTTTGCAATCTTGAGTTAATTGATGCAATGGATATTTCTACTCTTAGGTTGGTCTAGTGTAATAAATGATACCCTTGTGAGTTTGGGTCTTATGATTGAGTTTTATTGTCAATCTATTCTTTCCTGTTATGTGATGTCGTTCATAAATTTGTCACTCTAGAACTTGCTTAGTATCTTTCTGGAGTTATCTTGGAATGTGTATGCATAACAGTGATTAAGACCATCTTTGTTTAACCATTTTGACTTGAGTAAGTATACCAACCCATTATTTTGATCCTAGTTCTAACCCATTGAGCCATGTGACCCTCTTTCTTGGTTTTGTATTTGTGTTTACCTTTCACCAATTTAACTTTCTAATCTTTCCTGTCTTTAGTAACTGGTAGTGCATTGTTATGTTGAAGGGTTGAGATGTCGTGGTTCAGTTAAGTATTGTTATTGAAGGCATATTATGTTGAGATATTGGGTAGGATTGTAGTGCTTCAAATCAAGGGGATTGGGTTTAAAGATTAATAAGGATTTCACAAAAAAAAGAAAAAAAAAGAGAAAAGAAAAAAGGAAAAAATTTGGCAAAAAAATGAAAAATGAAAAAGAAAAAAGAAAAGAAAAGAATTGTTATTCCCTTGGCATTATGCAATTGTTGTGTTGTTTTGCCAATTGGGAAGGTTTATGGTTGAAGAATGATTTCATGTTTGTAAGGATATGTTTAGTTAGGTTGTGAGGTGCTTTAAAGAGTGATTTATTCAATATTCTTTGCAAAGAGTTGAGGGAGTTGCTTTTGGTGGAGAATTGCTTAGATGCTCTACTGGTTCCAAGGATTATCGCCTTTGATTTTCTTGTTATCTCATCGTAAATATTAACTTCTTGTAACTAAATTCAAAGTCCTTATGATTCATGTTATGCATGTTTTGGGGTGACTAAGGGTTAGATTCTTTACAAGTTTATGGTAATGCACTTTTATGTAATGCACTTGAGTGAAATTTTACCTGCTTTCTATGATTATTGCATATGCTTAAAAGAATGTGAGAATAAATCTGTGAAGTCTATCACTTATGTTCACTAGGTGTTGGGTGCATTTATTGTGTTAAGAGATTCTCGATTATACAATATCCCATTCGGCATCGTGTTTTGGTATTTGGTATATTGATTGTTTAGTTGGGAGTGGTATAACTTTCTGGTTTTGGAAGTCGAGTGAGATAGTTATTTAGATTTGTTTTTAGACCTTCTAGTTGAGTTTGCTCGGGGATGTGCAAATATATGGTGTGGGCAAATTTGATGTGTCATGCTTGATATCCTATTATGTTCTTTTGTCACTATATTTTATAGAGATTTTCATCTTTAAAAGTGCTATTTAGGTGTTTCTTATGGTTGGACAGGTTAAAAAGCACTTGGAGAGAAAATATTGTGAAAGGAACTCATTTAGAAGGAACTTGTCGAGTTCAAGAAGTCAGCAACTAATGGGTGCTAGGATGGGGGTCAAACACAGGGCCAACTTAAGGTTGAAACTGATTTTAGTTAAATTGATAAGTTAAGCAATGATAGGCTCCCGTCATAGAACTCAATTCAGGACTCGATAAAGTCTGGACAAACGATCTTTAATTTTAAGTGGACTACTCGATTCCAACCTAAAAACCTTACTTCAAGGGGCTCTATAAATACGAGTCATTAGAAGAGACCCGTGAGAAGAAGCAACAACATTTCTTTGCAAAATTATTCATTCTCTAGAAGTAGCGTAGAATAGTTTAGAGATTAGTTTTTTTTATTCACTTATGAACATTTCTCTTGATCTTATAACGATGATGTCTAGCTAGTTTCTTTATTTAAGTCAAGGATAGAAGTGGTGACTCCAAGAATTGTGAAACAAGTTTGATCTTTTCAACTTTTAATTAACTATCTGTGATTCCTTAATTACTAATTTGTGTTTATTCATATATAGTAAAATAAGTTGCAAATAATTCTCCATATGTTTAATATTCATGCCAAAATACTAATCTTCATCTATAATTGTCTTGTATTGGTATTTTTTTTTATATAGAAAATAAGGCTAGTAATTGGTTATCACATATAATGAACCGTTAGGGGGAATTGTGGTGTAGATTTGATGACTGCGTGCATCACGGGTTGTCATCATCTTTGGTTGGTTCTTCGTTTTTAATGCTATTGTTAGATTAATTTAGGATTGCTCCAATACCTAGATAATTTGATAATAAGAATACAGTTAGAGTTCGTCATTCTAATTATTGAATTTAGAGAATTTGCGAGTTACTACTGGCATTTGGGTAACTTAGGTCGAATGGTTAATTAAAAGCTAGACCTTTAGGAGTTAATAATCAATCAGAGTGAATCCTTTCATGTTCTTGGCTTGGCTTTCATTATTTGATTAAACTACTCACTTTTGACATTGCGTTCTTAATTTTGTTAGTGAATTCCTCTTAATTACTTCTAGTTAATTTCATTGATTTGACATTAAAAAACAAAAGTTTCAACTGTTCCCTTTGGATTCGACTTGAACTCTCACTACTATAAGTTTTGAATTTCTAGTAATTAATTTTTGATACTTGCGACAAGTGATCAATGACAGAGTAATTATCCTCATAAACTATGCTTTAAACTTATTTCTTGTGATTTAAATGTCAAAATCAAGATCATTTTCTCAATGTTGACAGGTGGTATCAAACTTAATGTCTAATATGTGGTGTCAAAGTATAGGTTTAATTACTTATGTCTAATATGTGGTATCAGACTTAGGCCCTGTTTGATAACCTAATTCAGCACTTAAAATTAATGAATTCAGATCTTAATATATTCAAACCATTTGATAACCAAAAATTGAACATCTGAATTGATTAAGTGGTACTGAATTTCCTAAGCAAAACTTGCTCTCAAAATTAAGTGATAACCTATTCACTTATCACTGAATGTGATATGCACTCAAATGTATTAGATTTAATACTTAACAATTCAATAACTTAATGGATTCAAACTTCAGATTTCAGGTTTCAGACTTCAGTTTTTAGATTTACTTTACTTTAAATTTTAGATTTCAGACTTCAGTTTTCAGATTTCAAGTAAATCTAAAAATTGAAATCTGAATCTGAAATCTAAAGTTTGAATCCATTAAGTTATTGAATTGCTAAGTACAGTTTTATCAAACACACCCTTAATGACTAACATGTGATATTATAGTATAGGTTGAAGTTAATGACTTGTAAACCAATTATGTCATTCGTAATTCTTGTTTTATTTTGTCCATCAAGTTTAGGAGAAATTTATTAGAATTTAGGAATGTATTAACCTTTTATACAAGTATAGTGATTTTTTTTCATACTAGTAGATTGAGATGTACGTCACATGTGTACGATTTGAATTTTAAATTTGAATTCATGTTATATAGCATGATCTAAACCTGCTAGTGTAAAAACAAAAACTTATACACTAATAGTATATAAAAAAGTTATCCTTTAAGAATTATTATATATTTTTAGATGTGTGTATGAACCCAAAATTCGATTATAAATTGACGGTGTTACTACACCTATAATGGTGATATATGGTCTTCTGCTGAATTTCTTTTAATCGGATAGCTTTCTGATTGTTCACATGTAAGATAATTCCATGCCTCACATGAACTATTGTCTGCAAATTACATGTGATGGCTTTTTTTATTTTTTTTGAAGGACATGTGATGGCTTCATGTAATCCTAATGAATTTCATGACTAGGTCATTATGATATTGAAATTTTCATAGGAATCATTCAATTTGTTGTCTGGAGGCCTTGCCAACCTAGTCCTTCAATCCCTATTGCTTACCGGTAGTTGACTGTGGACTCGACAATTAAGTATAGAAGGCACAGATGTCGCAATGTTTTTGTGGTAAAAGAATAGAATTTTTGTGTTTTTGGGGGATCAGACCTTTGGTCTTTCTGCGAACCCGTGCATTGACTGTGGGTGGAAGCCGTTTTGGACTGGGACTTTTGACTACGTTTGGCTGCATGTTTGGTCGGTTCTACACCCTTTTACCCTTTTATCTTATTGGAATTGACCATTGGGGGCCGGAAAGACTCGTTCAATTCTAATCAACCCTAAAACTTTTCGGCTTTAATACACCGGAATACAAGGAACGAGACTTCGACAAGGAAAGTATGGGAGGGATATGCTTTCCCGATTCCAGGTGGAGGATTGGGCAATCTCAAAGATGCCTTTGACATAGGTTCAATTATGGAATATCTATTAATCAATGTGCTAGGCATTAAGTCAAGAAATTGTTTTGTGCCCAAAGGTGAGATATATTTCTTTGATTTATCATTTTTAGCTTCTTAGTTTGGATTCTATTGTTTCCGTTAATGTTATTGTTGTTAAAATTCAAGCCAACATTGTTGACTTGAATTTGGAAGCCAAAATTGTTGACTTCTCTTTGGCTCAATTCTAATCCCACATCGGTGGGATTAGAGGTAGAAGCATAGCTTGAGAGCTATAAATAGCTCTCAAGTCTTCCCAATTTAGTGTACTAAAACAAGAGAATTACACCAATAAGGATTTTTGTAATTCTTTTGTAATTCTTTCTTCTCCTAAAATTATAAGAACAGGCTGCTTGAGTGGTGTTCGGAGAGTAGGCAAAATTGGCCGAACTCCGTTATCAATTTTTCGGGTGCGTTATTTCCTTATCTCTTTTATTTATTCCGCATTTATTTAGTAGTTTCTTTTCTTTTGTAGTATAGTATTCAATATATTTGTCGGGTTTATTTGTAGTGTTTTATACGATTCATTTGGGTGTATTTTTATTATTCGTGTTTACGTATTACTTATGTATACACGGGTCTAGTTGTGATAATAAACCGTGCACGTAAATTCTGTCTAGGAGACTGGGTTTTAAGTGGGACCACTTGTGACCCCTCCAGTCTTTCCTGAAAATTTATTTGGAATGGTAATTCTGTCTAAGGAGATTGTTTGACGATCTTTCTTGGGAATTACTGAATCGGTTTAATCACTAGTTGAATTTTGAGTGGGAAATTACCCGGTTTCCCCAACAAGTGGTGTCAGAGCCGAAGGTTCGTCCTTTGGCCCTGTTTGTATTTTTTATATATTGAATACTATTATTTGAGTCTATAATGGCATCAAACGATTCCACGTCAAGAATTATATCTGGGGCATCGGCTTCCTAGTCCACATGGTCGAGGATTTCCAATGTCAAGTTTGAAGGTGGCGGTGGAGACATTTGACGGTACTGGCCATTTCGGCATGTGGCAAGGCGATGTCATGGATTCCCTTTTCCAACAGGGTCTTGATATTGCCATTGAAGAAAAGAAACCAGATGACATGGAAGAGAAGAAGTGGAGTACCATAAATCGGTTGGCATGCGGAACTATTCGATCGTGTTTATCCAGAGAGCAAAAGTATGCTTTCAAGAACGAGACTTCTGCATGGAAATTGTGGAGGGCATTGGAGGAGAAATTTCTGAAAAAGAGTGGTCAGAATAAACTCCTTATGAAGAAGAGATTGTTTCGATTCGATTACCAACCAGGTACTACTATGAATGAACACATCACTATGTTTAATCAATTAGTAGAAGACTTGTTTAATTTAGATGTAAAATTTGAAAATGAAGATTTGGTTTTGATGTTGTTATCATCCCTTCCTGATGAATTTGAACATTTGGAAACTACGTTACTTCATGGGAAGGAAAATGTGTCTTTAGATGCTGTATGCTCTGCTTTGTATAGTCGTGAATTGAGAAAGCAGGATAAAATGAAAAAGAAAGTAGCTACAGCAGATGAAGCGTTAGTGGCAAGAGGTCGTCAACAAAGCCAATCAAAGGGGAGAAGAGGAAGGTCTAAATCGAAAAGTAGAATTGCCAAAGATGAGTGTGCTTTCTGTCGTGAGAAAGGGCACTGGAAGAAAGACTGTCCAAAATTGAACAAGAAAGGGAAAGCTCCGCAAGACGCAAATGTTGCAGAATGCAAAAGTGATGCGGAATCAGATTTCTCTTTGGCTGTATCACCTTCAATATCCCATTCAGATGAGTGGATTCTGATTCAGGTTGTACCTATCATATGTCTCCCATGAGGGATTGGTTCTTCGAATTTGAAGAACTTGATGGTGGAGTTGTTTACATGGGAAATGACATTCCATGTAAAACAGTTGGGATATGTTCAATCAAACTACGTAATCATGATGGATCCACCAGAATCTTGAAGGATGTTCGATACGTGCCGAATTTGAAAAAGAATCTCATCTCCTTTGGACTCTTGGAGTCAAAAGGCTTGGAAGTGAAGATGCGAGATGGAATTCTTAAAATAACTTCAGGAGCACTTGTGATGTTGAAAGGTGTGAGGAAGAATAATTTGTATTACTACCAAGGTAGTACAGTTATTGGGACAGCAGCAGCAGCAACATCTTCCAGTAGCAAGAAGGATGCGGAGGCAACAAAATTGTGGCACATGCGATTGGGACATGCTGGTGAAAAATCCTTACAAAATCTTGCCAAGCAAGGATTGTTGAAAGGTACAAAAGCTTGCAAATTAGAATTTTGTGAGCATTGTATTCTGGAAAAACAAAGAAAAGTGAAATTTGGCACAAGCATCCATAATACTAAGGGTGTTTTGGATTATGTGCACTCAGATGTGTGGGGACCTGCCAAAACTCCATCCCTTGGTGGCAGGTACTATTTTGTCACTTTTATTGATGATTTTTCTAGAAGAGTTTGGGTGTTTACTATGAAGAGCAAGGATGAGGTACTAGGGATTTTCCTTAAATGGAAAGCTCAGGTTGAAAATCAGACGGGAAGAAAGATCAAGATCCTCCGAACAGACAACGGTGGAGAATACAAGAGTGATCCCTTCCAAAAGATATGCCAAGAGTGTGGCATAGTTCGGCACTTCACAGTTAGAGAACACCGCAGCAGAATGGAGTGTCAGAGCGTATGAACAAGACACTAGTGGAGAAAGTACGTTGCATGCTGTCTAATGCTGGGTTAAGTAGAAAGTTTTGGGCCGAGGCTGTGACATACGCTCAACATCTCGTCAATCGTTTGCCATCGTCTGCAATAGGTGGCAAGACTCCATTAGAGGTATGGTCTGAAAAACCTGTAACAGATTATGATTCTTTACGTATTTTTTTGGTTCTACTGCAATATTATCATGTAATGAATCAAAATTGGATCCACGTGCAAAGAAGGCTCTCTTTATGGGCTTTAATGTTGGGGTTAAGGGATACCGTTTGTGGTGTCTAGAAAGCAAAGAAGAACCATTATTAGCAGAGATGTTACTTTTGATGAATCTGCCATGTTGAAAAATGTAATACAAGAAGGGACCAGTGGTACTCCGCAACAGGTGGAGTGTACGCCGAAACAGGGTGGAGTTTGAGCAAATAATGGTGAGCCCAACAAACAGCACCATCAGTGACTCTCCCATGGCAGAAGAGGAGTCAGATGAGGAAGAGGTTTCTACCCAAGAACCTCCACAGCAGCAAGAGTCAATTGCCGTAATAGGCCAAAGACGAGAAAATTCAAAAACCTGCTCGTTTTGCTGATATGGTGGCCTATGCACTTCCAGTTGTTGATGATGTTCCATCCATATTTTTCGAAACAGTTCGAAATACAGAAATGATAGATGGAAAGATGCTATGGAAGAAGAGATGCAATCCCTTCAGAAGAACGAGATGTGGAAATTGACACAATTACCGAAGGGTAAGAAGGCAATTGGATGCAAATGGATATTTGCAAAGAAAGAAAGATTTCCTGACAAGAATAATGTTCGCTACAAAGCAAGATTGGTGGCTAAAGGTTACGCTCAGAAGGAGGGAGTTGATTATAATGAGGTATTTTCTCCAGTTGTTAAACATTCCTCTATTAGAATTTGTTGGCTTTGGTAGCGCAGTTGAATTTGGAGCTAGTTCAACTTGATGTGAAGACCACGTTCCTTCATGGTGACTTGAAGGAGGAAATCTATATGTTTCAACCAAATGGATTCAAAGTTGCTGGTAAAGAGAATTGGGTTTGTAAACTGAGCAAATCGTTGTACGGATTGAAACAATCACCGAGACAATGGTACAAACGATTTGACCAGTTCATGATGGGTCAGAAGTACACAAGAAGCAAATACGATCATTGTGTATATTTGCGCAAGTTACGAGATAATTCCTACATCTACTTACTCTTGTACGTTGATGATATGCTGATAGCGTCAAAGAGCCAAGTTGAAATTGACAAATTGAAGGTTCAGTTGAGCAAAGAGTTTGAGATGAAGGATTTGGGAGAAGTCAAGAAGATTCTCGGCATGGAGATAAGTAGGGATAGAACGAGAGGCAAGCTTTGTTTGACACAGAAGCAGTATTTGAATAAGGTACTACAGCGTTTTGGTATGAATGGAGATTCAAAACCTGTAAGTACTCCGCTTGCTCCTCATTTGAAACTTAGTAGCTTATTATCTTCAAAGACGGATGAAGAACGAGCATACATGGCGAAAGTCCCGTATGCTAATGCAGTTGGTAGTTTGATGTATGCAATGGTGTGTACGAGACCAGACATTTCACAGGCAGTTAGTGTGGTGAGCAGGTTTATGCATGATCCGGGCAAGGGTCATTGGCAAGCTGTGAAATGGATTCTACGGTATATCCAAAATACGATAGATGTTGGATTAGTTTTGAGCAGGATGAATCACTTGGTCAATGTGTAGTTGGATATTGTGATTCTGACTATGCAGGTGATTTGGATAAGCAACGTTCTAACAACTGGCTACTTGTTCACGTTTGCCAAGACACCAGTTAGTTGGAAGTCTATTTTGCAGTCAACAGTGGCTTTGTCTACAACAGAGACAGAGTATATGGCGATTACTGAAGCTGTGAAGGAAGCAATTTGGCTTCAAGGATTGCTTGAAGATTTGGGAGTTGGTCAAAAACACATTAAAGTGTTTTGTGACAGTCAGAGTGCTATTCACTTAGCAAAGAACCAGATCTTGCACGCAAGAACGAAGCACATTGATGTTCGCTATCACTTTGTGCGGGAAATTCTCGAAGAAGAGGAGATTCTTCTCCAGAAGATTCGAACTGCGGAGAATCCTGCAGATATGCTGACCAAGGTGGTTACAAGGTCCAAGTTTGAACATTGTTAGACTTGGTCAACATCCTGCACATTTGAGTTCGCGCCTGAAGGCGCAAATTTGAAAGCATCACAAGGATCCGTTTGTTATTTTTGAATGAGAAGGTTTGTATTTTTTGTGGGGATTAGAAATTGTGCCAAGGTGGAGATTTGTTAAAATTCAAGCCAACATTGTTGACTTGAATTTGGAAGCCAAAATTGTTGACTTCTCTTTGGCTCAATTCTAATCCCACATCGGTGGGATTAGAGGTAGAAGCATAGCTTGAGAGCTATACAATAGCTCTCAAGTCTTCCCAATTTAGTGTACTAAAACAAGAGAATTACAACAATAAGGATTTTTTTTAATTCTTTTGTAATTCCTTTCTTCTCCTAAAATTATAAGAGCAGGCTGCTTGAGTGGTGTTTCTGAGAGTAGGGCAAAATTGGCCGAACTCCGTTATCAATTTTTCGAGTGCGTTCTTTCCTTATCTCTTTTATTTATTTCGCATTTATTTAGTAGTTTCTTTTCTATTGTAGTATAGTATTCAATATATTTGTCGGGTTTATTTGTAGTGTTTTATACAATTCATTTGGGTGTATTTTTATTATTCGTGTTTACGTATTATTTATGTATACACGGGTCTAGTTGTGATAATACATCGTGCACGTAAATTCTGTCTAGGAGACTGGGTTTTAAGTGGGACCACTTGTGACCCCTCCAGTCTTTCCTGGAAATTTACTTGGAATGGTAATTCTGTCTAAGGAAATTGTTTGACGATCTTTCTTGGGAATTACTGAATCGGTTTAATCACTAGTTGAATTTTGAGTGGGAAATTACCCGGTTTCCCCAACAATTGTGACACAAAGTAGCAACATTATGCTTCATATAAGCACTCATATATTTTAACTTGTGCAATATTCTAATGATTCATATGTATTCCCTATGTTGGCTATAGTGCTATGTTCTCTTAATTTTATGTGTAAAATTTTTACTTAGCAAATGTGAGCATGAATCCCATTTTAACTTATATATATTAATATAATAGATGGATACAATTAGTGGGAGGCAATTAAAATATTTTTATTAATATGCTCAATAATTTTCGTATTCACATAAAATGTAAGGTTATTGCCCTAATTTGATTGAAGTCAAATTTTCATTAAAGAAGTTGTGGAATTATAGTAAATTTTGACTAAAGTACCCTTAATCATTTTTGTTGACACTTATAGATTTAATTTTTTTGAAGGACTTATAGATTATGCTTGAGTACACTCTTTAAATAATGATTATTTTGCTATGTAACAATCTCACATATTGAAATTTTTTAATAATTTCTTTAGCATTTTATTTTTAATCATCTCTTGAGATTTTGAACTACTAAAAAATTTTCATAATGCACATTAAAGAGTATGGCTATTATTGACAATTAACCATGTGTCCGTGAAAGAAAATAGTGGTTTAAATTTGAAAGTTGAGATATTTAAAGTTAACATTGTCTCTCATTAATATGGAAACACAAATAGAGGTAGTAATGGTTTCATAAGAGGACGAGAAAATTACCATTATCCTTCTGGAAAACATTGAAAGATTTGCAATCTTAATAAGAAATAATTAAAGAATTAATTGAAAGTCTTATTTTGTACTTTATGATCTTGAACAACACTAGGTGAATTATTTTTACATTAAACGACTTATGTTAAGGTATCAATTATAAAAAATGAAGCCTTTACAAATACACAGTGGAGTGTTTTACTCCATAGAAGATAATTCATTTTCCAAAACATATTTTGTCACAATTTAGAAATCACTTATTTTAAATTAATAACTATTGAATATAATTTTATGCCGATTATTCAATAGTCCTTTTAAAATAACAAATTTATGTTGCTAGATTTTCAAATCACATTTGAAATTGAACGAAACTCCACTTGCTTATATAATAACATTGACATCAAGTGTAACTATTCACAAAAACTTATTAAATATTGCTAAAATAAAGGCCCAATGGCTTTGGATTTTACTAACTATACTACATGCCTAAATTACACTACCGAAAGTAGACTGGTCAAGACCATTATGGATGGCAAACAGAGAGTTTTTCTTTTTTCTTTTTATATTAGCGATTATAATATCAGATTTTGTGAATTTTCTTTCGACATTCTATTACACATTAGCTTGAGTAATAATTCACTGTTTTTTGGCAATTAGTTTATGACGAGTTATTCGTTATCCTGAAAAATTATTTCTTTCCTTCAAAGCACGCCATTGCCTTGCACAAAATCTGGGACTTTCTGAAGAAACAAAAGATGCTATTCAGAGGCCTATGTTGCTATTCCACAGATAGAGCGTGAACTTGCGGCAGCTAAAGCTACAGGTATTTGCTAGCCACTCCATTACATAGTATGTTTAACAGCAACATTCTATTTCTGCCAAATAATTAGTGAGGAGATACTGCCGACAGAAAAACATGTTCTTCCTCCGAAAAACACTCCTGTCCTTCCGAAGAGTTTTGAAGTTTCTGAGGAAACAATGATGCTGTTCCAGAGACTTGTGCTTCCATAAGCAACAAGAAGGCAAGAAATGCTTGATTCCTATGTCTTCGACCACCGCAGAAGCATTTCGTTCTTATTTTGGGAATCTCTTTTGGCACTCTATTTGATAATGTGTAGCCTTGTTTAATTCTGTATTGCTACAAAGAACTCTGTTGCACGTTATTTCCCAGATTTATTACTGTTGCAAAGAACTCTATTTTAATGGTCTATAGTTGATCCTTTTGCGCTTGTGGAAATTTGCCTAATTTTGGAAGCTCATATATGGTATCACAGTGCAACGCTTTGCAACAAAAATGACCATTACTCTGCTGCTAGAGTTAATGTTATCCAGCACTTTAGAGTATCAGAGTTAATGTTTTTGATACTGTAGCTGAATAATAGTGACGCTTTAAAATAGGGTACAGCCACCATCAGCTAGCCAATGAAGCCGATTCATGTTCAACAACATTATTTGTCTCTGTCTATAGCTACCTGCAATCAAATGCAGCCAAATTGATGAGTTGGTAACACCTGTGCAGGATCTGCATCCACCTGTATCTCTTTAGAGCACTGCAGCGCATACCATTTTGTCCATGATAAATATTCTGCTTGTTCTCACCCCTTCAGTCCAATAACTATTCAGCTTCTTAAAATAAGGACCGCAAATATTTAGAAATGTCCTTGGTCTAGTGCGCTGCAAAGCCCCTTCAGTCCAATAACTATTCAACTTCTTAAAACGAGGCCTACAAATATTCAGTCCAATAACTATTCAGCTGACCATTAAATTCATCAGAAGCATCCTTGGTTCTTTCATTCAAAGTAAGCATAACTTGATAGATAAAACCATTTACATAATTAATGATGCTCTACTCTTGGAATTTCCAGCTGTGTACTGTATAGTTCTAGCAATTTGTTCTTTGGGAGAATTGTAGTTTTAGTCCCCAAGTGTATTACCCATGCACGGAACTGGTCCTCAATCTATTTCAAAAGTAAATTTAGTTCCTAATCTATCCAATTTTGCGTAAAAGTGGACAACTGACAGATTCCTTCCAGTTGTGTAACGGAATGTGGCGCGTGCACTCACTGTACCAGAACATGCAAGTGGTTTCAATTCTCCCTTCTAATCTAACATACATGCTGGAACTAACACGTTATACCCTGAGTTACACTTCAATACAAAGGTTTGGAATCAGATTTCTTGAAGAACCTGCAATGATTCCTAATTCTTTCTCTCGGCTGCAACATTAATTTCCAGTAGCAGCAGCAGCCTTTCGTTTGATATTTTCTCATTAGTTCCATTTCTGTTTTATGTCCTAGCTGATCCTGCAAAGGATACGTATTCAACTACAGATTATCCTAAGCTAAACACAGAAGTTTATGATCAGATTCCAAGAGGAAACTTTATCAAATCCCATGCCGGTGCAAGGCTGCAAAAATCTGATGCAAAGCAACCCTGCACCAGATTCCTTTCATGCGCACGTTCAGATTCTTGCAAGTTACTACGGTAACCTGCTTTTACTACTTAAAGTGAACATATTCATACATTCCTAGCTACCTGTTTCCATCCTCCTTTGATAGCACCTGCACAATCCGTACATGTTTCTTAGCTAAAGAGCAGAATTTTCTTTTAGCAAGCTATCAGTTCTGAGCAGGATTTCTCGCAACCAAACTTACTTTCCTTGACTAGAATCTAGCATACTATATACGTACTGAAGGGCTTCAGCTGATAAAAAAAAATTATTGCAGCCATTTTACCTCTTTCTTTCCTCTTAGAGTTTGGAAAATTGCAGACTGCACTTTTAGTTTCCTGCTTCGGTTCCCAAAACTGCACCAGCCTCTCCTTCGTACTCACTTTTGGCTCACGGTTTTGAGGTTACAAGCTGGAGCAATGAAGCGAGCAAATGTCTATCTTTCTCTTCCTCACTCTCTCGGTTGCGGGCTGGAAGCAAGGAGAAACCAGAGTGTTCTCTTTTCCTCTCACTCGGTTGTGTTTAGAGATGAAGGGGTGTGGCTGAGTCTCTCTCTCAGTTTTGCTCCTAGTGTTTAGTTGGTAAGCAAAGAGTTGAAGCGTGCTTCTTCACTCGGCCACGCCCAATTACTATATCCGTTTCTATTGCTCCATTCACTCACCGCTTGCACTAAGCTAATAATTGGCAGCTACTTTCTCCTCCTAAATTCATTTATCTCGCTGCTTATGGGACTTAAGAATCAAAAGGTAAACAATCCACTCGGTGGTCCTCTTTTTTTTTTTCAATCGGGTGCTGCCAGCTAAGCTGCTCACTCAAACCAACTCCAAGTATTTCTCTCTCAGTTTCTGCTAAAAATTCTGATGGTTTTATTCCAATGGTGCTCACTCAGGCCACCGCTCAAATTTCTTGCAGATTATTTTCTCATCTTCCCCTCTGCCGCGGTCGCTCTTTTCACTCTTCTGCGACCCTCCTGAAATGGGTTTCCGGGTAGAACCCTCCAACTTGACAACGCCGGAACTCACCAGTCGGGTTTGCCACCTTTTAGTTCTAGAACGCCATTCAGACCTCAAGAACCTTTCTTTCCAATTCTCCCACGAACTCGTCGACCGTTGTCCTCCAAAAACTGAAGCTCAACTCCTCCGCCTGTCTTCAGTTCTTCAGATTAGCTTCAAACCAGCCAAATTACCGATCCCATTTCAAGGCTTACTGGAAAATCGTTAACATTTTGTCCAAGGATAGAAAAGAACAGAGATGTGAAAAAATTAAAAGAAGAGAAAAAGAGAGGATAGATTTTGACTTTTTAAATAGTTTCTTGATTTACAAACATTGAAACCACTTGCACGTTCCGGTACAAGTGAGTGCACGCGCCACATTCCGTTACTCAATTGGAAGGAATCTGTCAATTGTTCACTTTTACTCAAAATTAGATAGATTAGGGACCAAATTTACTTTTTGAAATAGATTGAGATCAGTTCCGTGCATGGGTAATCCATTGGGATTAAAATTACAATTCTCCCTTTGTTCTTGCAGTAACTATGCCTGAGATATCCCCGGTAGAGTTACAGGTCTAGCACCATAAAGCTAGACACATCCACTGTTGTTTTAGCAATAGCTCTGTACTACACCTCTGAAACTTTACTCCTTAGTACTTTCATGCAGCTACCACATTTACTCCCTTCTTGCTATGCTACGATTACGGCCAGAAAACTTCTCCAACATATAAGGGCGTATAAACATGTCAACAACTGCTCTTTCCAATAGCTCTTATTGTTGACATTTTGTTTTACTGTTTCTTCCTCTTCTGCTTTCTGACTTACCAATGGCCAGACCAAAAAATCCCGTCAAGAAATGGCTAGCCATTCCTCAAGGCAGCACGAATAGGTTCTTCTATGTACTTGCAGTAAACATGTCAACAACTGCTCTTTCCATAGCTCTTATTGTAGATCACCTCTTAGCATTTTGTTTTACTGTTTCTTCCTCTTCTGCTTTCCGACTTACCAATGACCAGACCAAAAAATCCCGTCAAGAAATGGCTAGCCATTCCTCAAGGCAGCAAGAATAGGTTCTTTCTATGTACTTGCAGTAAAACAAAGATCCATGCGGCTTATCCACAAATACTAAACCCAAAGGAGAACCATCTTTATATTCTTTTCACTCCATTACCCAATGACAACAGAATGTAATCAGCCTTTCTCCTGAAACTTTTATAGACACAGGTATACTTATATCTTGCCTTTTCTATGTGTATTGCTTCTAAGTATCTTTTGTATCTCACACTATAGCCTTGTCCATAGATACACCCATCACTCGCTTGAAAGCATACCAGTAGTGCAACCATGGTGTTTTGTTCTTTTCTGTTCAAATAGAACCAAACAGGTTAGTAAATCAAAAAATATTTTTTCGATTGCTTGTTCCTCACATAATAAAATTTTCTCTGTGGGGCTTTTCCTCTATAGGAAATCTCAGCTACTCTATTTGATTCAATTGGATTCCAAGATGACATGACAATTAAATTATATAATGGCATTCACTCCTGGAACATAAGAATCAAGGATAGATGTTTTGAGGAATGTTGGGAATTGTACTGTAACGGTAATTTGATTCGTGAGAATGACATGGTCTTCTTGAGAATCAAGGGTAATTTATCCTATGATTCCATGGCTTTCTGTACTTCAGAGTCACATATTCTCATGTGATGGGCGCTTCTTTAGCCTATGTTCCCAAGCATTACACCCAATGTTGAAGGTTGTGATTTCTTGTTCAGACAGTAGCCTAACTTACGTTCTATCACCTCCTCCATAAATCAATTGCTAAAGCACGATTGAGCATTCTTTGTTTCTTTCTATCAGTTTTATACACATTGTTCTAATTACAGCCTGGTAAGTACTTTCCTCTATACAATTTGTTCTGGGCTTCATTCTTTCGTGACCTAACTAACAATGGATGCTCTTTGGTGAATAGGCCCTTCCGCAATATGCTAACCTTCGACTACATGAAGACACGACACCAACAGTAATTCTTACATGGGGCTATAAAACCTATTACATTGGTATGAAACTTTCGACAAGATTTGGGCCATTTTCTCCGTCGAACATGCTCTTCACCCTGGCGACATATTGCTTTTCATTCCACAATCACCCATCTCTTTTGCTGTTATCGTATTCAATAGAAAAGGCACTAAAAACTGTATCCATGGCATTTTAATTTCACTATTCATCTAAATTAGTCATACTAAGTTATTAAGAACTGAGATAATCTCTAAGAAGAAGTTGTAGTGGATAAGTACTAGAACTAGGCTCTATATCACTTTCGATTATGTATCTTGTTGCTCTGTTCAGTTCAGTGCTTTCCTTATATGAAACTTTTTCGGCTATGTATCTTGCTCTGTTTGGCGCCGAAATACATAAATGTCCTCAGTTATATCCTCCCCCAGTATTTTTCCTTCGCATCATATGCTTGTTTGGGTATTTTCTGTTTCTATGCCACCGCGCACCGTGTGGTTTATACCTCCTAGTTAGTATTAGTATAACAAGGCCTAGAAATTTTGTAGAGGGGGATAAATTGATACACCATAATGCACTTGAGTTGTTGCTAAAATGAATTTGGTCCGAATTATTGGGCAAACCATCAAAATATAAGTGTTTGAAGGTAGTTTATCACGAATGTAAATAGAATGTTGATCTGTTATTTTATCGTAGAGCTTTTTTTTTTCCCCTTTCCCCCCTTCCTTTGTGGTTGTTGCTGACAATGAAAGGCACCAATAGAAAGGTATTTCAATTTATAGACTTATATTAGCAGGTTAATTTTGAGCTCATGGGCAAAAAGAAGGGAAAATTGAGGAAGAAATGCTTGACTATAATAAGTCAATAATATTACATATAGTTCAGTCTACATTAATTCCAAGATGTCGTCATTTTCTTTAATCTTCTTCTCTCTTCTTTTCAACTTTTGGTTTTTCCATCTATTGGCTTTTTGCTTTGGCGATGGATATGGCAAATAATACCAGGCTTTTGATTAAATATCTCTACAAAAAGTCTCACCAAATGCAATCTAAATGGGTCTTATATGGGGCTGAAATCAGAATACTAATACCACATCTAGATTCTATTAGTTTCATGGGCCCTCCATATTGGAGAAGTAAAAGTATTTTTTTTGGTTGGGTCTCGCTTAGCCCAAAATGCATATTCTTTAATGTGTTTGGATACAGTTAAACATCTTGTTTTAAATGTGTATAAACCTATGTTAAAGAGAGTTAAATTCCACTTACCTCGTATAAGATTCAATATAATTATTAAAATCTCTTATCCAATTTCTATAATTCCCTCTCCTCTCTCTCCACAACTAGGGTAGGCACAATTCAGATTTAAATTGAGACTGGACCAGCGATTTATTGAATTGGAATCAGAACCACAACCATGACTAAAAATTCAAAGTCCAGGTTCATTAAAAATATGAATCAGAACCGGAAATGGTAGTATGTAACCAATTCAAACCCTCAAAAAAAATATTTGCTATTTAAATTTATTTGGTTAGTTTAAAGTTCAATATCAATAGTCAGCGCCTGATACTAACAGACTCAATCCTATCCGAGCAAGCCATTGTTCCATTTCATTAGTAAGTCTAGATCCCTTAGCTAACCCAAATCAGAAATCAATACAATCTAATCAGTAATGAGGTATTCTTTATAAAATTTGCATTATTTTTCTTTTTTTCTTACACTTGATGATGCATTATTTATAAAGTTCTTAGTTTTTGCTACATTCATTGTCATATTTTTTAGAATCTATTTTATAATAATAAGTGTTTAAGTATAACTAAAAAAATCAAAATTGTAAGACAAAAGAATTGAAACTACAACTAGAGTAAAATTAGAACCGAAACTGAAGGTTCATGAATCATGATCACAACCGTAACTGTTTCTAGAAGGGCAGGTTCTGGTTCCACTTTTCGAAAGAATTGGAACCATTAATTTTTAAATCATAACTGGCAGTTTTGGAATCGTGACCATATCTACCCGTAACCTTTCCAATCCCAAACTGTAAAATTCAAAATTCAAACTCTGAACTTGACAGCAGAAAAACTCACGAACCCTCTTTTGGTCACTGGACGGACCCCAATGATTAGTAGATATGGTTTAAATCTCATATTGTAAATAACTTTCCCCGAATATCAATGCCTGAAAAGATATTCATATCACCCTTATGAGAAATTAGAAGTTTGAAAAAAAGTGTAATATAATTTAGAACTAGATTTTAACTCAAATGTATAATCAGTATTCGTTATACTAATTGCATCTTGGAATGTTGACGTATTTTAAAAATTTATTTAATTTTTAAATGACAAATTGTCATGTCAAATTGTAATATATTTAAGTTATTAGAGAAATTTTCCTTTAAAAATTAGAAACTATAATACAATTTAGAATTAGTTAAAATAGAAGGTGGTTGTAATTTACAAAGCTAAAGCCCAAATTCTAAGGTTCTGATGAAAAGTTCAATGTCATTCTCCAGGGTTTTAGGGGAACGAATTGTCAAGTAACAAATAATGGGGATGCAGAGAAGAGTCCACAACTACATCTATAAGTTGCTTCCGACCAATCAAAGGATCCATTTTGGTGAATATTGGCCAAAGCCAAATCGAAGAGACTACTTACTGAACAATTTACCAGAAAATAAGGCATGAAAATTGGAGACCAGAATCTATATGAAATGGAAAAAACACACCATGCTTTAGTTCAAAGGCGACGTATTTGAGATTGTAAACACCATGCGCGGGCCACTGGTATTTCTTCCATTAAATGTTCCTTAGCAAAGTTTTGCTGTTGACATCATTACTATATCTGAATAAAGAAACATGCAGAGAGCGAAATTCAAATGCATCCCTTCTTTGAACAACAACCAGACACAATCATAGGCTTGGTGGGTTTAAAGCAATAATTATGCACCTATGACTCAACAAACGTCTTTTTCATTTTTTTTAGGGTAAAAAACAAAAAAACCTTGTGGTAAACTTAATACACAGAAAAGTCCCACGTGGTTTCAAAATATACAACACGACATCCCGTACTTTGAACTAAATTGTAAAGCTGACGGAATCCGTTAAACTTAACGGAAATGGACGAAATGACCAAAATATCCTGATATAATTAAGTAAAAGACAGGTCAAAAAAATCATTTGTTTTATTCTCTAGATAGAGAGAATTGAGGGTTAAAGGGTAGAACAGGTATATTTGTTAAAAATTAGGTATAATTTTTTTTTTAGATTCCAATAAGTCATTTCCGTTAAGTTTAATGGATTCCGTCACCTTTACAATTTAGTTCAAAGTACGGGGTATTGTGTTGTATATTTTAAAATCACGGAGGACTGTTATGTGTATTAGATTTACCACATGAGACTTTTTGTATTTTACCTTTTTTTTTAAAATCCTTCGGCTCCTCCCCACACAAATGTCTTTTTTTACCAAACAAATATCTTTTTTTTTTTTACCCTCCCGCTCTTTCCCACACCCTTTTCATTCTCCAACTACCGGACAGAGGATTCGAACTCTCGATTTAACAATTTGACAGCAGGAAGGATTCTAAAAATCCTCCCCAAGCCACAACTCAACAAACGTCAAGTTGCTTGTTCATCAACAAAGTAAACCACAACGGCAATGGCACAGATATGATTGCATATTGTCAAGCCTATTCTTTCAACAGTCGCATTAGAGTTGTATTTCACAAAAGTCAGAAAGTTATTAGCAGCAATTCACAAGATTGACATGCTTATAAAATGAGTTGCAAGGAGATGTGGTAGAAGCATTGCAGAAAAAGGAAAACAACTCGCGTTCATTACTACGTTATTCCCGCAAAGGTCAGAGAATATTCAATACCAATATAATAGATAACAACTCCCCCTATTTTTGAAACTTGTGCTAATATATTTAGTAAAATCAAATATAGCAGAAGCATTTAACAAAGATCATTACAACACATTCAACACAAAGTCTTGGACCAAGTTTATCAGCCAATTATTCCAGGCCATGACCATATCAATCAGAAGACTAATGAACTTCTTAGACGAATCGATCAAGGTACTCCTCGACAGTGGTGTACTTGACATCAGGATAAAGCTCTGAAGCCTCTACACCGAAAGATGGCTCAATTGCAAAATTGGTAGTATCACCGTTTACCAGAATTGCATGGTTAATTGATAATATGACATTGAGCGGAATTGGAGCCTCTGCGAAGAAATGGTCCATTCATACACTAATAATTCATACAATAAAGAATTAATGAAATTGAAATCAAACTTCTTGTCACCTTGGATGTTCTTCAGGAGTTGTTCCTCAGGAATATATTCTTTCTCCAGAGTTTTACCAATCATCTTCTCCCATACTGCCACCAACTCATTAAATGATACACTATTCTTAGGAGGCCTAATGTAGACAACTTTGTCCAATGCTCTGGGATCATCAACAGTTTTGATGGTGAAGGTACCAATGTCAT
This sequence comes from Coffea humblotiana, assembly GCA_023065735.1. Classification (NCBI taxonomy): domain Eukaryota; kingdom Viridiplantae; phylum Streptophyta; class Magnoliopsida; order Gentianales; family Rubiaceae; genus Coffea; species Coffea humblotiana. The sequence continues at coordinate 6,050,082 of CM041208.1, read as the reverse complement.
GTTCTTCATTAAAAACAGCTACAATTGAAACATTCAAAAAAAAAAAAAATTTTAAAAGCACCAGTACAATATTCACGTTCTTACAGGATAAGTTCAGCAGAGGATAAGAAAATGATCAGGTGAAGTGGGTGAAAAAGAATAAAATTGCCAAGTGCTATTATATGCCATACCTTTAGCATTTCCATCTCCCAAGATGACAACTTTATCTCGTGGTGGTGCAGCGGCTCCTGGCTGTAACAAGGTTGGAAGAAAATATCCAGCAAAAGCGTTAGATGATATATAGGTGTAAGGGATCCCTGCTGCCTCAGTAGCTCTACGAATCTGAGACTTTCCTGCAAATGCAGACTTGGCAGGCTCAACTGCATTTTGGCGATCCACATCAACTCCAAACTCTGAAGGGTAGAATTTCTGAGAATTTCACCAAATTATGCGTCAAAATTTTGGGAACGATAGTAGATAAAAACTGACACAAATTATACTCTATTTCATTCCAATCTGCAATCTTTTCCTCAAATTCACAGATTGTCAAATCACTATGGTTTTTCACGATGACTAAAAGAACCTCAATTAACTCTGCCCAATAGATAGGCTTAAGAACGACTGAAATTTCAATTAAGCAAATTGGCCAATTAATCTTAGTTGCTTCTCCACTCTGAAAATGTATCATCAAGCTCTACGAACAACACATACAACCTTTAAATGCATGAATTTCGTATGCATTATCAAAATTTACTATATTTCGACAATTAAAAACCAATAAGTATCTAAATTGCAGAGCTACAGATCTGCAACATAAGAAAAACAACAAACGTATTCAAATACATTCCCCAGTGAGAATCATTAGTAACAAGACCACATAAACAACACACCTTGACATTTCCAGCTGCTTTAATTGCATCAATGATCTTCCTCTGATCATTCAATTGTCCGTTACCAACAGTTGATATGACCACATCCACCTGTTTTATGGCCTTCACTAAACTTTCATGATCATACAAGTCACCCTGCTCCAAGGAAGAATTCCAATATCGAGATAAAAAACAAGCATCACCAGCTAAAAGGGAAAAAAGGAATCCCAATTGACAACACTGTCAAATTAATTGAAAAATTAACGCTGCTTACATGAACAAGAGTCGCCCCAGAGTTCTTGAAGCCTTCAACAAGTTTTCCCTTAACAGGATCAGAAACAGTAGATTCTCTAACCAGTACAAAGGTGGGATGACCAGCCTTAGTGCTGGCCGCAACTATAAACTTGCCAATGTATCCTGTTCCACCAATGATCAAAATCTTGCTTTTTTCTGCCATTCTTGAATATTCTGAGATATCTAAAACTGAAGGGTTATGGAGAGTTTTTTAAACTGATGTGGAGGATCAGGAAAAGAATGAAGTCTGGGGACGATGGCATGCTGAGGATCGCTATTTAAGCAGTTCGAGGTTGGTTTGGAAGGTACTGAAGAGGCCTTTCACGTCCCTCACTCAAGTAAAAGGAATCTATTAAGTCGAGTTGTATTTGATCCATGATAAAGGTTAGGTACATTATCTGAGTGACCAATGAAAATAAGACTAATTTTACTTTGAATGTCCAAACTTGTACTTCTTTCTTGCTTTGCATCCTAAAATTTCGATTTTAGACACGTTACACTTTAAAATCCATTTTTAGACGCTTGCACTCCAAACTCTAAGTTTGTCTTATTTAATTCTAATAAATGACAAAGTTGACTAACATAACAAGATAAAGGGCACTGTAAATTAATAATTATTATTATGCCTTTATTTGTACATATTTTCAATTTATGAACAGGTAAAACTTCATCTTAGAGGAGGAGGGATAGATTAGATGGTACAGAAGGAGGGAGTATAAATAGAGATTCCGACTTCGAAATCTCCCACTTACACTTAAAAGAAAAAAAAGAAAAACATCCATCTTTGGGGGTGGGAGGGGGGGGGGGACTGTTTGATTGGTTATAAGTTAGGAGGGATTGTAAGTATGTGGTTCAAAGTTCAAAACCTCTTACTTATCAAAAATAATAAAAAAAAAACTCCATCTTAAAGCTTCACAACAATAGGAACAAATAAAATGACAGCTAAGAATTACCCTCCACAATATTCACTTTTTGTTTCCATACCTCCTTCTCGGGTGAAGAATTTACATGAAACATTTGTCTATGTTTGGATAATAGATTATTTGAGATATTTTTTGAAAAGAAATACTGTAACACTTTTTTTCATTTGATATATGTGACATAAAAGGGTAGTTGAAAAATGTATTGATACAAGCAAATAAATACAATCCAAACAAACCAATTATTAAGTTTCTTTATCAAATTAGTGCTCTTCTCTCAAAAATAGAATCCATTTGCAGAGATTTGGTTGGTTTTGCTACTTGAAAACAAATATGGGGAGGCGAGAGAAGAAGCGACTGCAGGACTAGGTTCAACTTATAAAGGAATGGAGCCGGCAATGGTGGTCAAATACATCAACGTTAATGAAACTAACTATGGATCAGAAACAAATACTAATACCATTGGTAAACGTTAAAGATCGGCACCCCGAAAAGAGTTGTGACCTGAATTGACAGGAAAATCTTACCAAACATTGCTCAGTTGTACGCATCATTTATCGCACGAAATTTCTAGATTCCTTCTAGAACTCATCCGCCGAACACTTGAAGAAGACAAAAAGGGTGTTAGGTAAAACTGAAAAATAAAATCTAAAATCTGAACACTAAGCAATTCAAATGCTAAAATATTATTTTGGTAAATCTATTAAGTGATACATGTTTCATAATCAGTTGAATTTAAGCATCGAATTGCATGTATATTATATAAGTTTGGTACTAATACAGGTTAGTAAATGAGTCGAGCCGAATTGGTTGTTAGGCTTTGAGCTCGATTTAGTGATCTAACAATCAGGAAATAATGGATCCTATAACTTATTATTTCCTTGATGTTGGAAATTTGACTTATAAAGAAATTATGAAATTCTTTGCTTGCTTTTGAGTCTAGAAATTAAACTCTTGCATGAAGGTTTTAAGATAGATTAACTATCTTTTACATTCTATTTTATGAATATCAATGATAGAAGGGTTTCACAAATATCATGATTGAGAAAAACTCTCATAGTATTACTCCCACCAACCTTGATGTATATTAATTTACTAGAAAAAATTCTTCTAAGATCAAATGAAGAATAAATTAATAGACTACTGGGAAGAAATAATTTAAATTGCATTCTCTACAAATATATTATGGTGACACATGTATACACCTAATTATCAAGAGTCACGTTAAGGATATTTGTTTTCATATTTATCTAATGTAACTCTAATAGTGAGTTACTAGTGTCATAATTACCCTAAATAAAATCTCTCAAAATTTGGTAGAGATTTTGTGGTAATTTGTGACATTATTCCTGAAAATAGAGATTTCTCCATTTGTACCTTATGAAAACATTACCCAATTCATCCTTAAACTCTTGTAGGTATGCAACATAGTAACCAGAGAACATTTTGCCTCCCACTATTTCAAAGATAAGTCAACCAGTAGGTTCAAAGTGGATTTATCTTTATGTGTTTATTTGACAAGGAGTTTTTCAATTGATTGCTTATCTAAAATAATTAAATAATTATTTTGACAAAAGCTATCAATTTTCCATACGCAAAGGAGTCAAATATGAATCCTTATGATTTCAAAACTCCATTCTAGAGTCAAAACACTCCCACTTACTTCATGTTCTTAAGAAATTTAAATCTCGAGTTCTAATAATTCTTGAAGTGTAAAGAAATCTAAATTTTTGAAGTAAGATAGTTTTGTTTCCTTTGTACAACTTCTTTATGTGTAAGTTGATTACCCTCACAAAACTGAACATAATATTTTAAACTTGATTTCCATCCATACCATAATCAAAGTGGTGTTTAAACAACATTGGAGGAAATTGTTTAAGTATATATTTCACTTTCAAGGCATTTCTCACAAGATATAAAGATTGCCAAAATGCTCTATCCACAACTATCTAATTATTTCCTTAAGGTATATCATTTGGATGTAACTAATCAAGCATTGCTTTTACTCATTAGCAATGCTTCATAATTAAGGAATTTATAAAATGAGCACATATGGGATAGTCCCGTAATTTTGTGTGCCTTCATTTTATTTTCTGTCCCTCAAATTTCAAATTTCCTTTCTCATTTGAACACTTACAGAGGTATCAAATATTGATCCTTTATCAAATAAGAAAGGAACTTTATATTTGATGAATGGTTACCTAATAATGAGATAAATATCTCTCACCAATAAAAAAGGATAGAAAATAATTCACAAAATTTTAGTGCTATAATGAAACTCTTATAGCATCCATAATGATTGAATAGTCTGCTTTACTTATGCAGTCTACTTGAAATATTATAGTCAATATATCTAAAATCTTTAAAGATTTATGATTTATCAACTCTTTATTTCATTCTAGAGATATATCTCAATCTCTTATGCCAAAATTTAAGGAGTTTCCCTAGTGATAAACATATTTGCTGCCAATATAATTACTGTGGTCAAGTGCAATATATTGCTCAATTCAAAAGATGGTACTGAAAACTTTAGAATTAATAACTTCTCTGTTTTCAAAATCTAGTATTGGATAATGAGGTTCATAATCATACCCAATAGTAATTAATTTGAAAATAGAAATTCTAAAGTAATAAGAAAACAAATTTTCTTGAAATGAGCAATAATGCATCACTTATCTTTAAGTGAACATTTTTTTTTTTAGTTTCTATAAAGAAACTTTTGTTCGTTTTTCATATAATCAGAAACTTATTATATTGGCAGCGTAAATTGACAGCTTTAGCCAATTCACCAAATATATCACAATTTATAATACTTAACAATTGAGATTTTTCTTATGAGTTACTTTCTCTCAAGGTAAAGTATCAGATATCATTATCTTACAAACAATGTTGGTCTTTATTGCTGTTTGACTTTATGAGAACAAAATTACCTTTCTTTCCATTTCTTCTTTCATGAAGATTAAGTTTCTCTTATTTCTTAACCTCTTTATCCTTTCTTAATACACATGGTTAAAACAACTTATTAAGCATATATCCTTATGTGTATTATAAAGGTTTGAATGGTTAAGTAATTCTGCAAGAAAGAATCAAGAATGAAATGCTATAAAAATAACTCAATCCCAATTTGATGGGACTTTAATTGATGATATACCAAAATTCTCAACTCTAAGAAATGAGCTAAAATACACTTCAATATTTAAGTGTCACAAAAGAAAGCCTTCTAATGGTGCTAGTTAAAACTTGTGACAATTTCTTTATGGTTTTCATGCAAGATTTAACTATAAATAATTAGGGTTTGAACCCTATTTTATATGAATATGAGACAAAATGAACAAACTATTAAATTGCTCCCAGTTCTCATACTCAACCTCTGTATTAGCAAACATATCTACATTATGAGAATGATTTGTTCATTCTCATGAAAGTACTAATTTAAATCTTGCACCAAAACAAAGAGAATGAATTTAAAAATCAAGCTAATAATAACCATAAAATCATTGGAATGAAACACTGAATTAACAATCAAGAATTATATCATAAAAAGCTATGAAAATTTGTACCTTGATTTTGAATCAACCTTATGTCAATTTAAATACTAAATTCAAAACTTTCTATGGACAAAGGTTGCAAACATGCATAGAATTTAGTTTACTTAATCATAAGACTAGTAATCTAGGACAATGAATTAAAGAAATAATTCGTACCGTGGGCATAAAAATATCTCTTAATTGACTGTCTAATTTACCATCTTATGTCAATTAATCTCATCAAATAATTACCCTCCCTGTGGGGCTGGATAGCTATCTCAATGAATTAATTGCAACTTGATGATATAGATGCCATTTTTTTTAATTTCTTTAATCACTCAATATATGTGAAAAAGAAATACAAAATTTCTCCAAACACCAATATACTTAAGATGTTGTGGCTACTCCTAAGTATACGGCTTTATTACCGAAAAATTGTCAACTAGTCAATATGTTGACTAATATTCCATAATTTCAATCACCAAACTGTAATGTGATGAAAAACTTTTCTCATCAAATACTTGGGATGCTGTGGCTACTCCCAAATATATAATGTAAAAGTGAAATTCTTAGCATGGCATCTTGTTATTTGTTAATAGTCAAAAAAACTTCATGTTGATTAAATTTCATTGAATTTTTCCTTTCCTTTTATAATCACTTAATCTTATGTGATTAAAGTTATTTACACCATATATTTGAGATGCTATGGCTACTCCCAAATATACGATGCAAGAAAACTTCTAATGAAAATTCATAGAAAATGAGTAGTCAACTTGTTGACTAGAAATCCTTGATTTTAATCACTAAACTATATGTGATCAAAATTGTAGTACACCAATGTTTGAGATGCTATGGCTACTCTCAAACATGAAGTCTGCTAGACTTTATAAGGATATCAAAATAGTCAAAAAGTCTGTATTTTGACAAAAGAATTTGATAATTTCCTTTTTTTAATATTCATTTTAACCACCAACCTTTATGTGATTAAAATACTTCATGCATCAAAATAATTTAGATGCAAGACACACTTTATAGAGGAAATTCTCTGAAATTTAAATGTAATCAATCACACTAATATTGACATTATAATATGAGATAAATGAACATAAGTGTAGTGCACAAAATGCTACATAATTTCAAATAACAACAGGAACATGAAGGCCAACTCATATTGAAATCATGCCTTTAGATATTTATCTTATAATAAGGTAGCAGAGATTCAATAAACCTCTAGATCCATTCACATAAAGTCAACCAATTATCTTGTATAGATTAATATGATATTAATCTTTTGATTATTGAATATAACAACTCTTTATATGTTTCTCAAATTATTATATTGCATTGATAACAACAATCAATAGATATAACCCTTACAATCACAAATATGTAAGTCCAAGAAACATTCAAATTACTTGCAGTCATACTAGATTATTGGAGGAAATTTGGATGAATTGCATAACCAAATAAAATATCATATGAATGATACATATATATAGGATTAGTCAATAAATCTCAATTATTGAGAAAATGGACCATAGATCCCATGGCAAATTAAATTCGATTCATTCAAACTTGATACGACTCTCTAAAACTTTTATCAGATTGCCAATAAACCATGAAATTATAAGCTAAATAACATGGTTAGAGGTTAGCTCTAATACCATATGTTAAACTTACTATGTACATGTGAATGTACTACGCAGCGAAAATCTAAATATACTTATCTCTAACTATTGTTATCAAGTACAAGCTGATCTTTCTTGTGTTTTTGACATCTTCCTGTCTATTCTAACAAAACAAAATATGTAGAAGAAGGAAAAGTAGAAGGATAATTTAGAATAAGGATCTTCTAACCTATGCCTAATCCAAAAGTGTACAATTGATAGAATACCACAGAATATTTATAGACTAGACTAGGGACTCTTACTAGCAAATACAAAAATTCTTAGGGTTTCCTTCCATTAAGAAAATCTTGCCAAAATTCATAACTGAAAATAACTTTTTCTGACTAATTGATTGATTTGATTGATTAACTATTTGAATAAGATATCAATTAATAAAGATATCAATCAATCATTAACAAATGGGAGATACTAATTAATTATTGACAAAATGTCAATCAATTAATCAGGATGTCAATCATTATCTATTGGGAGATGCTAATTAATTATTGACAAAATGTCAATCAATTAATTATGATATCAATCACTTTAGAATCAATTATGTGGGTCATAATTGCCTAAAAATGAGGTAAGTCTTACATAAATGAGCCCCCATTATGCTGTGCACTCACTCCACTTTTTACTCACACTCCCCTTACTCCCCCTGCAAACTCATTTACCAACAAGATTCTACAAATTGAAAGCATAATTCACGAAAAATTTTGCAGTGGAATCATCCAATTTGATCAATTGAAAAAATCGATCTGATGAAATATTAAAAGCTTTGACACAATATTGGTAGTTTGAATGGTGTACGCAATATCAATAGCTCTAATGACTTCTGTCTCTTTTGTTTATTAATTTTGTTTTGCTAGACAAACAAAATGTAATTGAACAATTACAGTGAGTTTTTTTTAGTGAGTTAATTAATTATAAAAGAGGTATCTAAACAGTTTAATTTTTTTTTCTTTTTGGTGACCTAAATTTTCATGGCAAATAAGACTCAATTTGTTGCATGTATAGATGCGTTTGTGCTATGCCATTATTTTTTTTTCAATGTTATTTGAGTAAAGTTTTATTAGTGTTTTGATAAAGTTTTTCAATATGAAATGAGATGCGGAATCATCCAGGTTTAATAGAAGTATACTTTTTAAATATGACCTCTTTGCATTCTTTTGTGTGTTAATGATGGAGAGTATGTGATCCACTACATTTAATTAATTTTTTTCTGCCAGTAGGTAAGAAAAATGGTTAAAGGTAAGAAAAATGGTTAAGTGTGTAATTTAATAATACATTGATTTGCAAGATTGTCATGGATGTAAAACTTTTCAGGAGATGCAAAAAGAGATACTTGAATTATGAATTCCATTTTAATAACAAAAAAAGGCAAAACAAATAATCAAATTATTGCGCAGTTAGCTAGTTCGGTTCATCTTTTCTTAGCCAACTATATGCTCCGAAACAAACATTCTGGTAAAGAAAATTATGCATGAATTAAGACACAGAAGCACATCAGAAGGCCAAAAGGAAGCTACAATTATGCTACAGATGTTATACACGTATAGGTTGAATTCCATCTCCCTTTGATTTCATATTATTAAACACTACAAAGATTATTATAAGAAATTCTTATCTTATACTTTATAAAAATGAGTTGTGGTCAAAGGGTGTTTGAATTTCAACCGTATGGATAAGAGTTTTTTGGGAATGTGAAATGTTGTATAGTTTTTTTAAAATTTTTTGTACAACTGAGGGCAGCACGTATTTAGATATATTTATCGAAATGTCCTCATTTTGGTACATTTAAAGTTTTGATTTATGGAGACATCTGGATATTTTTTGGAATATTAGTTTGTAACTGTTTTTACAACGAGTACAACTCATATAAATTTATGTGTTGGTATAATTATTGAAATGGTGCTACAGACACATTTAATTGAAGTGTGGCTTTTGTTGTACAATAAATATAAAGACATATTAACAGGTTGTGCAATTAATACGTTGCTATAACTAGCCATTGGAGGATATTTCTTTATCCAAAACAACTTATGTCTGGTCTTGAGTGATTTTCAACTGACATCTGTAAAAGTCTTTTTGGAAATGGTAAAATTGTAAAAGCAATGATAAAGGAAAGTGTACAAGTGTGTTCTGCAATTAAAATGTACTATTATTAGATTTGTCATATTTAATGACTATTTTTTTTTTCAAAATATATTATTATTTGTTCAATGAAAAACCCTTTCTAATCACGGGCACCAAACCATGGCGCGGGCACTCACCTAGTCGGTCTTTGATGAAAAGCACCAACGACGGTTCTAAACGCGTTTAGTAGAAAGTCTTCGTGGAAACTAATACTAAATGTTGGTGGAAAAGGAGACAAATGGGACGAGACGACTTGAAGTCTTCATGGAAACCTGTAAAACATTATGACAGAATTGTTAAGCATGGTTCCAAATATTTGTTGGATAAAGTGACAAATCGACGAGATGACTTGGAAGTCTTCATGGAAACCTGTAACATGAACACAGACTTGTTAAATGTTGCTAGAAAAGGTCGCAAATCGACGAAACGACTTGAAGTCTTCGTTGAAGTTTGTAACATTATGACAGAAATGTTGGCATCGATCACTTAGTTAATGATTAGGTGGATATTGGTCATTCGAAGCACCAGTCAGAAAAACATTGATTATTTTGCAATCAAATTAATATGTTTTGCCAAGGAAATGATCCAGGTTTTATTGTGATTTTAACAGCCTTTCAAATAAATGTACAGTTAAAGAAACAATATGCTAAAATAATGCTATTCTTTTTCTATATTAAAGGTAGGTAATTCCATATGTTAGCTACAAAATCCTGTAACAAACTTTTCCTTAAATCCTTTAATGTGTGCAGTCTTTTTTCTTTCATGAACATGTTAGTCTACTTGTTTAATTCTTATTTTAGATTTTAATCTTCGATTTATTTTGTGGAAGAATATTATTCATTGTGTAACTCATATTTGTCAAATTTAATTGTAACAACCCTACCAATATCAGGGTTAAAAATTCAATGCTTCACATATTCAACTGATAATACGTGAAACAGTGAGTTTGACATAAACAACAACCTCAATACATTTCTAAGACATTGAAAATGACATAGAGTAGACTGACCATTACCAAGACTAACATTGAGTATGACAGTACCTGCGTTACACGTCGTAGGTACTCTGATTTGTGATACTTATTCATGTAATCATTCTCTTGAGATCAATTAAAAGAAAATTTAATTGATTAAAGGTGTTGTATTGATATCAATCTTCTTTTTCGATAAATCATGTAATGTACTTTGTAGTTTTTTTTTTTTAACAAAACTTAATTAATTGTATGTCTTGGAGAGAATCTGAGGGAAAAAAGCAATATACGAGTAATTTCAAAAATAAAAGAAAATGAATTTACTGAAGAAGGAAAAAAGGAAAAACTTTTTATTGAATGCCAATGGATATGCCTGTTAGTCTCCTATTGTTTGATAAAAGAATTTAATAGCCCATTCACTAACTTAACTATTTGATCACTAGATTTGATTACCAATACTCTAAATCGAAAAACTTTGCTCATGTCTGACGACATTTTAAGTGTGGACATGGAAAGCAAATTTAAAAACCATGCTCCTTTTGTCCTCTGATTAATTCAATAACAAAGTTCAAAGATATTAAGGTACAATTAAAGAGCCATAATGGTTTCTTTTTCTTCTATGGCCCATGTTGCAAAACTTTCTTCCCTATTTTCTATGTGAAATTACTCTACTTTTTATTTATATTTGTCAAAATATATATGTTCTTCCTGTTCATAAATCTCAAAGTATGCTTTTATAAATGGCTATCTAAATATACTATGAGAAAATAGTATCCTAAATTTTTGTTAGTAATTTCCCTCTAATTCCTATGAAGAAGGAAAATCTTTTTCCAATCAATTCTCCACCCAAAAAGAAGTATATATTTCATTTATTTCCAATAATTCTACACCAAAAAGCAGTATATATATATTTATTTATTTATTTCTATCATTTTCATATATCACGCCACCTAACCCAATTATTGGATACAATTGATCATAAACAAGAGTTGTAGACATTTTTACTTGTATATCGGCTTATGGAATGTGCACATTTACTTATAAAGCTGAATATTTTTGTGAATACGGATGCTAACAAACTGGGTTTTAGTTTCTTGGTATAGTTGTTGCAGAAAACTTAGAAAACTTGATTGTTGATAGAATTTGCCATCATGTTTAATTTCCTTAACTAAAGAATATTGACTCATTTAAGAATCATTAGAAAATTCACTATGGATTATTAGGGAATTCAGAGGTCATTAGTTGGAGCTGAGTGGTCCTTTTTTCTTTAAATATTTTTCCTAAATTATTCTTTTGCCATGATATTACTATTAATAAATAATTACTATTGTTTTGTGTTAATGGCGAGTAGCCCATGTTGTGGACTAGAATATTAGCCTTTATATTTCATGCTTCTAATTTGATAAAGTATTTCTTCAACTATGGACCAATGTATATGAATGGGTTCACTAATAGTTAATCTGAAATTAGATTTAATCTGAAATGTATAATGTTTTTCAAGCTAAAATTCCCGAGTATAGAGAGAGTGTACATACGTACATATACAGAGGGACCTCTACATTTATCCGTGCATTTGACTAATGCAGTGACGCAAGGCTGAATTCAAAGTTGTAATTTGTAACTTCCATGTGACAGAGGGACCCATTCATAGATCAGATTTTTGGACTGGAAAATGAATCAATCGCTTAACTGATGATTACTTTTGCTTAACTTGACATAATTCATAATACTTCATATAACTAAAGCTCTTTTTCTTATTACTTTGAAATCAATATCATATAACTAAACCACCCCTTTGATTGTTGGGTTTTGCACCCTTTAATGGGAGTGAGAGGGTAGCGATTATCACTAATGGTGTTTGGTACATCACTTTGGACTTTTTCATTACCGACTTTGGGTCTGCCGTTACCCAAAATTCATTACCAACTCAATTGGGCACTTCCACTTCCGCTATCCATCAATCATCATAATAAAAAAAAGAAAAAAAAAACCAAAAATCAGGAAGGCAAGAGAACAATAGCTGCCTCCACCTTCTCTCATCTTCCCTCCTTTTTGTTTCATCCCAAGTTCTCTCCTCTCCTTTTTCTCCCTCTTTATCCCATGGAATTTTTCCTCATTTTCTCTCTCACAAAAAGAAGTTTTGGTGTGATGAGATTTTTTTTTTTTTTTTACTTTCAGTAAGAATTTTGAAGTCAAAATTTGTTGAAATAGTGTGCAATGCTGGGATTATGGTGGAGGCGGTGAGAGATGGCTGTGCTGTGGTGGCAGTGGCAAAGGGATAAAGAGAACCACCAAAACCCAAAACAAAAAAAAAAAAAAGAAGAAAGAAAAGGAAAGCAAACATGGGAGATCTGCCAGCAACATGCAAGAAATCAAAGGAAAGGAAGTAAAATAAAAAAAAAATGGTGGAAGGAGGAGCCGGGAGGTGACAGTAGGAGCTGCTGGAGATGAAAGAAAGGAGCAAAGAAAAGATAACAATTTTCCTTTTTCTTTTTTACTAAGAAAAGTCGTTGTCGTTATGGTGACTACCAAACACAAGATTTCATCAAAAGGAATCTTGACGAATTCATCATCATTGAGGGGTCTTCTATAGTGATTGTCACTGCCATTACTTAGTAGCAACCAAACGGATAGTAAATATGATGGAAGTAACAAACTAATGCGCGTTATGCACAAACTCTCATACCTGATGAAATTTTGTAAGGAGACGTTTCATGTTTGTAATTTCTGCTGCATGTGAAGGACAATGAATATACCTATTAGATGAAGGGTACGTTAGCCCAACTATGAAAATTAGGAAATTATTTTTGTAACATTTAAAATTACCAAGATTTATGATTTTTTTTAGAGAGAGTACAGATCAATTGTTTAATACGAGTAATATACTCAACTAATCATGCAACCCTATGCTTTAGGTGCATCAACCCTAAATTTTTATAGTTGACGTTGTTTTATAAAATCAAAGGTAACAGACAGTAACAACTGCATTCAGTAGCTCAACAGTAATAATTAGAGATTTTCGTATTAAATTCACGCATTCCTACTATCTTAGGTTAGATACACAAAACCACAAAACTGACCATTCGATGTATATGATAAGCACTAGAAAACCACCATCACAACAGGATGTTTACATACCGAGAGAATCTTATACATTGGAATAAAGCAGAAAAAACAAGAACAAAGAAAAAAGAGGAAAAAACAGGATAAAAACTGTCCTTAGACATCAAATCAATTGACACAAATTAAGCATAATAGAACTAATCTCAGCCAGTGGTGGAAAAAGGATATGGACATGGGGGCACCGTAACTTCCGCAATTCCTTCGAGCATCAGGCTCACCTTCCTCATTGTAGGCCTAAGAGATGAGTTTTCTTGAATACACCAAATACCAACCATCACATATCTCTCTAGCATCATCATATCGTTTAGAGCTTCCAAATCATTTTCCACAAGAGCATCCAATCTTCCTTGTTGGAAGCAGTCCCAAGCCCAATCAGTCAAAATAAAAAATTCTGCATGACCAATTTCAATGTCCTCCACACATTTGCGGCAAGAAATGATCTCTAGTAACAAGACACCAAAACTATAAACATCAACCTTAGAATTAACTTGAGTACTTCTGAACCATTCAGGAGCTACGTAGCCTTTCGTTCCTCGGATATTTCCGGTGATAGATCGACTCTGATTAATCATCAAGAGTTTTGCCAATCCAAAGTCAGAAATGCGAGCATTGAAGTACTCATCAAGGAGTATATTTTGAGGCTTTATATCACAATGGATCATCTGAGTACTACATTCTTCATGAAGGTATACCAGCCCCCTTGCAATCCCAATAGCAATCTGAGTCCTTATACTCCAACTAGTTTTGGGATTATTTAACAGCAATCTTGCGAGAGTGCCATGGCTCATATATTCATACACCAATAGACGATGTTGTCCTTCATCACAGAATCCAAGCAGGCCGACCAAATTCTTGTGGTTAGTCTGGCCTATTGTTTCCACTTCAGCACGAAATTCCTTGTCAGCTTCTTGATCCATTCTGTATAACTTTTTCACCGCAACAGTAGTGTTTTTGGATCTGATTTGCAAGTTACCTTTATAAACAGTACCAAAAGATCCCCTGCCCAACTCTTCATTGAATTCATTTGTAGCTTCTGCAAGCTCTTTGTACGCAAAATAACGCAAATTTGTAATCATTGCATCAGTATTTGGATGAAACATTACCTTCTTTTGGCGGTATATGAGGTAAAAACCCAAACTAGCAGTGGCAATGAACACCAAAAAAGAGCTTCCAAGAAGCACAGACCCCACAAGTATCACAGTTCCTCGGCTTTTTGGCTCTGATCCTGCCGGAACTGGAGGAAAAGGTTGAAGCACAGGAGGAGCATCACTTTTGCGATATTTGATGAAAGCTTTTGACTGAAGGCTAGTGTCCACTCTCCCGTTAGAAAAGTGGCAGCTTCTTCTTCCAGCAACTGTTGTCTCTGAAAATGGCCACAGCACAGAAACAGTCCTGCAAACAAGCTTGCCCACAAATAGTTTCATTTGAAGGATTTATTTGCTCGAAGTCAGACAGTGGCCAATCTATGTCACTCGCCACCACAAAATCATAAAGGTTTTCCGCAGAGCCCTCCTCTACGTCACCACAGACAAGAGAGGAGTTTGGCTTGCAGCTGCCGTTCTTGTCATTTGGATCAAGCAATATATACCCTTCTGGACACGCACAAACCGGTCTTCGAAGTTCGAGGTGGCAAACGCTGTTAAATCCACAAGCTCCACTCCCTTTTTCTCCTCTAATGCCGACACATATATTATCTGGTATAGACCAAAGAATTGTCCAGTTTGGGGTTGCCAGTAGAAGTCCTCGGATGATAATAATGTGTAAAGACCCATCAAAATCTATTGTTGCCTATGATAGTTTTCTGATACTGATGGTAATGGTATTGAAACTGGATTGAGCTGTATTGTTTGATCGTTCCTTTTCCTTATGTACATGGCCCCTCTGCCATCAAAGTAACTTGATAACCCAGAATTCAATGCATCTGTAGAATCAGACGTCTGACTACTGTAGTACTCAGCTTCATCATCCACATTTGTTGGCACACTTCTGGTAGCAAGCACTAGATTCCCGTCATCAAGAAAACGGAGATAAAATCTTCCTTGGGAGAAGTTCGTTGCTGACTGTCGAGAACAAAGAGAATCACCAGTTTCCAAGTCTTGATAGGGCAAAATTGTATCAGCAGGATGTCTAAAGCTTTCCCAGAGTGGGCTACCATCACTCCCCTGGAGGATAAAATTGCCTGTATCATTCATCAAACCACGAACAAGTTGATTAGAACCAACATTAGCACTCCAAAGTTGTATGCCTTGAGGGTCACGGAGTACAAGCCCTGTCTGAGCATCAAGCTTTACAGTCGATCCTCGCAGCACTGGATTTGTTGAATTAACAAACCAAACTACAGTTTTGTCTGGAATTTTGTGATACCATATGGAAAACAAGAAAAGATCCTTATCCTGAACTTGCTGGAATCCGAATGCAAAATCTCCAGAAGGTGAAAGCCAAGGACTGGCAGATTTTTCCCCTGCAGTCAAAGTACTGCCCGCAGGGACAATACCATTTTTCTGAGACAAAGCAGAAATTGGGAAGAGAAATAGGAAGAAGAAGAAGAAGAGTTGTATGCATAGGTATGCCATTCCACTAGATAGTTTAGCCGTGGTATGGAGAACATGCACTCCATGTTATGATATATACGTGGAACAATAGGTCGCAAGACTTTAGAGTCAACTCTTGTCTAGTACTAGTGTCTGCCTCTCTGCCACAATTTCTATCACTAATCACTCCTTTGGAATTGGAGCCACTTCCACATACATAGCTGGAATCTGGCGACTATCTCTAGCGGTCTTGCCCTTTGGTCCAGTTAACAGGTTACAACGACTACCAATGTGGGTTCCTACCCAAAAGTTGAAAAGTGGTAAAATTATTTTGTAATTTAGGTTACCACTGATTAATCTTTTGTGTTCTGAAAAATGGACAAAATGAACAGTGATAAAGCCGCGGCAATATAATCTAGGAAGAATTTGAGATATAGGGAGATTTTGAGATATGGGAACGAGAGGTTTTCAACTTCATAAGTTGGGGGCAGTTTTTGGATAATATGATTTTAAGATGTTTGGCACTGTTCAGGATTATCCCATTTTTCACTTTATCCCCTAACCTTTAATTTTTGTCACTTAACCACCTATAAGACAAAATTACCCTTCCATTATTTTGATTTTTCATTTATCTTTTTTCCTTTCCCCTTTTCCCCTCCTTTGTTTCTTTTTCTCTTTCTTCAATCTTCTCTCTTTCATCCTTTCCAACAGAAAACTTCATCTAGAGTTTATAATTGCATTTCTAGGTGAATCTCTAAAAGGCATTAAAAGCTAATTTCAATCTTTGGTACGATACCATGCGTCACAAATTGCAGTTAATGATTATTAATCAGGTCACAAATTCATCTTGTGATATTTTCTTGAGAATAAAATGAGAAAATAGTAATGGGGAAAAAGCAAAAGAATTGAAAGGTTAAAAAATGGTTTTTTGAGGATGTGGTTTGAATATTTTGTGATTATTGAGGAGAAGATAGATCTCCGCAATTCCTTATTTTTAGCTTCAATCATTGAGATGGAGTTTCTTGTGGGAAAGAGGAAGAATTGAAGAAAGAATAAAGAGACAAAGAAAATAAAGGAGGAAAAACAGGGGAAAGAAAAAAAATAGAAAAAAAAGAGTTTAGAATAATAGAGGGGCAATTTTGTCCAACAGGGGATAAGTGAGACAAAAAAAAGGTTTGGGATAAAGTGAGAAATGGGGTATAATTTAAGGGAAATAATTGTGATTAACCCTAAAAAAATTAGATTTTATGAAATGACTTAACTACCCTTTATTCAACAACTACTAAGCCCTCCTTACGGAAGGTATAAAGAGCTTACCCCTAGACCGCGTTGGTCCTTGGCTTTCCAAATTGACTACCAATTATTTAACTACTTGTACGCATCATTTTAATCTTTCTTTTCCCTACAAACTCTTTTCCAATAGGACCAAAAAATAATATGTCAAGTAAGGATAAGTACATTATACAACTTGCTTAATTGTTAAGCAATTTTCAATTAAAAAAATACATGCAAATAAGTAATTCCTTTTTACCTAGTTATTTGAAGATCTAATTTTTAAGGTATAGCTTTTTCTACATATGTTTAGCCAAATAAATATGTTTCAGCATCACAATGTTTTCTTTATACTTTTGCGTGTGATTAAATTATAAAAGAAAAGAAAAGATATAAGAAGCCAACTTGGTAATTGTGTTAAAATATGAAGGGAAAGGGTCAACCAAATGGGAATGGAACACAAAGGAAAAAATGAAAATGAAAAAAGTGAAAAAGGAAAAGAGTTGGGAAAATAAACTATAAAAGTTGAGGTGGAGGGGGGTAAAGTGCTACTTACCCAAAAGTTCAAGAGGTTTAGAACAATTGGCCTCATTAGTAAGACATTAGCACATGAGGAGAATCTCCAAAGATAATGTGAAATGGTGGTCTTCTATTGTTTTTAATTTTCTTAAACTTAATCTTTATTAATTAATTTGCATCTTTTTAAATTTTTTATATTAGAAGTAATATTGGTCACAAAGTCTGTGGTACAACAAAGTATATGTTAGCTATGCACATAGAATATTTTATATAGTATTAAATTAATACATCTAGAGTTTAGAAGAAAAAATAATGTAAAGGGAGTAGTACTCCTTATTTCTTTTCCTGCATTTTAATTTTTTTCTTTTGTTCTATTTGGAGGTAAGGCTTATGTCCTCCTCTTTTATTTTCTGATTTGAATATCTAATAACATTGGTGTGGCGTCCTTCTCCTGTGTGCGGGGTTTGTCAATAAAAAACATCTTGAGTTTATAAATAATTGATTATATATAGCCAAAGTAACAATTAAGCTTACGGTAATGACAAATGCTTAACCAACTATACATAACAAAAAATTGAAAACACTTGTTACTTTGTTTATTTGGTATATACTTTTAAATTGCTAATATATGTTAAAATGATTAAATAGCTAATACATACTTTTAAGCATTAAAATTTCTAGTTTGCTAATATGTGTTCACACAACTAAATTAATAGTTATATATGCTCTCAATTATTATAGGCATACAGTATTCTCTCATACTATATAATTTATCATGAATCGCATGATAGTGTAAAGAAATAAATAAATAAACTAAAACAATAATGAAATTATAACTAAAAGAAAACTAAAATATTATAGTAAGCATGTGAGAACCCGAAAATTTTCACATTTTTCAAGTATTATTTATTTCTTTGCCTATATTTTATACTATTCTTTGAAAATATTAAATGTTTGTACATTTTACAAGTAAGTAAATTTTTAAATCATTTTCCTAGTATAAGTTTAGTGTACGTAACTTGAAGTGCATTTGTTCGATGTGGGGCCGCTAGTGCGATATAAATTTGCCGATTAAGTGATGAAATATTAAGTGACATTATTTTCCAAGGTGCTAGGAGATGATTAGAGGTTAATTAGGTAGGACTAACCATTGGAAGAGAGAGGATAAGCTTAGAACCTTCGAGAGAGCGCCAAGTGTTTCACCTCATTGGAAGTTGGACTTTTGACTAAGAAGATTAACCTTTACTAAACCAAATTTTGACCAATTTCATCCATTTTTCCTTGCCTTGCTGGCCCTTTTTGAGGAGAAAAACAAGAGAAGTTCTTCAATTTCTAGGCTCCAACTTGCTCAAATCTTGAGTTCCAACCGATCAAATCGCAAACCCTTCCATAGGAGTGCTAACTAAGGAGGATTAAAGGCTTTGGTGGAGTTGATTTGAGAAAGAAAGGCTAGGCTACCACTTTCCTTGAGGTTCTAAGGTAAGATTTGCTAAGAACATCCCTCTTTGTTCCTAATAATGGAAATTAGTGGCTTGTGGTTGCCACTTTGGGGGTTTTGTGCATTAATTTCTTGGTTTATAAGTAGTGATATGTGGGATTTTAGTTTATAGTGAAATTTTCTGCCCTATTCTGACCAATGTTGTTCGGCCATGATGGAGGCCGAATTGGACTTAACTCAAAACATGAAAGTTGTAGAGAATTGAATGTAGATTAAGCCTGTAAAATTTCAGCTCAATCGGAGCACTGTAGCCTATGAAATGACTATTTTACCCCTTCTTCCCTGTTTCGTCCGAGAATGATAATCAGCATCTGTAATTGGCTCTTTTGGGCTGGGAAGATGAATGAATTAGCTTCTGATGCTTCTTAAGTATTGTACGCCTTGTATCTAGCTTTCGAATGGCTTTGAATCAACTAAATCGGAGTTGTGTGTGCTGAGATATGACTCGAATAAATCAGGACTGCTAGTTTGAATTTCACAGTGAGCTTTGAACTGGAATATCTGGGTCGGTTTGGGTAAATTTGACTAGGTTACGTTGAGAAACTGGGTTGTGGTTCTCATAATAATTGCTAGAACTATGTCTTAAGCTTCGAAAACGGTATAAAAGTTTACCTCAATCCGATAGCGATTTACCTTCGGTTGTGACCAATACGCTAAAAGATGTCAAACCTGTCATTTTGTTCCTTGTCTTAAACCTTAATCCCGATCCCTTTTTAGTTTGGTTTTGTAATTGAATGACTTTTTAGCCTTTTTAACGGCTATATGAATGAGATTATTTGTATGTGATTTTGGGGGCTGATTGAGGAAAATAATGA
Organism: Coffea humblotiana; assembly: GCA_023065735.1. Taxonomy (NCBI): domain Eukaryota; kingdom Viridiplantae; phylum Streptophyta; class Magnoliopsida; order Gentianales; family Rubiaceae; genus Coffea; species Coffea humblotiana. The sequence goes on along the minus strand of CM041208.1, from coordinate 6,029,959 downwards.
AGCCATAAATGGCTTGGAAATTGGTAAACACAAAGGGCGTGCTGCCCGAATTTGCACTCAAATGGCGATTTCAAAATTTTAAGAGCGGACATAAGTTTTACGGCTATTTTACTCATGTCTTTTGGACTAAATGCACTCTTTTCACTTTTCAAAATCATACTTATATTTCGTACTAGTAATTTTCGGATTTTCCTTGATTCATCAAACATTTTATTGGTTGGACCATAATATGTTCTCATGATTATTCTTAGGGTTGCTTGGTGACCAAGGGTGATATCCGAAAGGATACTTGGACGTTTTTGCTTATTTAGGTGAGTGTTCTATATACGCTTTGTTTTCTAATGACTATGTGAACTATTGTGACTATTTGGATTGTTGCTTTAATACGTGATTGAGGTATGTTATGTTTCCAAAATGATTTTTGCTACGCGAGTGTGTACTTTATCGCACTCGACCTAAATGAACGTGAACTTTCAATGATTGAATGATTAAATGTTACTTGTGCATGAATGTAAGCCTTCTGGCTGAACTGGGGCCCTTCCCTTTGTTACTGGTCGACTCGAGCCAGAAGCGGACTCGGTCGGGCGATTAGTGACCCTGGGTGAATGTTTGGTATACTTGAGTATGACCACGAAGTTGGCGGAGATTGGGAATGAATGAATGAGCACGAACGACAAGGAAATGAAGGAGTTTTCACTTACAAACAATGTTTTAATGATCGGAGAAATAAGGAAAATATTAGGCGAATGAATGAACGAACGAACGAATAGCTCCTCGTGAGCATGTATCCTTTTATTGTATGTGTTACTATCGCTTTATTTTGTTAAATGTTATCTAAATTACTTGTTATTGCATGATAAACGTCTTGCTAATTATTTGGTTTGAGTATATAGAATCTCGCTGGGCTTTTAGCTCATTCCACGCCTTTTGTTTTCCTTACAGGGGTTGCAAGTATGGGGCGAGAGATCTGTATAGAATAGAATAGTCTAGTTTTTGTTTTGAATTGTTTTGTTTTGGCTTTTGCATTTCGCTCTAGTGCTTGGATAAGCTGGACTGTATCGTGAATTCAGAGTTTTGGTATACATTTGGGACTGTACTTGTGGTTGAGATTGAGATGAATGTATTTATATGGTTCAAGTTTGGGTATTGTTTTCGCTTATTCTCGAGGCTTTTCTTATTTTATTTTATGTGAGTGAACGAGTCCTGGCGAGAGCTGGGCAAGCGGTCCGCCGAAATCTTTGGTTCGCCTTAGGGGAAGGTGGGGCTGTCACAAAGCACAACGATAATATCAATGGAAAAGTGAAGAAAATAGTGGCGTTAGAGAACTAAAAAAAAGTCAAAATATTATAGCAAAGGTACTTTTCTTCCAAAAGCATTAAGCAAAATGCAAAGTGTTTATTTAATGAGTTCGGAGGGTAAAGTGTGTTGGGTTTAGTACTCCTCACTTGGTGGCCCACGCAACAAAAACCCATTAGTTGATCAAGTTGACTTGATTTGAAGTAAACCTAGTGATTGGTCTCTTGACTACTAGTAAAGCCACGAGTCTCATTTTAGAAACAAGAGAAAAGCTTTAGCTGCCAACCTTGGGTGAGAACGAAGAGAGAGAAAGAGGGAGACTGGGGAAAAAGAAGCTAGAGAGAGAGAGAAAGAGAGAGATTTTGCAACTTCAGGGTCTTGATTGGATGGTAATTTGAAGTCAGATTGAGACGAAAGTTTAGCCATGCGATCCTCTCATCAAACTTTACCCATTTATTAGTTTCAATTTTAGATTTTTTCGCTTGGTAATACCCTTCCAAATCCCTTTCTTTGACAGTTGCAGTTTTTGAGAAATGAATTTGTAGCAATTTCACTTAATTGATGTTGATGATGTTGTTGTCATTCGGATGCTCTGAATAAGCCTGTGTGTGCCCATTATTGTGATAGTGAAGATTTTGACTAGATTAGGTCCCATGACTATTTCTAAATTGGGGTTTTCACGTTAAAAATCTTGATGTTCGGTGCCTTTTATATTTATGAATTTTATTATTACTGTCGATATCGTTTCTTGGTGATTTGATTTATTCCTATTTTAGTTGGTACTTGGAGAAAGAGTAATTTATCGTGGGTTAACTCTGATATTGTGTGCCTGTACTAGTACCCCTTTTCCAACAAAGTGATATCAGAGCAGTTAGGTTGGCCTACTCATTTGTACTAGTTGAAATGGTTGATTCAGACAGTGGTTGTATGATAAAATTAAATGTAATTAATTATTAGATTTGGAAGCCTAGAATGGAAGACTACTTGTATTGTAGAGATTTGTTTGAACTTGCTCTAGGGGATAAGTGTTGACCAAATGATATGAGTGATGAGAAGTAAGCTGTTATGCATAGAAAAACTCTTGGTAATATTAGAAAGTGGATTGATCAAAGTATTTTTCAACACTTTGCTAATGACACTAGAATTGATGTACCATGGAAGAAGATAGAAAGATGTATGAGAAGAAGACCGATTTAAATAAGGCCTCTTGTCTGAAGATATTACTTGGATGAGATATAAAGACCGTGCAGATATGACTGAGCACCTGAGTAATTTTCAGGGTTTGATAAACCAAATAGCTGCGGTGAACTTGAACTTGGATGATGAGGTGTAGGCTTTGCAGTTGTTCAATTCTCTACAAATGGCTGGAAGACAATGGTGCTTTCTGTTAGTAATTCACTTTCGAATGGTGTGTTGGCACAGATATAGCAAAAATGCCTGTAATAAATGAAGAGCTCAGGAGAAAGGAACAGAGAGTTATGAATAGATCCCAAACCCTAGTGATAGGAAAAAAGAAGGAAGGGGGAGAAGTAAAAGCAGAAGACCCTACAACAAGAATGACAAATCTAGGGTCACAAAAAATTATGCATGCTACTATTGCAAAAAGATGAGGCATTACATGAAGGAGCACAGAATCTTGAAACAGGAACAAGTTGAGAAAAAAGGCAAAGGCAAGGTGAAGGAAAAAGATGAAGAAGAGACTATAGCAATTATGGCAAACTATGATTACATGTTTGTATTCTGTGATGATGGTTATATGAATATTATCTATCATGATAGTGATTGGTAGTTGACTCGGAAACATCCTACTATGTTACCTCTCACAAGCATTTCTTCTCAACCTACACCGAAGGAGACTTGGCTATGTTAGGATGGGTGGGATATATATATTTAGACACCAATACCGAGTGCCAACTAATCTTGAGAATGCTCGGCATGTCCTTAATATTCATTTTAATCTTGTTTCCATGGGAAATCTTGATGATGAGGGCTATCATAGCTGGTAAAATGGAGGCAAATGGAAGCTCAGCAAGGGAAATCTTATTGTTCTCAGAGGAAAGAAGCAGAGTACCCTCTGCTTAATGCAAGCTAAGTTAGGGAAGGGAGATGTAAATGCAATTCGTGATTCTTTCATTAACCTTTGGAACAAGTGACTTGGACACATGACTGAAAAGGGAAATTAAACATTTGTTCGCAAGTAGCTTCTACCCAAAGTTAGAGGTAATACACTTAAACCTTATGTTGACTATATTTATGGGAAACAATACAGAGTTGCATTTCAAAATATTTCTCCATCTAGAAAATTGAATCTATTAGAGTTGGTGCATACTGATGTTTGCTATATGAATGATAAATTTCTTGGTGCTACTATTTATTTTGTAACTTTTATTGATGACTTTATTAGAAAAGTTTGTATTTTGCTTTGAAATTCAAAGATTAAATTTTGGAGGTGTTCAACGACTTTCATAACAAAGTTCAGAGGGACACTAGTAAGCAGTTAAAGTGTATTCATACTGACAATAGTGGTTAGTACAAGGGACCATTTGAAAACTACTGCAAGTCCTATAGGATCAAACTAGAGAAGACAATACTAAAAACTCTTCAAGAGATGAAGTAGTAGAGAGGATGAACAAATCCATCATTGAGCAAGTTAGATGTATGCTCTCCAATGCTAAGCTGCCAAAATCCTTCTAGAGTGAGGCAATGAGAATTACAGTTGATTTGATTAATCTTTCTCCTTCAGTTCCTTTGAATGGTGATATCACAGAGAGAATATAGACACAGAAAGATGTGTCCTTTAAACACTTGACAGTTTTTGGTTGCGAGACATTTGTTCATATTTTCAAAGATGAGAGGTCAAAAGTTGATGTGAAGTTAAAGCAGTGTATTTTCTTGAATTATTGGCATGAAGATTTTGACTATAGATTATATGATCCTGTTGAAAAGAAGTTGATTAGAAGCAGAGATTTTGTCTTCTTTGAAAATTCAAACCATTGAGAACATTGATAAAGATGATATTCCTACTAGTTCAGATTCGGATCCAATTTCTAGTACTAGTTAATATTGATCATGGGAGAGCTGAGATAGAGCAAAAAGAGGATATGATGGTGATGATACTACTACTAATGAATTTGAGTAAGAGGTACTACCAACTCCCACCGCCACCACTACAAAGATGAGCCTAGGTGATCTACCAGAGAGAGGAGACCTTGTAGCAGATTATATTCTTATAAGCATGTGCTATGACAAATGGAAAGAAACCGAGTCCTACAGTGAGACTCCAGAGTATGGAGGAAAAGAAAAACTAATTGCAAGTTTATGCAGGAGGAGATTATGTCCTTGCATTGAGAATCAACACCTATGACTTGCATAAAAACTGCCTAAGGGCAAGGAGTACTTGAAAAAAAATTATTTGGTCTACAGGTCAAAACTCAAGAGCCACAACTCATGGCAAAAAATATAAGATAAGATTGGTTGTGAAGAGATTTAGTCCAGAAGAAGGTGTAGACTTTGAAGAAATTTTCTTCTCCTATGATAAAGAAAGTCGTAAATTCGAATTGTTCTGGAATTACAGCTAGTTTGAATTTGGAGATTGAGCAACTTGAAAATAGCCTTCCTACATGGTAACTTGGAAGAAGACAAATTACATGGAGCAACCGAAAGGGTTCAAAGAAAGTGACAAAGAGAACCATGTGTGCCGGTCTAAAAAAGAACATGAATGCATTGAAACAAAGCGCCGAGGTAGTGTACAAGAAATTTGGCTCTTTCATGATAGACCACGAGTACCCATAGGACTACACTCTGATCATTGTGTTGTATGTGAAAATTTTTTTGAGAGTGATTTTATTATTCTCTTCTATATATTGATGGCATGTTGATTGTTTAGCCATGATTGCTATGAAAATTGACAGATTAAAAAAAAGAGTTAAGTAAATTCTATGCAATGAAGGATTTGGGTCCAGGTATGGCAGATTTTTGAGATGAAAATCTTTAGGGACAGGTAAAATGAAAAATTTTGGTTGTATAAGGAAAATTACATTGAGAAGGTGTTTGATAGGTTTAATATGAGCAAAGTTAAGAAAGTCTCTACTCCACTTTGCAAGTTGTGAGGAGTCGAAAAATTATTTTCATATTTTGTATTTTCCACTTACTTGTCTGGAATTTTTGGTTGACTTAATGGTTGAGTTAATGATTTTGTATTTTATTGTCTCATTCAATTTGTCGCATATTGAGTTTCATGGTGTGTTATGCTGTTATGACTAACTAATTGAGGTGTGTGCCATGCATTTGATGGATTAGAGGGCAGTTTTGTGCAAAAAAGGATTTTTGGAAAAGAAGTGCTAAGAATTAGTTGGAGGAAGAGAGACATTTGGGAGGAAATTAGATAGATATCACTTGGTTTCTTGCCACTTGTCAATCATCCATGGAATCTTGACCAGACCAAGACTAATTCTCTATAAAACCAAGTTTCCATTTCACAAACATTTCATCTTCTTCTTGAAGCTAGGGCTGGACGAAAATTGAGAGGAAAAGAGGGAGAAAACACCAAATTTCTAGCCTTGATTTCTTGTCTACTTAGGAAGAAAACAAGAGGGAAACCCTAATCTACTCTATCAAACTTTGAATCAAATTTGGAAGGAAGCTCTTGGAGAAGTACTTGTAGAAGAAAAGCCTTGCAACTTTCTTGATTTGCTTGCCATCTTAGGAGGTAAAGAGGTGAAATTTGTTAGAAACTCTAGCCTTTCTTCCCTTATCTTTGAGTTTATTTGAGGTATGATGTTATAGAAGTTAAAGAAAGGATTTTTACAGAGGCTTTCATGTTATGTCAAGTTATGTTGCAAATTTCCAGCTTTAATGTTTGTAGGGGAATAGCTTTCATTTAAAGCTCCATCGTTGTGAAATTTTGATAGATTTCTTGCCAAGAATACGGTACCATACACCTCATGACATGTTCATTATGATCTATTGTGTTTTAGTCATGAAGATAAGGTTGAAAGTTAGAAGATTAGATGGAAGAACTTGGGGTTAAGTTGCTGAAAATTTTCTTGCCCTAAACCGTATGGTGTGAGCTGTATTTTCCAGCTTGTAGCTTCCTATTTTGTTTGATGTTTTTCCAAAGAGATTCATGCCATATACTCACTCTATGATATATTGCAGGATTTATGCTTAAACCATGAAAGAAAGTTAAGATTTTGATTAGAAATCAACATGCATGTTAACCAGTTTTTAAATGAACTTTGCTGTTGGAATTTGAGTGGATAAAGCTGTAATTTTGGTTCTTTTCTTCCAAAATACTTTTATTGGGATTTTGTCTCCATGTACGTGATATTACTTCTGTCCCTTATTCATGTCATACAAGGGATGTTTTGCTTGAAATCCAAGTGAGATAAGTGTTAGTGTGAGGGAACCTGCTGAAATTTCTATTTATGATTGACTCTTGAGGGCCGTTGGAATAGAGCCGAGAGTTTGCAGCCTTTAACTCCAAACTTTTACTGGTTTTTGATCAGAACTCATTTCATGTATCATTTACCTCTTTTAGCTAAACATGCATGAGGGTATGTGTTGGGGTTAAGAGATAGAAAAAAAATTGATTTTTTGTGGAAACACTAAAGCTAGAGTTTTTTAGTTTTCTTGCCAAGAGTCTCGTCCCTTTTTTGTAAAACTCTTGACCACAACCGACTTATTTCTACACCATATTATGCTTGAATCATTGATCTATCATGCATGTGATTTTTCTCCTTTGATTGAACAAGAAAACTTTGCACTTTTGGAAGCTATGTTAGGGGTAGAACCTGGCAAATTGATGCGTCTTCCAAGTGAAGTTTTGAAGCTCCAAGTTTCACATTTCTACTGGTTTCAAGTTGATAGATTCTTGATGTACAATATGATCACAGGATTTGAGAGTGTCCAAGAGGAAGAACCAGGGATTGAAGTGGAAAAATTGTGATCAATTGGTAAGTGCTATAAGTGCATGTTAGGACTACATGTTTGCTTGAATGATGCTTAATGTGCCTGGCTGATTACTACTGCTATATATCTTGAACTGCAAATAAATATACGAGTGTGTATTTTATCGCATTCGACCTAACTTGACCGAGATCTTGTTATCCTATTTTTACTTGATTGACGTTTCATGTGACTTATTGATCGAAATGTGACTTGTTACTTGAAATTGTTAGAGATCTTAACTTGTTATTGTGAGGACTCATTTATTTATTTTTAATTTATCTTATTTTAAAATTATTTGCATTTGGTGTTATTTAATTTTATTATTTTAGCATGAATTTTTCTTAAATTATACTTTTATTATTTACGCGTCAAAAAATTTTCAAAAATCGCACCGACACAACTAATCGGAGATTTGGAGAATTAATTTTAGACTAATAAGAATGAGTAATTGTAGTGTTAGAGGAACTACCTTGGAGGGTTAGTATTTAGTGTAGCAAACAATAAGGAAATTGGTAGGGCATGACAATATTACCCCACTAATCAAAGTTGACTTTCTCACCTAACAAAAAATTACCTTTCTTCCTGACCTTTTCACCACAAATCAAAAACTTCCAACTCCCTCACTCCTCTCTCCTTACCTTGGCCGAAAATTGGGGGGCTCAAAAGGAGCGAAGGAAATGCCTTGAACCTTTGGCTTTAATCCTTGCTCAAAGATCCACACCCCAACTCCTCAAGACCTTTGGATAATTGCTCTAGCTAGAGGAAATGTGCTACCTTTGGTGGTTTTTGGTGGAGTGTTGGTGGAAAAAAAATCTTGCCTTCAACTAGGGTTCAAGAAAACTTCAAGAGGTAACAAATTTTACTCCCTTTGATCTTTAATTTTTCAAAGGTTAGTAATGGGTAGTGTGTGAGGACTCATGTTTTTATTCTTTAAAATAATTATTTTTATAATTATTTACTCTATGTATTAGTTAATTATATTATCGTTACATGAATCGTTTTTAAATTTTGCCTTATCGCGCGCGAATCGGAAGTTTGCGTATTTCACGTCGTTATTGACTAAGTGGAAGATTAAGAAACTTATATTAGACCAACTAAGAGTGAATAATTATAGTATTAAAGGAATTACCATTTGAGGATTAGTACAACAAGTGAAACAAACAAGACAGAAAGTGGAAGTACGGGACCACTATTCGCACACTATTCGTAGTTGACTTTTACATAGCTTTTGGCCACCAAATTCTTAAAGCTTCCAAGAGAAGCTTCACACAACAAACCCTTCTCTCTCTCTTCTCCATAGTCTCGGCCGAACCTCACAAGGAAGAAAGGAAGAAAAAAGCTTCACTTCATCTTGCTAAACTTGCTCCATTTCACTTCCAAATTTGCAACCAACTTCAAAACCTTTGGAGATTAACTTTAGCTTGGGAGGAAGACAACATCTAAGAGGAAATTCTTGGAGGTTTTTGTGGTGAAAATTTCTAGTTTCATCAAGGGTTTAAGAGGTAACCCTTCACCTCCCTCAAATCTTTCTAAATTCTTCAAGTATTAAAGCTTAGATGGCATGGGTTTGAACCCTAAGCAGAAATAGGCTAGCGTACTTGAGGTGTTTTCATTTCTACTTTTAATCTTTAAGTTAGTGGCCTTGAAGTGGATTATAGGTAGCTGACTTGAGATGTAATTAGTCGATTGTGGTTGTTATGTATTATTTGAGATGAATACGGTTAGAAAGTGAAGGAAAAATGAAGGAAAATGGGAAGTGCAAGCTGACCGAATCTGTCCTGCTTTTGATCTTGCTTGTATTTCAAATTTTTGATGGTTGTTTGGGATGTGAAATTGGAGTGATATATGTTGTATATTATGTGTACAAAGTGTCTTGCAAAAATCGTTTCAATTGGTTGCTCCAAAACTAGAGTTTTCGAAAAAGAAAGAAATCTGGAAATGGTAATATAGGCAGCCAAACAGTACCTCTTTGTTCGAACATATCTCTTTGTACAAAAATTGGAATTTAGGGCCGTTGGTGGCATTCAAAACTAGACATTCATAGATTTCTAATGGTATAAAATTCACTTGCTAGTTCGAACTGCAGTGAACCGTAGTGATTCAACAAAGTTGACTATCCTGTTCTTATTGTCTGTCCGAGAGGAATGGAGAAGCTGTGTCATGTGGCTTTATTTTGTCTCACTTTGTGAACTGATTTTGAAAAATTATTCCTTCTAATGAAATGTGGAATTTTGAAACCTAATTTCCAATGCTACCAACCATTCCCAATTTGAACTTGTATTGAATGAGATGTGATCTGATTTCCAAAGTGCAATAAAGCTGGAAAACTGGAAAGTTTTTCCCTTCTTGCTGGCCGAATGGTCAGGTTTTGTTGTGGGATGCTTTGCTTTCGAAAATTTTGATGTCAATTGACTATCAATTGCTTAGTATATGTTTATAAGGACCTTGGTTTCAAAAACGGGTCGAATTGGGACTGATTTCATTGTGTAAAACGTTTTGAAAAGAAAGAAAAGCAAGAGGCAGATAGCTTTGAAAACATTTTCGAACTTTGTTGTTTTGTTAACTGCCTTCCCATGTAAATTTTTTGTGTGAAATTTTGATAGGGAGATATTTCAACATATGGAAGTCTAATTTTTACCAAATTTGGTGGAAATTCAACTGCCATTTCGATACCCAAATAATGCCCCAAAGTTGGCTCTTCAAAATCTGGACAATTTCTGAACAGTGTCAAATTCAGCTGACTTAGACTATTATATCTCGATGCTCAAAACTCCGAATTTAGTTCCATTTGTCATATTTGAAACCTTGTTTGAAACTTTATTGTGTTACAAATTTTAGAGCATGATTCACTTTCTGTGAATTACGCCGAATTTTCAAAGATGACTGCAAAACTAAGACTGGTTCCAACCTGTCTTTAGAAAACTGAAACTTTGAGCTGAAAAATGAAGTGCTTTCCATTATAGAATTCTTGGAAAGTGTCTTCTAGAAAACTTTTATACTCTGAACCAAGATTCCAATGTATAAAGTTTTCCATTTTTGGATCTACTGAGTTCAAGTTCTGATTTTTCTAATTTGATGCGCAAAAACTGAAATTTTCCGACTTGTTAGGAAATGAGTTTTTGGAAACTTTTTCCTATCCTTTGTTATTGATGATCGTTTTAAACTCGATTTCATGGAAGAAATCAGTTTCTCTTGTGTTATTAAATCCTCACTTTCAAATCTCGATTTTTGAGCGATTAAGGTTCTCTTTTGAGACATTGACTTAGTCTAAATAAGTGTACTTTTCTTTCCTGGTTAATTCATGGTGTAAGTGAAAGTACTTGTTATTTGTTCAGGCGCTTAAGGAGATCTCCAAGAGAATCTCGAAGCGGACGCCTAAAAACTTAATTACTTGCTCACTCACTTTTGTTTTGACTTAGTGAGTATCAAGTGTATGAAATGTTGTTACGTGCTTAATTGTTCTCAGTGATTGAGTATTTTGAAAGTGTCGAGTCGAATGTGTATTTTATCGCACTCATTCTTGTTTAAGTGAAGTGTACTTGAATTGCATGAAGTGAATTGTTAAGTGAATAAAGTGAAGTGTTGCAATAGTGAATTATTCTATGTTTGAATCAACGTCGTTTGGAGTGAATCTCCTCGACTTATTGCGATAATAGTGGGGGATGCCCAAACTCATCGGCCGACCTTGCGACTCGAGCCGGTATGACTTTGGTCGTGAAGTTTGGTGAGTTATGAAAAAAAAAGTATATAAATTTGATCTATTTGAGAGATCTCGTTTGGCATACTCGAGTAGTATCGTCTTACATAAAAGAAGTACGGGCTCGGCGCGGGGGTGTAACGGTGATCGGGAGTGCGAAGTAAGTGGGGTTCTACGGACCTATAACCTACCCGATTAACGGAGTGTCAACTCGTAGAGGTAATGGATCGAGCATTGGCAAAACAAATGGAATATAGCTCCTGAGAGCTCCCGTATCCTTATGAAGTGTGTTTTATTGTTAATTGTGAATTACTTGAATGTTATACCTTTAATTCTCGTTTAAGTGCTATTGTTATTTGAACTACGTATTTTGCATGTTTTTCTTGGTCTCACTGAATATTAACTCATTCCATTAGATTTGTTTTCCTTAATAGGAGCCGAAATGGAAGGAATTATGGAGAAGCCGACTTGATGCACTTTTGATTAGGGTTTTGAATGTATTGATTAGACGACTTTTGGAAGTTGTACATTTTAGGAAAGTTGATGTATTTTGAAACTTGTGATGTAAGATTGAATACTTGTGTAGGGAAGCGACTTTTTTTAAGTTCGATTTTTATTATCGGTTATTTACTTTTAAATTTGAACTAGAATGGTATTGAATCCTGGCGAGAGTTGGGCAGGTGTCCCGCCGATACCCTTGGATTCGCTCTTGGGAGAAATGAGGACGTCACAGTTGGTATCAGAGTACTAGGTTTAGAGAACTATTTGGGAGATATATTAGAGACTTTTATTCTCGAGAATAGGAATGAGATAACTTAGTTAGACTTTAAGTGATATTTAAGCGAGTTAGTGACTTTAAGTTTCTAACCTGAAAATTGTGGTTGTTTTGCAGGGATGGAGAATGGAAATGGAGGACATGCTGCTGATGGTAATGGTCATACTAATAGTCACGTGGAGTCTTTTAGGCCTATTTATTATCGGACACTTGGTGGAGGAGCTCGTGTTCGTTACTCGCCTTCTACTAGGTTTTCCCGATGTTCCTGTAGGGTGATATATGCGTACCCTAATAACCTTGTACTATCCCTTGACGACGAGCGTTGTCAGTTAGTGAATACCAACCGAACTTTATTTCAGGAGGTCGAGGAGCTGAGCATTATAGTGAACGCTTAGGGAGATAGGATTGCAGAATTAGAGAGAACGGTAGTAGACGAGATGGCTAGAACTGATGCCACTCGTGATGAGTTTCAGAGGGCTAGAACTCGATTGACTAGGATAGGCGAGGAGATCCGAGATCCGGCTTCTAGGATATTAGCAGACGCCACTATATTAATCGATGAGGTGATGGAGGTTGTTCAGAATCCGATTCAGGAGGACCCTTTCGAGGAGAATCGTGAGGAGGAGGTTCCGCCCGATAGTCTTGCTAAGAATTAGATTAGGAGTGATAACTCTCTTTTGACTTTTGTAACTAGAAATAGCTGGGGTGATGCTAACTCAAAGATCATTGTATTTTGTTTAACTGTGTGGCTTACTTTTAAGGCACCTGAACCTGATTTTGTCGTGCCTGACTGAATATACTATTGTGGTACTTGCGTGCCATATTTTTGTAAATGTCCCATGACTTGCTAATTGTATGAATCTTAAAGTGTTAATATATGTTAGTTATTGTTATTTCCAATGTTTTCATGCTAGTTCTTATTTTGAGTATTTTCTCGCGTAATTATTTATTTCTTGGATTAGGCATAACTAGGATTATGGATGGATGAAGGAGTGGTTGAGGTCGTGGGCGTGGGGTTACGCAAACCCAACCTTAAGGGGATAATCAAGGGTCGGCAATTGGGCCAACCTAGGGACAAGGAAATGTAGAGAGTAATCAAGTGGCTACTGCCATTAATCGGATGACTGACATCTTAGAACGATTAGCAGAACGACAGGGTCCAGAACCATTTAACCATCCCGAAACCTAGGATAGAGGTGAAGATAGAGTTTTGGAGAGGCTTTTGAAGTTTGCTCCCCCTAAGTTTATTGGAGGATCTGATCCTAAATTAGCGGAGAATTAGCAAGAGCGGATGACTAATATTTTTGCCGCTTTAGATTATACAGAAGAGAGGCGTGTGAACTTTGCTACCTTTCAATTTGAGAGCGTCGCAGGTGCTTGGTAGGACGTGATAAGGAAAAAGTGGGAAAGAGCGCAAATCCCTTGGACTTGGGAAAACTTCACAAGAGAGTTTAATAAAAAGTTTCTTCCGCCTCTAATTCAAGAAAAGCGAGAGGACGAATTTATAAAGTTGAGACAGGGAACTCTTAACGTGGTTGAGTATGAGGGGAAATTCACTAAGTTTTCTAAGTACGTTCCAGAGTTGGTGATTAATGAGCGAAAAAGGATTAGACGTTTTGTGCAAGGGTTTAATGTGAAAATTCAAGAGAGGTTGGCATCAATCTAAATTTCTACATTCACTGAAACCCTGGAGAAAGCGCAAGGTTGCAAGTTAGGGATTTCCATACTAAGAAAAGGAACATTCCTAGTTAGTCTTCTGGACAGGCTAGTAAAAGTGCCCCACCTCTCAAGATGGGAAAAGGAACTGGAGGAGTAAGGACCGCTGGAGTTCCAAGAGGGGCTTTTTCAAGAGGAGGTCGTAATGGACAAGATCAATCTAGAGGAATACCTTCTAGTGGTCCGGCCGTAATTTCTCAAATTAGTTGTGGCTACTGTGACAAGCCAAATCACTCGAAGAATGATTGTTGGAGGAAATCGGGAAAGTGCCTGTACTGCGGTAGTGCCGAACAGTAACTCGCAAGTTGTCCGATTGCGCCAAAAGTAGGAGATAGTACCCAAAGGCCAGAGAAATCGGTATCTAAACAGACTAGTGCTGGAGGAAGTCGACCTAAAGTGCCGATTAGAGTTTATGCACTGGATCATCAACAAGTTCCTAATTTTACTGAGGTGATCGAAGGTACGATCCCTATCTTCCACCGTTTAGTTAAGGTTTTAATTGGTCTTGGCGCGACTCACTCTTTTGTGAACCCTAATTTTATGAGTGGGATAGACGTGAAGCCAATTAAATTATCTTATGATTTGGAAGTTAGAACACTTATTGGGGATCAAAGTTTAATAGTTAACTTAGTGTATAGAGATTGTGAGATATGGGTTGGAGAACGGAAGTTACTGGCCGATTTAATGAGTTTAGCAATTAAAGAGTATGATGTTATCTTAACAATGGACTGGTTAGCTCGCTACAATGTACAATTAAATTGTAAGACAAAGATGGTAGAATTGTACGTTCCGAAATAGGCAACTCTAAAATTAGATGTGAGGGGTAGATTAGTCTCATCTACTGTTATTTCAGAAATTCGAACTAAAAAAATATTGAGTAAGGGAGATCAAGGATATTTGACCTTTCTTATAAATACCCCTAGTGATAAAGTGAGATTGGAAGATATGCCTGTAGTAAAAGAGTACCCGGATGTTTTTCCAAAAGAAATAAAGTCTTTGCCTCCAGAAAGGGAAATAACTTTAACATTGATGTGATTTCGGGAGTATCACCTATCTCCAAAACGCCGTATAGAATGACTCCAACTGAATTGAAGGAGTTGAAATTGCAGTTACAAGATTTGTTAGAACAAGATTTTATCAAAGAAAATGATTCACCATGGGGAGTGCCGGTCTTATTTGTTAAAAAAAAATAGGAGTTTAAGACTATGTATAGACTACCGAAACTTAAACGATGTTAATATTAAGAATAAATACCATTTGCCCCACATAGATGAGTTATTTAACCAATTGCAAGGGGCGGTAGTATTTTCAAAGTTGGATTTCAGGCAGGATTATTATCAATTGAGGATTTTGGAGAAAGATATACCTAAAACTGCCTTTAACTCGAGGTACGGACAGTTTGAGTTCGCAGTAATGCCGTTTGGATTAACTAATGCATCTGCGGCTTTTATGGATTTGATACATAGGATCTTTAAGCCGTACCTAAATCAGTTTGTGGTAGTGTTCATTAACGATATACTGGTGTACTCTAATTTGGAAGATCATGAGAAACATTTGAAAATTGTTTTACAAACTTTGAGAGAACATCAGTTGTATGATAAGTTTAGCAAATGTGAATTCTGATTGAAAGAAATGATTTTCTTAGGTCATTTAACTTCTAAGAACGAAATTAATGTTGATCCATCCAAAATTGAAGCAGTTGCGAAGTGGAAGCAACCAGAAAATCCTACTGAAATTCGGAGTTTTATAGGGTTAGCAAGGTATTATCGGAGGTTTATCAAGAATTTTTCTAAGATTACTGGACCCATGACTGAGTTGACTAAGAAAAGTGAAAAATTTATATGTAGCTCGAAGTGTGAAGAAAGTTTTCGAGAGTTAAAGAGACGATTGACGAGGGCACCTGTATTAGTTTTGCCTAATGGAAAGAATAGTTTTGTAGTATATACAGATGCTTCCAAAGAAGGTTTTGGGATGTGTATTGATGCAAAATGATAAAGTAATAGTGTATGCCTCTAGGAAGTTAAAACCTCACGAAGAAACTACCTAACTCACGATTTGGAGTTAGCGGCTGTAGTGTTTGCATTAAAGAAATGGAGGTATTACCTGTATGGAGTGACATTTGAGATTTTCACGGACCACAAGAGTTTTAAGTATTTATTTTTCTCAAAAAGAGTTGAATTTGAGACAACGCAGATGGATGAAATTTTGCAGGATTGTGATTGCACGATAAAGTATCATTCAGGAAAAACTAATATAGTGGCTGATGCTTTAAATTCGTCAAGTGCAAGTAGCGAGATTGATGATTAAAGAATTGCACTTGTTGGAAGAGGTTAGTTGTTGGAATTCTATCTCGAACCGAGAAAAGTGATCCTTGAAATATTGTCGTAAAATCCACTTTGTTGGAATATATCAAGGAACCTTAGGAGAAGGACATTGAAGTGCAAAAGTGGTTAGAAAAAGTTAATAAAGGAGAAAAGTCGGACTTTAATCTCTGAATGAATGGTGTACTAAGATTTCGAAATCGTATAATAGTGTCAAAAGATGAAGGGTTTAAGAAGAAAATTTTGGAAGGAAACGCACCGTTCTAAATAACGGTATATCATGGAGGGAACAAAATGTACCAAAATTTTGAAAAATTTGTACTGATGGGAAAACATGAAAAAGAAAATTGCCCCAATTTGTCCAAATTTGTTTAATTTGCTAGCAAATTAAAGTCGACCATCAGAAACCATCTAGTGTATTACAACCTTTAGAAATACCCCGAGTGAAAAGTGGGAAAATATCACTATGAATTTTGTATCTGAATTACCTAGGACACAAAGAGATCACGATGCCATTTGGATAATAGTGGGATAGATTGACCAAATTGGTTCATTTTCTGTCGATTAGTATGAAGTACTCATTGGAGAAGTTAGCGAAACTGTATTTGGATGAAATTATAAGGTTACATGGAATTTCAATAAGTATTGTGTCCCGATCGAGACCTTTGATTTGTTTCGCGGTTTTGGCAGAAGATGCAAGAAGTATTGGGGGATCAAGTTGAATTTTAGCACAACTTACCACCTGCAGACTGATGGACAGTCTAAGAGGACGATTCAGACTCTCGAGGATATATTGAGAACCTGTATTTTGGATTTTGGAAAGAGTTGGAGTAAGTATTTGACATTGGTGGAATTTGCTTATAACAATAGTTTCCATTCATTGCATTCAAATGGATCCATATGAAACGCTTTATGGCCGGAAGTGTAAATCTCCAATTTGTTAGGATGAAATAGGTGAACGAAAGATTTTAAACCCCACTGTAGTGCCTTGGATTGAGGAGGCACGAGAAAAAGTGAAATTGATTCGTCAGAGGATTCAAACTGCACAGAGTCGCCAGAAGAGCTATGCAGATAATCGAAAGAAAAATTTAGAATTTCCGGTTGGAGACCAAGTTTTTCTTAAGATTACTCCTCTGAAAAGTGAGTTTGATGGCAGATAAAGGAAAGAAATTGCAATCTAGATTCGTAGGGCCGTATAAGATTCTTCAACGTGTAGGGAATGTGGCCTATACGTTGGAATTGCCACCAAATTTATCTCAGATTCACAATGTTTTTCACGTATCGATGCTCAAGAAATATCATCCAGATCCGTCTCATATTCTACAACCGGAGAACATTGAGATTGACGAAACACTGACCTATGAGGAGAAACCAATAAAACTTCTAGATCATAAGATGAAAGAACTAAGAAATAAGCGAATCCCGTTGGTGAAAGTTCTTTGGAGAAACCCACGGATTAGAGGAAGTAACTTGGGAATTAGAAGAAGAAATTTGAGAAAAATATCCAGATCTATTTCCAAATCAAGATATGAATTTCGTGGACGAAATTCTCTTAAGGGGGAGAGGATGTGAGGACTCATGTTTTATTCTTAAAATAATTATTTTTATAATTATTTACCCTAATATTAGTTAATTATATTATCGTTACATGAATCGTTTTTAAATTGCGCCTTATCACACGCAAATCGGAAGTTTGCGTATTTCACATCAAATCGACTAAGTGGAGATTTAAGAAACTTATATTAGACTACTAAGAGTGAATAATTATAGTGTTAAAGGAATTACATTTGAGGATTAGTGCACAAGTGAAACAAATAAGAGAGAAAAGTGGTAGTACGGAACACTATTCGCACACTAATCGTAGTTGACTTTTACATAGCTTTTGGCCACAAATTTTTAAAGCTTCCAAGAGAAACTTCACACAACAAACCCTTCTCTCTCTCTTCTCCATAGTCTCAGCTGAACCTTACAAGGAAGAAGGGAAGAAAAAAGCTTCACTTCATCTTGCTTAAACTTGCTCCATTTCACTTCCAAATTTTGCAACCAACTTCAAAACCTCTTGAAGATTAACTTTAGCTTAGAGGAAGACAACATCTAGCAGAAATTCTTGGAGGTTTTTGTGGTGAAAATTTCTGGTTTCATCAAGGGTTAAAAGGTAACCCTTCACCTCCCTCAAATCTTTCTAAATTCTTCAAGTATAAAGCTTAGATGGCATGGGTTTGAAACCCTAAGCAGAAATAGGCTAGCGGACTTGAGGTGTTTCATTTCTTACTTTAATCTTTAAGTTAGTGGCCTTGAAGTGGATTATAGGTAGCTGACTTGAGATGTAATTAGTCGATTGTGGTTGTTTATGTATTATTTGAGATGAATACGGTTAGAAAGTGAAGGAAAAATCGAAGGAAAATGGAAGTGCAAGCTGACCGAATCTGTCCTGCTTTTATCTTGCTTGTATTTCAAATTTTTGATGGTTGTTTGGATGTGAAATTGAGTGATATATGTTGTGTATTATGTGTACAAAGTGTCTTGTGAAAATTGTTTCAATTGGTTGCTCAAAACTAGAGTTTTCGAAAAAGAAAGAAATCTGGAAATGGTAATATGGGTAGCCAAACAGTACCTCTTTGTTCGAACATATCTCTTTGTACAAAAATTGGAATTTAGTGCCGTTAGTGGCATTCAAAACTAGACATTCATAAATTTCTAACAGTGTAAAATTCACTTGCTAGTTCGAATTGAGTGAACTATAGTGATTCAACAAAGTTGACTGTCCTGTTCTTATTGTCTGTCCGAGAGGAATGGAGAAGCTGTGTCTTGTGGCTCTATTTTCTCTCACTTGTGAACTGATTTTGAGAATGATTCCTTCTGATGAAATGTGTAATTTTGAACCTAGTTTCCAACTCTACCAACCATTCCCAATTTGAACTTGTATTGAGTGAGATGTGATCTGATTTCCAAAGTACAATAAAGCTGGAAAACTGGAAAGTTTTTCCCTTCTTGCTGGCCGAATGGTCAGGTTTGTTGTGGGATGCTTTGTTTCGAAAATTTTGATGTCAATTGACTATCAATTGCTTATTAAATGTTTATAGGACCTTGGTTTCAAAAAAGGGTCGAATTGGGACTGATTTCACTGTGCAAAACGTTTGAAAAGGAAAGAAAAGCAAGAAGGCAAATTAACTTTGAAACATTTTTTGAACTTTGGTCATTTTGTTAACTACCTTCCCATGTAATTTTTTGTGTGAAATTTGATAGGGTGATATTCTACATATGGAAGTTTAAGTGTACCAAATTTGGTGGAAATTCATTACCATTTCGATACCCAAATAACGCTCCAAAGTTGCCTCTTCAAATCTAGAAAAATTACTGAACAGTGTACAAATTCAGCTGATTTTAGACTATTATATCTCGATGTTCAAAATTTCGAATTTAGTTCTGTTTGTTGTGTTTGAAACCTTGTTTGAAACTTTTATTGTGTTACAAATTTCAGAGCATGATTCACTTTCTATGAAACTGAAACTTTGACCTGAACAATGAGTGCTCTCCGTTTAAAATCTTGGAAATGTGTCTTCTAGAAACTTTTAGTACTCCGAACCAAGATTCTAACGGTATAAAGTTTTCCATTTTTGGACCTACTGAGTGCAAGTTCTAGTGGCATTCAAAACTAGACATTCATAAATTTTTAACAGTGTAAAATTCACTTGCTAGTTCGAATTGAGTGAACTATAGTGATTCAACAAAGTTGACTATCCTGTTCTTATTGTCTGTCCGAGAGGAATGGAGAAGCTGTGTCTTGTGGCTCTATTTTCTCTCACTTGTGAACTGATTTTGAGAATGATTCCTTCTGATGAAATGTGTAATTTTGAACCTAGTTTCCAACTCCACCAACTATTCCCAATTTGAACTTGTATTGAGTGAGATGTGATCTGATTTCCAAAGTGCAATAAAGCTAGAAAACTGGAAAGTTTTTCCCTTCTTGCTGGCCGAATGGTCAGGTTTGTTGTGGGATGCTTTGTTTCGAAAATTTTGATGTCAATTGACTATCAATTGCTTATTAAATGTTTATAGGACCTTGGTTTCAAAAAAGGGTCGAATTGGGACTGATTTCACTGTGCAAAACGTTTGAAAAGGAAAGAAAAGCAAGAAGGCAAATTAGCTTTGAAACATTTTTTGAACTTTGGTCATTTTGTTAACTACCTTCCCATGTAATTTTTTGTGTGAAATTTGATAGGGTGATATTCTACATATGGAAGTTTAAGTGTACCAAATTTGGTGGAAATTCAATACCATTTCGATACCCAAATAACGCTCCAAAGTTGCCTCTTCAAATCTAGAAAAATTACTGAACAGTGTACAAATTCAGCTGATTTTAGACTATTATATCTCGATGTTCAAAATTTCGAATTTAGTTCTATTTGTTGTGTTTGAAACCTTGTTTGAAACTTTTATTGTGTTACAAATTTCAGAGCATGATTCACTTTCTATGAAACTGAAACTTTGACCTGAACAATGAGTGCTCTCCGTTTAAAATCTTGGAAATGTGTCTTCTAGAAACTTTTAGTACTCCGAACCAAGATTCTAACGGTATAAAGTTTTCCATTTTTGGACCTACTGAGTGCAAGTTCTAATTTTTCTAAATTTGACGCGCAAAACTGAAATTTTCCGACTTGTTAGGAAATAAGTTTTTGGAAACTTTTTCCTATCCTTTGATATTGATTGATCGTTTTAAACTCGATTTCATGGAGAAAATCAGTTTCTCTTGTGTTATTAAATCCTCACTTTCAAATATCGATTTTTGAGTGATTAAGGTTCTCTTTTGAGACATTGACTGTGTCTAAATAAGTGTACTTTTTTTCTTGGTTAATACATGGTTGTGAGTGAAAGTACTTGTTATTCGTTCAAGCGCTCAAGGAGATCTTCAAGAGAGTCTCGAAGCGGACGCCTAAAGGCTTAATTGCTCGTTCACTCACTTTTGTTTTAACTTGGTGAGTGTCAAGTGTATGAAGTGTTGTTACGTGCTTAATTGTTCTCATTGATAGAGTATTTTGAAAGTGTCGAGTCAAGTGTGTACTTTATCGCACTCGTTCTCGTTTAAGTGAAGTGTACTTGAATTGCATGAAGTGAATTGTTAAGTGAATAAAGTGAAGTGTTGCAATAGTGAATTATTCTATGTTTGAATCAACGTCGTTTGGAGTGAATCTCCTCGACTTATAGTGATAATAGTGGGGGACGCCCAAACTCATCAATCGAACTTGCGAGTCGAGCTGGCATGGGTTTGGTCGTGAAGTTTGGTGGGTCATGAGAAAAAAAGGTGTATAACCTTGATCTATTTGAGAGGTCTCGCTTGACATACTCAAGTAGTATCACCTTATATAAAAGAAGTGCGGGCCCGGAGCAGGTGGTGTAACGATGATCGGGAGTGCGAAGTAAGTGGGGTTCCACGGACCTATAATCTACCCGGTTGACGGAGTGTCAACTCATAGAGGTAATGGTGGCAGAGGAAGTGGGATATAGTTTCTGAAAACTCCCGTATCCTTATGAAGTGTGTTTTATTGTTAATTGTGAATTAGTTGAATGTTATAGTTTTAATTCTCGTTTAAGTGCTATTGTTATTTGAACTACGTGTTTTGCATGTTTTTCTTGAACTACGTGCTATTGGCCTCACTGAGTATTAGCTCATCCCATTAGATTTTTTTTTTTAACAGGAGTCGAAATGGAAGGAGTAATGGAGAAGCCAACTTGATGCACTTTTGATTAGGGTTTTGAATATATTGATTAGATGACTTTTGGAAGTTGTACATTTTGGAAAAGTTGATGTATTTTGAAACTTGTGATGTAAGATTGAACACTTGTGTATGAAAGCAACTTTTTTTTTAGTTAGATTTTTATTATCGGTTATTTACTTTTAAGTTTGAACTAGAATGGTATCGAGTCCTGGCGAGAGTTGGGCAGACGTTCCGCCGATACCCTTGGGTTCGCCCTTGGGAGAAGTGGGGGCATCACATAGTGGTTGTTGCTTGGATTTGGAAACTGTAATCAAAACCTAAGTTAGAGGACTTGAGGAAAACTCTTGTTTCTTACTTTATATTTTAGGTAGTGGCCTTGAGGTGAACTTTTAGGTAGAGGACTTGAGGATTCTGGTTTGTTGGTTGCTAATCTTGTGAGTTATGACTTGATATTTGGCTTGGAAGTGGAGAGAAAACTTGAAGAAATTAAAGGGAGGGGCTACCGAAATTTTGCTGAGTTTTTTCCTTGCGTTAATTTCGAATTTTGTTGCTCAAATGGCTGCAAAAATACTTGTTATATGTTGTATTGTGTGGGTAAAAATTATCTTGTAGAAATCATTTTAATTGGTTGGGTAAAACTTAAGTTTTGAAGAAAGAAAGAAAACTGGAAAAAGTAACCCAGGTCAGCCGACCAGGGGTTCTTTGACTGCTCATAAATTTTTGTACAAAAGTCAAAATCAAGGGTCATTTATGGCATTTGAAACTAGACACTAAGAGTTTACCAATGGTATAAAATTTCCCTGCTAATTTGTTTTGACTGAACCGTAGCGAACTGGCAAAGTGGACTGGTTTACTTTACCTGTTTACTCGAGAAAATCATACAGCTGCATCTTATGGCTCAATTTCGTCCCTCTTGTGAAAGGAATTTGAACATAATTTCTTCTGATGATTTATAACATTTTGAATCTAGTTTTTAACGCCATAAACCATTCTCAATTTGAACTTGTGTAGAATTAGTTATGATTTAATTTCAAAACTGTGTCGAAACTTTGTGACTGAAAATCCACGGAACAGGTTTCAAAAACAAGTTTTCTTAAAACTGTTGTATCTCAGTGTTGGAGAATCCAAACTAAGTTCTGCTTGTTGTGTTTGAAACTTGACTTAAAGTTCTTGTTGTGCTATAAATTCAGAGGCTAATTCAATTCTTATGAATTTTGCCGAAGTTTCAACCTTTACTGAAAAATCAAGACTGTTTCTGCCCTGTTTTAATAAAATAGTAAGTTTGAACTGAGATTTGATGCTTTCTAATTTGAATCCCGGAAAAGTGTCTTCTGTAAAGTTTTAGTATTTTGAATTTAGTTTCCAACGGTATAAAGTTTTCAATTTTTGGATTTACTGAACTCAAGATATGAATTTCCAAGTGTTATCGCGTAAAATTAGAAATTTCTGATTTCTAACAAAATGAACTTTTATGAACTTCCAACTTCATTTTAGGTTGATAGTTCATTTCAAACTTGATTTCATGGATGATACAAGTTCTTTTGTGACTTTAAACCTTCATTTGGGAATCTCGGGTTTCGATGGAATAAACCTTTTCTGATGCGTTGTCCTAGTTCTAAACAAACGAACTTTCTTCTTTGTAGACTCAATGACCTAGGGCATCCGTGAGTGATGGTTGGTTAATATTTTTTCAGGTGCTCAAGAAGGTTTCGAAAGAAATCCCGACGAGAAACTTTAAAGGAATTTCTTGCTCACTTTCTTTCGAAATTGGTGAGTGTCAAGTGCATGACATGTTCCATAATACTTGAACTACTTCTTGTGAATATGTGAATTGGACTTGTCGAGACGAGTGTATATTTTATCACACTCGTTCTCTCTTACTTGACCTGATAATTGACTTGCTCATACTCGATAATCATATTCGAGCTTGTGTGTGTGACTTGGTGTCGTTTTGAGAGAAATCTCATCGATTTGTACTTGTACTTGTGGGGACACCCAAATTTCATTGGCTAACCTTGTAACTCGAGCCGGCATGAGTTTGGTCGAGAAGGTTGGTGAACCATGAAAAATTATAAAGTTTGATCTTTTGAGATCTTGCTTGGTATACTCGAGTAGTATTGTCATTTCGTGCGTGGTTGGTTCCGGATCCGAGAGGGTGAAATGGTGGATGGAGGAAGTAAGTGAGGTTCTACAAACTTGTGTATTTACTCGGTTGATGGAGTATCACCACTGGGAAGTGTTGATTCAAACCTTGGCAAACCAATGGAGATTTAGTTCCTGAGAGCTCCCGTATCCTTACTGATTGTGTTTTGTTTTCCTTTGTGAGTTACATGAATATCATGACTGCCCTTCTTGTATAAGCTTTATTGCTAGTTGTACTTATTTGTTTGCTTGCTTTTCTTGGCCTCACTGTGCGTTAGCTCACCCCCGTAGTTTGTTTTCCTTAACAGGAACTCGGAGTGGAAAGATTTTGGAGAAACTGGTTTGATTATGTTTTGATCCGAATTTGGATGTAAATGATTTAGTCTACTTTTGGTGGTTGTATTTTGGAAAAATTTGATGTAACTTTTGGAAACATTGTGATGTAAGAATTGAATAACGATTTGAAGGAAGCGACTTTTCTTTATATTAGTTTTCGTATTGCTTGATTAGTTCTAAGTTACAATCTTGACTTGTATCGACTTCTGGCGAGAGTTAGGCAGGCGGCCCGTCGAAATCCTAGAGTTCGCCCTAAGGAGAAGTGGGGTCGTTACAGTTATTGTATAGGCGAGTGTGTACTTTATCGCACTTGAACTAACTTGACCGACCTCTTGTTATCATATTTACAAGTGAACTGATATACATGCGCCTAACTTGAAAGTCGATTGGACATGTTATCTCATCGAATATACAGAGTACTTGGGATCCCAAATCCCATCGGCTAATTAGTTGAATCTAGCCAGTATGTGTTTAGTCGAGGAGATTGATGAACCATGGGTAGTTTTTATTGTTTATTGTTTATTCCATTGGATTCGGTCCTCTGGAATCAGTATACTCTAATATTATCTCCACTATTATCTTTAGAGTTTGAGTCCGGTAAGGGGATTGATCGGTGGACGGAAATTGGCGTAAGCAGTGATCTATATACATTGTTTATTATTTCATTTCAAACATTGACGGAGTGTCAATGGACTCAGAAAACGCTACTACTGAACTGGCTTGCAAGAGCCAACAGTATCCGTTTAGTTGCAAGTGAAATATTGAACGGGACTAAGTGCTACACTTGGAATCTGACAGGAACCACCATACCAGTTGAATCTACACTTGAATTCTGAACAGGACTAAATGCTTTGTCTAAAACCTAGCAATAGCCACCATATTAGTACACATATCCTTTTCTTATTGTGTTAAATTGTTTATTTGAATATGTGAACTGTTAATGACTTCGCTTGTAGTTGTTTACTTTTTTCACTTTAAGATTTTAATAAAAGTGATTGTTATCTTACCAATTTGACTGCATATTTTCTTGGAACCTCACTGAGTTTTGCTCGTCCTTTTAGTTTTGTTTTCCTTAATAGGGATTGGAATTGTGGATCCGAAGAATAGTGAGTTCGAGAGTTGCAATTTTCGCTTTAAATAATTATCATCCTATTTATATTTAGTGAATTGATTAAATTACTTGTATTTTGATTCACTTTAGTTGTACATATAAGTATGGATGTTTTGAAAAGTTGGATGGTTTGTAATGTTTATGGAGGTGTTTCATGCTTACTTTGGAGTTAATTTTATCTCTCAAGTTAATGTTAGTGAGTGAATTTTGGCATGAGTTAGGCAGACGATTCGCTAAACCTTAAAGTATGTCCTGGGGAGAGGTGAGCTCTAACCAGGAGAGGATTCTCGGACTGTGGGGAATGGTCTATTAAGTGCGAAATTACTTACTAGTGCTGGGGAAAAGTAGATGTATATGTCAAATAGGAATCTCAAACTTAGTTGATTTGCACTTGGGAGCGAACGGCTTGAGCTGTGAATTCTTCTAGTTTTGGATTCTTGTACTTGAGTATTGAATACTTCTTCTAATGGAATACCTGTGAATTGGAAAAGATATAGTATATTGCATTATGATGAGAATACAAATCATGATTGAATTTGAAAAAGTAGAACCAATTGAGGAGATTGAATTTATGAGTGCTGTTATGGACCATTCCAGTAAATGTCTAGTTAGGATTTCTATTGTAGTGGTTAAATTTGAAATTTGCTAGTTGTCATGAATATTTAAGGTGCTAGTACTGCAGATCTGATTAAGTTCTTCTATGAATATATGGACTTGATATGTGTTTACTTGATTTCGATGCGGTCTAAGTAAGAATATTTATGTATTTATTTTGTGATATTAGATAAATGTATTTTGACTCCTGTTTGACTACTCTTACCTATATGCTTCATTGATTCCTATCCTTCTATGTATGTATATATGGACTTGGACTTGTATGAAAAATGGAAGTTGAAAAATGATGTTGGGAACATCCATGTAAGCCTAGACAACCCTAGGATCAAGGGGAAGTGGTTGGAAATCTGCAGTCCACCAAATCAGGAACCCAAGGCCGAGATAGGGGATCAAATAATGATAGCCATAAATCGGATGATGAAATTTTTTTTAAGAATGTCTAGTACCTCAACAAGACCAAGGGATTGGGCTTGCAAACCACCTTAGAAACCAAGATATGGGAGAGGATAGGACTCTAAAGTTCTCTGCCTAAGTTTTCTGAAAGTCTTGAAAGTAGTTGAACATTGGTTAGTGAATATGATCCCTATTTTTGATGTCTTAGGATACCCAAAGAAAAGGTAAGTGACTTTTATAGTATTCCAGTTTGGAGGAGCAGCTCATTCATGGTGAAACATGCATGACACTTTTGTTTTAATGATTAGTACTTTTGACAGAAGTGTAAGATTGTAAATTATCTGAAATTGAGAGTTTTGAATTATGTATGAAGAGTTCGAGGAAAAGGGTTTAGGTTCTTATCTTGTATGCAAACGTTTGGCGAAATTAGGATGACCGCTCTGATAGAAGATTGTAAAAAGCACTATTGTGGTAAGAGGTCATAGTTTCTTCTTAAACATGCCTTTTGAAGATGAGTGCATGGTGGAGAGTGAGTTAGGGTGTGAAACTTTTGAAATCAAGTAGATGGGAGTGATTTCTAAAGAGTATGATTTAGTGTTTTGCTCTGTGTATAAGCAACAATGGTAACCGTTTTATTAAGTAACAAGAATGAAAGTAAGCATTATAATATCTTGAGGTATTGCCTACTTGTGTTTAGATTTCTTATCTATCTAATTTGAGAAGAGTTAAGATTAGTTTTCATGGATGATTTAGAAGCAAAAGAATATAAGATGTATATGGTTCGAGTTTCAATTTGTGATTCGCTACTCATTTAGATACTGTGATTTATCTGGCAGGCTATTATTTGAGATTAAGTGATTTGATGATATGAAAAATTCGAAAGATATACATGAGAAAACAAAGATTCTTTGAAAGGATGTAAAATTTCAAAAGAAATTGGCTGAACACTGGGAAGTACAATGGAAACAAGAGTATATGGAGAAAACTGAATTATTGAACAAGAACATGGAAATGAAAAGGAAATACGAAGGGATATTGGAGGAGTTACAAAATAAGTTTGAATTGGTGCATTCAACTACTCAAGTTGCATTCCAAGACATTTCTAACAACTAAGTGAAAATGTTGAAGGAAACTTTCACGCTACTAAAAGGAAACGCAAAGAGATTAGTGGAAATGAACTTACTATGAAGGATAGAGAAAGGAAGGAAAGAAAGAATGGACATTTCAAGAAGAGATGTGTAGCTGCTAAATGTGAAATCTGTGTCAAAACTCATACTGAGGTGTGTTATTTGAAAACTGGTGTATATTTTAGATGCGGCAAATTTGGACATCAAGTGAGAAATTGCCCAAAACAATGGATGAAACTATAGTGAATTTGCTGTCATAGTCGACGTTAGAAATGAGTGATATGTTATCTGGAATAGTTGTATCGTTTGGAATATGTGTAGTGAATTGTATCTACCTTATCAACAGTGAACTTGGTGCCTAGTGTTTTAACTAGTGATATTAAATGTCTGTGTTTGTTTGGAGTTAAATCCTTGTCGATGATTCAATTTCTGCAAACTATTCTTGAGTTTGAACAAGGATTCTTTATTTGTGGTTAGTAATGAAGGAAGGAATTTCGATTAGAGAAGGTAGAACGTGTTTAGTGATTCAATTTTAGAAATGATAGGAGATTTACATCGGAGACTATTTACCAAAATCTAGTGTATGATTTGAAGATCTAGTAAAAGTAGTATGCAAGTATCATATTTATGATTTGTTCTTTTCATCGAGATCTAAGTCTATATCATCTTGAATATTTGAACCTTCTTTGAACTGTCTTTGCATATCAGTTTAGTCGTTACGTTAGTAATTTTTTTTCTCTAGGTACAATATTGTGGAAGCATCATAGATGAGAGAAAACTACTTGGGAGTCGGAGGAAACCTATAGAACCGAGTTTTATTTTGCAAGCAAAGTTAGAATTTCGAGAACGAAATTCTTTTAAGGGGGAAAGATTGTGAGGACTTAAAAATTATTTTCATATTTTGTATTTTCACTTGTCTTAAATTTTTGGTTGATTTAATGGTTGAGTAATGATTTTGTATTTTATTGTCTCATTCAACTTGTCGCATGTTGAGTTTCATGATGCGTTATGCAATTGTGACCAACTAGTGAGGTGTGTGCCATGCATTTGATGGATTAGAGGGGGTTTTTATGCATTCTTGGAAAATAAGTGTTAAGAGTTAATTGGAGGAAGGGAGATATTTGGAGGAAATTAGATAGATATCACTTGGTTTCTTGCCACTAGTCAATCATCCATGAAATATTGACCAAGACCAAGACTAATTCTCTACAAAACCAAGTTTCCATTTCACAAACATTTCATCTTCTTCTTGAACTAGGGCTGGACGAAAATTGATAGAGGAAAAGAGGGAAAAACACCAAATTTCTAGTCTACTTAGTAAGAAAACAATAGGAAAACCCTAATCTATTCCATTAAACCTTGAATCAAGTTTGGAAGGAAATTCTTGGAGAAGTACTTGGAGAAGAAAAGCCTTGCAATTTTCATGATTTGCTTGCCATCCTAGGTTTTGAAGGTAAAGAGGTGAAATTTGTTAGAAATTCTAGTTTTCTTCCCCTATCTTTGAGTTTATTTGAGGTATGATGTTATAAAAGTTAAAAGAAGGACTTTTATGAGGTTTTTTATGTTTATATCAAGTTATGTTGCAAATTTTCAGCTTTGATGTTCGTAGGGAATAGTTTCATTTAAAGCTTCATCCATGTGAAATATTGATGGATTTCTTGCCAAGAATAGGTACAATACACCTCATGACATATTCATTATGATCTATTGTGTTTTAGTCATGAAGATAAGGTTGAAAATTGGAAGATTAGATGGAGAAACTTGGGGTTAAGTTGCTGGAAATTTTCTTGCCTAAACTATATGGTTCGAGCTGTGTTTTCTAGCTTGTAGCTTCCATTTTGTTGAAGTTTTTTAAAGAGATTCATTCCATATAGTCACTCCATGATATATTGCAGGATTTATCCTTGAACCACGAAATAAAGTTAAGATTTGGATTAGAAATCAGCATGCAAGTAACCTGTTTTAGATGAACTTTGCTGTTGAATTTGAGTGGATAAAACTGCAATGTTGGTTCTTTTCTTTCAAAATACTTTACTAGATTTTGTCTCCATGTATGTGATATACTTTCTATCCCTCTCTTCATGTCATACAAGAGATGTTTTGCTTGAACTCCAAGTGAGATAAGTGGTGGCGTTGAGGGAACCTTGCTGAAATTTCTGTTTATGATTGACTCTTGAGGGCCTTTGGAGTAGAGTCGCGAGGTTATAGCTTTAACTCCAAAATTTTACTGGTTTTTGTCAAAACTTGTTTGATGCATCATTTACCTCTTTTAGCTAAACATGCATGAGGTATGTGTTGGGTTAAAAGTTACAAAAAAACTAATTTTTGGAGCAAACACTAATGATAGAGTTTTTTAGTTTTCTTGCCAAGAGTCTTGTCCCATTTTTGTAAAACTCTTGACTACAATCGACATATTTTTGTTCCATATTATGCTTGAATCATTGATCTATCATGCATGTGGTTTTTTCTCTTGATTTGAACAAGAAAACTTTACACTTTTGAAAGCTATGTTAGTGGTACAACCTAGCAAATTTATGTGTCTTCTAAGTGAAGCTTTGAAGCTCCAATTTTCACATTTCTACTGGCTTCAAATTGATAGACTCTTGATGTACTATATGATCACAGGATTTGAGAGTGTGTGAGAACTCGAAAAAAAAAATCCGATTTTAGGGTTTTAGGGTTTTATCGATTTTCGTGCACACATTTTTTTTTATTTTCTTTATTATATTCATTTTACATATATTTTATAAGTAAATATAGTTTTTAAACCATTTTTCTAGTATAAGTGAGTTCACGAGAGATTTGGAGCGAATAGCGGATGTGGGACCCGCTAGTGCGTTAAGTGAGAGAAATTCGGCCAATTAGGTTAAGTTGGGCAGTAAGGCATTAAATTACTAGGTGCTAAGTGATAATTAGAGGTTGGTTAGATATTTGGTCATTAGTAAGTTAAAGGATAAGAAAGAAATCCAAAAGTGCCACGTGTCGCGACGGGATTGGGCCAAGTTTTGCCTAACTTTTCCTTAACTTTACCAAAAGCTAATTTTGACCAAAATCATCTTCATTTTAGCATCCTCTTGGCTGAAACTTGAAGGGAAAGAAAAGAGAGAGTTTCAACCATTGGCTTCAATTTTTTGTCCAAATCTTGAAAACCAACCGATAAAAATCCGAATTCCTCCGTAGAAATCGCTTATTAAGTGAGATTGAAGGTGCTTGTGGAGTGATTTTGCAAAGGAAAGCTCTAAGTTGCTATCTTTCTTGAGGTTAAGGTATTTTTGCTTGGAACTTAACTTTTGTTCATAATAAATGGTGAATTAGTGGCTTGTAGTAGTTAAATAGCTTGTTTTGTAAATGATTTCATGGATTGAAGTGAAGTTAGGTGAATTTCTTATTTTCTTGGGAATTTTTCTGTTTTCATATGATGATCATAGTTGGCTTGAATTGATGGCTTAATATGGTATAGAATTGGAGCTAGTGTGTGTTAATTGTGGTTACTTGCGGAAAATTTCAGCTTTGTACACAAGATTCCAGCTTAGGGTTACATGTGGTAGTAATCTGCCCTGTTTTTGTACTGTATGTTCGTCCTTGAGAAAGACCGAATCAGCCCTTACTCAAAACATGCAAGTTGTAGGTATTTGAGTTAGCTAGCTACTGGTAAAATTTCAGCTCAATCGGAGCATGGTAGGATGTGAAATGACCGAAATACCCTGACTGCCACAAGCTGCAATTCGTAAACAGTTTTGTGAATTCACCAGTTTGGGCTGCATTTTGCACCCTGATTCGTATCCAATTAGCTTTTGGCCAAAACACAAAACTTGTAGCCCTATATTTTAGCTTTCCAAAGCCTCTAAAAACACCCCAAACGGAGTTGTGTAGCCTGAGTTATTGCCGGTTAAAGTCAGTGCTGACAACCAGATTGATCATAAACTTTTGGATCTGTGATTGGCAAATTTGACTTAGATAAACTATAAATTAGGTTAGGTGGCCTTCATGAAAGTTGTTCCCCCCTGTCTTAGCTTCGAAATGGTATAAGGGTCACCCCAATTCGATAACCATAGCTCCGGTTATGACTAAAATACTACGAGATGCCAAATCTGCCATTTAGCTTTTGTCTTCAAAATGGATATTTGCTTGTACTATTGCACTTGTGTTGTACTTGGATGATTTTGGAGCCTAATGGAAGGGCTATTGTGGTAACCTTACTTGTGTGTATTGTGGGGCTGAATTAAGGAAAAGAATGAAGCCATAAATGCTGGAAAGTTGGTAAACACAAAGGGCGTGCTGCCCAAATTTGCACTCAAGGGTTAAGTAGAATTACACTTGTCTTGAGTACGGTTTTGAGGACGAGTCTAACTCGATTTGTCTAGGTTATTCGAGTTTCCTTTTGTGGAGATATATAAGTTGAATTTCGGCCGAAACTTGTACCCTTGGAATTTACAACTGATAGAAATACGTTTCTTTCATTTCTTCGACCCAAACGGCATTTTTCACATATAATGGCTTCAAAATTTCACCGTTTGAAAAGTGATCAAGGGTTTTACGAATAGTCTCTAAATAAGTCTCAATTACTTGATTCTCGTTAAACGAAATGTTTAAGTTTCGAGCCTTAGTTACTTTTCAATGCTCTTAAACAATATTTCCTCGCAGATTTGAACTCCAAGAGCGGAGTAATACCCAAAACCAACGTGTAAAGGCACTGCATCTGTTGTGAGTGTACCTTCCCCTTAAATTGGTGCTTATCTGATTCATCTGTACTTGCAACTTGCAACTTGATTATCTGTGACTTTTGTATGCTTCGTATGAAACGAGGGTGTACTTTATCACACTCGTTTCTCTCACCTGGTTATTCTGGTTCCTGTATACTGTATAAATCTGTATTTGTTCTCTATATCTATTATCTGTACCTGTTTTCTGTATTTGTTGTTGTCGTTTGGAGAATTAAATCCAACGACCTTTCTGTTACCTCTGAGCTCAAATCCTGTGGCTAGTTATTCGAGTCGAGCCGGTAAAGGCCTGGTCGATTAGATAACGAACCACAGTAGTCTGTTTCTGAGAAATCTTTGGGTATTGAGACTCTGGATTTTCGGTATACTCGAGTATTACCACCCTCTGTTCGGTTGAGGTGTTCGGGCCAGGTAAGGGGTATGTTTGGTGGACGGAATTCGGTGTAAAGTGGGGTCTACGGACATGTTGGTTCTATCTATGTTGGCGGAGAGTCAACGGGTTTGGATCAAGTATCGCAATTGGGCATTTTGGCTCCTGAGAGCCACCTGTATCCTTTCTCTTTGAAATGTTTATTTATTTCCCTGTCTGGTGTGTATAACTGCATGATTGATACGTGAAATGCCATGATTCATGACTACTTGTACTTCTGGTACCTCATTGAGCGTAAGCTCACCCCTTCCCGTTATCTTTGTTTTCCTTACAGGGAACAACACTTTTGAACCATGATTTTGAAGAAAGTGTCAAGTTAGTGTAAATGTTATTTTGTTACGCTCTTTTGTAATCAAAACCCTAGTTACTTTTATCAAGTATCACGTTTTGACTTGTACAACTTTCTATGTATGTACTTAAGTGTTTAAGCATGTATATTAGGTGTATTCGTTTGAGATACTACTTGTAATCATTCGGAACATTTTAGTTGTGTGTAATCGGCGTAGTAGTCTCCGAGTGTTTGTTTTCTTTGGTTTCGATCGCGCGTAATCTAGGGTTTGTGTGATTCGACTTCGCAGTCCTGGCGAGAGTTGGGCAGGCAGTCCGCCAACCCCTTTGGTTCGCCTTAGGGGAAGGTGGGGCTGTCACAGAGTGTCCAAGAGCAAGAACCAGAGATTGAAGTGCAAAGATTGTGATCAATTGGCGAGTGTTCTAAATATATGTTAGGACTACATGTTTACTTGAATTATGTTTAATGTGCCTGATTGATTGTTGCTGCTGTATATCTTAAACTGCAAATGAATATATGAGTGTGTACTTTATCACACTCGACCTAACTTGATTGAGTTCTTATTATCCTGTTTTTACTTGATTGACGTTTCATGTGACTTGTTGATCGAAATGTGACTTGTTACTTGAAATTGTTAGAGATCTTGACTTGTTATTACATAGATAAGTGTGTACTATATCACACTCGACCTAACTTGACTAAGGTCTTGTTATCCTATTTACAAATGAATTGATATACATGCGCAAGACTTGAAAGTTGGTTGGAGATGTTATCTTATCGACTATACTGAGTGTTCGGGATCCCAAACCCTATTGGCTAGTTAGTCAAATCGAGACAGTAAGGACTTGGTTAAGGAGATTGACGAACCATCAATAGTGTTTATTGTTTATTCCACTGAATTCAGTCATCTGGAATCGATACACTCGAATATTACCTCTACTATTATCTTTGGAGATCGGATCCGGTAAGGGGGTTAATCGGTAGATGGAGACTGGTGTAAAGCAGTGATTTACGGACATTGTTTATTACTTCATTTCAAACTTTGACGGAGTGTCAACGGATTCGAAAAATGCTACTACTGAACTGGCTTACAAGAGCCAACTGTATCCTTTTAGTTGCAAGTGAAATACTGAATGAGACTAAGTGCTACACCTAGAATCTGGCAGGAATCACCATATCAGTTGAATCTACATTTGAACCCTGAACGGGACTAAGTGCTCTGCCTAGAACCTGGCGGGAGACACCGTATCAATACCCATATCCTTTTCTTACTATGTTAAATTATTTATTCGAATATGTGAACTGCTAATGATTTCGGGTGTAATTTGTTTTCTTCGCTTGAAGATTTTTATATAAGTGATTATTATCTTGCCAATTTAACTGCATGTTTTTTTGAAATCTCACTGGATTTTACTCATCCCTTTAATTTGTTTTCCTTAACAGGGGTTAGAATTGTGGATCCAAAGAATAGTGAGTTTGAAAGTTGCAGTTTTTGGTTTAAGCAATTGCTATCCTATTTGTACTTAGTGAATTGATTGAACTACTTGTATTTTGATCCGTTTAGCTGTACCTATAAGCCTAGATGTTTTGGAAAGTTGGATAGTTTGTAATGTTTATTGAGAAGTTTCATGCTTACTTTGGAGTTTAATTTTATCTCTCAAATTAATATTAGTGAGTGAGTTCTGGAATGAGTTAGACAGGCGGTCTGTTAAACCTTAGGGTACTCCCTAGGAGGAGGTGGGATCGTCACACAGGTTACTTCAAATTTAGTATCAAGTAGTGTCTTGCAAGTAAGAAAAATGAAGAAGACATGAGAAAGGTTCCTTATGTGTAGGCTATTGGTAGTTTGATATATGTTATGGTTTGCACTAGACCAGATATTGCTCATGTAGTTAGAGTGGTCAATCAGTATCATTCCAATCTTGGTAAAGAGCATTGGAATGCTGTCAAATGGATTCTCAGGTATCTCAAGAAAACTTTCGAAATTGTGTTTGTGTTTTGATAATGGGTACATCAATGCAGATATAACAAATGATCTCGACAACAGGAAATCCATATCTGGATACCTGATGATTTTTGTAGGAGGAGTAGTGTCATGGCAAAACAAGTTGCAGAAGTGTATCACCATTTCAATACGGAGACAAAGTATATCGCAACCACTGAAGCACACAACGAGACTCTTTGGTGTAAAATTCCTTCAAGAGTTGGGTATGAAGCAAGAGAAGTACAATCTTCATTGTGACAATTAGAGTGCCATTCATTTATGTAAGAATTCTATATTTCACTCTCGATTCAAGCATATTGATATGAGGTAACATTGATTTCGGGATGTTTTGGATTTCAAGTTATTGACACTTGAGAAGGTTACACGAATGACAATGGTACTGATATGTTGACTAAGTCATTAGCTAGAGAGAAATCTTATTCTGTAAACAAGAAGTAGGTTTAGTGGAGCCCCCAAATAGGTAGGAGGGGGAGATTATTTGGCTTGGTCTTCCTCATTTGGTGGCCCAGGAACACAAACCCATTAGTTGATCAAGTTAACTTGAAGCTAACCTACTGATTAGTCTCTTGACTAGTACTAGAGCCACGGGTTTCATTTTAGAAACAACAGAAAAGCTTCAGCCGCCAACCTCGGGTGAGAACAAAGAGAGAGATTGGGGAGAAAGAAGCTAAAGAGAGAGTGTTTGATACTTCAAAACTTTGATTGGATGGTAATTTGAAACCCAATTAAGATGAAATTTTAGCCATGCGATCCTCTCATTAAGCTCTATTCTCTTCACTTGTTAACACTCTTCCAAACTCATCTCTTTGGTAGTTATAGTTTTTGGAAAATGAATTTGTTGGAAATTCACTTGGTTGACATTAATGATGTTGTTGTCATCCGGATGCTCAGAATAGACCTATGTATACCCACTATGATAGTGGAGATAAGTCGCATGATTTTCTCCAATTTGGGTTTTACATGTTAAAAATTTTGGTATCCTGTGCTTTTCACTTTTCTGCTTTTATTATTATTGTTGATATCATTGTTTGGTAATTTGGTTTGCTCCTATTTTAATTGGTACTTGGGAAAGAGTAATTTATTTTAGATTAACTCTGATATTATGTGCCTGCACCGATACCCATTTCCAACAAAGTGCAAGTGGAGATAAAGCTCAAAGGTTTGGTGTGTTTTAATAAAAAAGGAGAAAAAACCTAGTGGCAACTTATAATCCAACTTACATTTTTAGCGTATAAGATGTTTGAAAAAAAAGAATATCTTGTGATACAAAATTTTTATTTAAAAAAAATAAACATGTTTAGACATATTAAAAGTGTAAGAGTAAAAGGCAGAGAGCACTCAAGTGGGATGTCAAGTGGAGGAAGAATCATTTGCTTTAGAAGAAGCAACCAAGGCAAACAAATTTTCAGTTAAATTACTAAGTACCTTCTCGTGGTTTCTTCTATTATCACTCGACTCATTACTTAAAATATCCACATAAAACTTTAGGGAAAAAAAGAAATACATCTTAAGAATAAAATGAGGTACTAAAAGACCAACATGCATTAAGATGACTTTAATAATTAAACTTTCCTTTACTTTTCAATTTTCCACATTACAAATATAATGTATGTTGTAGTTGCTAAATCCTACACTATGATTAATTTATTGGTTGAAAATAGATCCCCGATGAATTTCTTGATTTTCTGGTGACCATCGAATGATCTGCTTGGGGGGTTGAACCTGCAGAAGAAGGCAGGCGCTAATTCCCGTGAAATAGGTCCAATGCCAAAATCAATTTAGGGAGACTGGAGAGAATAGTTGGTCAAAAAAGAGCATGATGTTAAACTAGTTATATACATATGAATGTACTATTCAGCGAAAATCTAAATAGACTTACCTCTAACCATTGTTGTCAAACACATGTTGATCCTCCATGTCTCTTTGAGTCTTTCTTGTCTATTCTAACAAAACAAAAATATGTCGAAAAAGAAACTAGAATAAGAAACTCTAACCTATGCCTAATTAGACAGTGTGGTGTTGATAGAATACCACAAGTTATTTATAGGTTAGGGATCCTTGCTGACAAATACTAAATCTATAGAGTTACTTCCATCAAGAAAATCTTGCCATAATTCATAACTTAGAATAATATCATTGATTGATTGAATGACATATCAATTAGCAGAAGGTATCAATCAATCATTATCAAATAGGAGAAACTAATTAATTATTAACAAAATGTTCAATTAATTTATCCAAATATCAATCATTTGGTCATAATTGCCTCTAAAAGAGGCAAATCTTACATTCTCCCACTTGACCCATATGGAATAGTCAGATAACGCATGAGTGACTAACTAGTTAAAAAAGGCCACAAGTTTTTATTGTCACTCAATAGACTCGACAGTTATGTAACAGTTGCTTAATTAGAAATAATAATACATGAATCATGGCGCTCTCATAGCAAGCACTTGCTTCCATGTGTTATGATGTTCTACACTTTCTAATCAAGTGCTAAAATAACACTATGAATAACTTCATATAAGTTACTCAGGGTCCAACTTTATGGACCAGATGATCCTTACTTTATACATGAACAACAATGTGCACAAAATTATGTAAACATCAAATATCTCGAGTGTCTAGATTATAACAATAGTCTGAAAATAATAACAAAATACAAAATGAACGAGTGAGTCCTATATGAGTTGTTTGATCATTAACAATTCAGTTGGCAATGTTTAATTGTTTGATCAATAATAATAACTTTTTACTGTATACTCAATAGTTATCTTTTGCTTTCTGAATAACTATTAAATAACTTTGTTAGAATCGAAGACAACTTAAGAGGGGGGTGAATTAAGTTATTAAAAGCTAATCAAATTATGTGACACTTTTTTTTGTTCAATATGAAATTTACCCTCTTTTCTAAGTGATCACTCAATGAATCAATTAATAAGAAAGCAATATGACTAGAGAGTAGAAGAGATAAGCAATTAAGATTCACAAGATAATAAAATAAAGAGAGGAATTGCAAAATAATTTGACCACCAAGCTCCTCTTGAGTTTGTAGATCCACTTTATAGAACAAGTTTCTTCAAATTAATAAAATACAACCAATTTTGTGTATAAATGAAGGCTCACTTCCTCCTTACCCCAAGTTACACTCGATCAAATCAGAAAGTTTTACAATCATTCAGATAATCCTCACAAACCTACATTATTGAAGTATTTTTCTCACACAAGAAAAGCTCACATGAATCTTACACCACAAAGAGTACAATTCTTCCTTGTAGAGTATTTTTCTCATTAAAACTACTCTTAATCTTTTGTATTCTCCGTGTACAAAAGTTCCTTTTAAGTTTCTGACCATGCACTATTTATATGAGACCAAAAAGAGTTTCATTAATGCTTCCAATGAATAGAAGCCAACTGAAGAGTCAACTAGCCGTTGGGAGTATCGGACGTTCGGTACTTTCGAAACATGTGTCCGAAAGCAGGCACTGAATTTGAAAAATCTTTTTTCAATTTTTTCGAAAATCTCTAATACTTGCGTCCAAAAGCAGACAGTGAGTTGGAAGGAATATCTTAATTCTTTCAGACGTCCGGTGATGGAGTTTTTCATGTGTCCGAAGTTCTGCATTGATTATCGGACGTCCGGTGTTGTCTTCACGAGCGTCTGATAGTTTTCAATTTCCTTTATCTCATTCGATTACTTCTTGTTGTTTGAATCAGGTTGTTTCATATCTGAAAGGATTTTTCTTTGAAAAGATATTAGTATCATCCAATTATTTTGTAAACATCAAAAGATTGGAATCAAAATCAACATTCTTCCCATTTTTTATGATGACAAAACAATGGATGGAAGAAGGGAAAAAATGAGCATAAGCTTCTCTTACTCATTGCATCCAACACTTTTAATAGCCCAAACTCATAATCTCAGAATAACTCCATCTTACACATAACATCCATTTCTCTCCTTTTTTGTCATCATAGGATGAGAGAGTAATGTTTAGCAACCAATATCAGCCAAAGTTTAGCAATCCATTGCACAATTACATAGCAGTCACAACACCAAAATTCAACAACCAATACCAGCAAAAACAGAGAAATAAAACCAAAAGAAATACCAAACAAAGAAATATCAATCAAAATATATTAGTCATTCAACTAGAATCCATCAGTGTTAACCAAAAACAGTCATATCAATTAACATTCATTCCAAAATACCAAAGAAATCCATTAGTACAGGGCCAGTAGAAGCATCAAAATTAAAAGAAAATACAAAAGATCAAGTAAATGCATCCTAAATGAAGTGCAAATGCCCTTAAAGTGCCTAAATTGTGATTTTGGATGATCCAGACCTTCTTTCTTATAAAGACAAAATTGAGAGGGATCCCAATTCATCTTCAATTTTTTCATCATCTGTTTCACTATCCTCAGTAGTTGGAGCCTTGCCTTTGTCTGAAGTTGAAGGATCACGAGGAGTAGGTTGAGAGCTTGAGGCATGGATTTCAACAGTGGGAGAAGTGGACTCAGTTTGTGATTCTTTCTCTTGAGGGACATGAGTTGACTTAGTGTGTGGCTCCTTTTGATGTATGTGTTCATTCTCTTGTGAGACAGGAGGGCATAAGCAGATTTCTTTTGTTCAAAAAGGTGGTTTGTTGCTCATGTGTCATGGTCATCATTAGACCATCTTCAAGGAGAAGGACATGTTGTTTGAATTCCTCAAGTAGGGAAATGACTTTATTATTGGATGAGGTGGGTTGAGTAGATGATTTGTGAGGATGGATGGAAAAGGGTGAAGTGACATGAGAATGTTTGGAAGGTCTAGGAGTAACAGGAGTTTCATGATAACTTTTTGGTTCTAAACTCTAAAACAGCTTCCTTATAACACCAGTGCCCATCAAAAAATCTGATAATTTTTCTTCAAAATAAGCTTTTGGTAAAAACAGAGGATGAATTCTCTTTTGGAGATACTCCAGTGAAAGGAATTTTGAAATGACCAAAGATTGGAATTAAAAACTTTTCATAAGAGAGTTTTCTAAGGCTATCAGTGCTCACCTTGAGCAAAACTTTACACATGATAAAGTCAAAATCAATTCTGATTTTCTCAACAAAATAGTAAAATAGATAAATCTCCATTTTGTTGGCATCAGTCCTATGACCGTTAGTAGGAACCAACAGGTTTGAAATGATTGTGAAAATGATCAGATTTTAAGGATTGAAAATCCTTCAGTTTAGTCTCAGCAGGTGTGTTAAAGTGATTTTGAAAATAGGCCATCAGTTTTTCAATATGAAAATGGTGATAAGTAAATAGATAATTCTTCATTAGAGAAAAAATTTACAATTTTACTACTACAGCCATTTTCAATTTTGATTTTCAGAATTAGATTGACAACATTAGGAGTAAGAAGAATGTTAATGCCATTAACAAGAGAGACAATTTCAGTATGCGAACTACTCTTCCTAAAATTAGCAAAGAACTGATAAAGCATTTCAAGGTAATATGTGTTATCGATTGTTTGCATAACTCTTCTGACGACTCTGCGTGGTTTGAATCTTCTGACGTATTAACTTCACTTTTTCTCACGCTTCCTCAATCCAAGGCACTGCTAATTGTATGACGACTCTACCTCCCCCTAAGATGAACTAAAGGGTTCGGCAGACCGCCTTGCCAAACTCTCGTTAGGACTACTAAGTCAAAACCCACGTAAACCCTACCGAACGCGCAACAGAACTTTCGATTCTTTCCAACGGATACAGAAAAAGTACACATAGTCGAGAAACATGCATTTCGATTAATATACGTAACCATACAATTGCATAAATATATACATTGGAGTTTCCAACAAGTTAACTTGAAGTACAATCCAGAATGGTCAAAGGTATCAAAGCACACCTAGGGTTTACTATTAACAGAGGAGCGTAAACAAAAAAATGTCCACAACTAGTTCGACTCTTTCTTCAAAAAATCATGGTTTTCCAAAATTTTGAACCCTGTAAGAAAAACAAAGATAACGGGAAGGGGGTAAACTTACGCTCAATGAGTACCAAAGTACACGCAGTCAAGAATCATGGAACTTTACTAGATATAAAATGAAACAGTTAAACACATTGATTCAAATAGAAAGGATATAGGTGACTCTCAAGATCTAAATTCCCTTTTCTTCACCAGAGTTTGATCAACTAGTAGTTGACACTCCGTCAACTTTCACGTAAAGTAACCAGTCCAGAAGAACACCACTTTACAACAAATTTCGTCCACCAAATATACCCCTTACCGGGCCCGAACGCCTCAACAGGAACAGGGATGATAATACTTGAGTATACCAGAAATTCAGAATTTCCAATACTCAAAGATCCCTAAGAAACAGGGCCCCTATGACTTATCAATTTTTCTTGACCAAGCCCCTTGCTGGCTCGATTCAATTGACTCTCCATGAGGTTGAGCTCAGTTTTTTACAAGAAGGTCGTTGGATACAACTCCAAATGAGATCAGATCAGGCATAGTAATAAATTCCAATTTATACAGTAAACAGTCACACAGGCAAGAGAACGAGTGTAATTAAAGTACACCCTCGTCTCATTCAGAATAAACAGAGTTCACAGTCATTCAAGTCACAGATTTCAAGTATAAATAAACCAATTAAACAACAAATCAGGGGAGTAGTACACTCATCAGTTCAAGTAAGGATAGTTTCAAAAGTTTCCTCCCAAAGTATGCCTTTAATCACCGACACTTTCCTAAGAACAACCAAGGTAAAACAATTATGATTCCCACATCCACAAACCCCAATAAACAGAATACACAAATGAGACTCAACTACGAGTCGTACTAGTGCAAAGAGATAAAAATGTGGCTTTGGAGTGAAAGGTAACAATTGTCCTAAAACATGAACGACCCCAAAACCTTTCACTTCTACCCAAGAACCATACTAAAATGATTTACCAACTCCAAACTTAAAGTGGGAAATGAAAGTAAGAATTGTTCTAAGAAAATAGAATTTTCTAGTTTTGCGCAACACTATTTGAAAAAATCATATCTCAAGATTTTTAAATCTAAAATTGATAAACTTTATACCGTCGGAAAATAGACACAAAGGGTTACAATTTTTCAGAAGACACATTTGTAAGATTCAGTCCACAAGTTAGTTAAATTCGAGTTTCAAGTTGCTACTTTATCCAAAAAAAGGACATAACAGGTTTGCAATTTCAGTCAATTTTGAAAAATCACAGATATTCATGAGAATTGAGAAACAGGCTGAAACTTTCACGGTTGATAATAATTTGACTCTAGTTTCCAATGCAACAAATGAAACTCAATTTCGACTTTTCTATATCAAGTTATAATAGATTTCCCGAGACTGCACAGGAGTTCCTACAGAAAATTTCGACAACATTTCCCCTTATTTTCTTTACTTTTCCAACCAAAAACCCAGCGCCAAATTTCCTCTCAATTCAGTCACAATTTCACATATAAATCACAAGTTATTAAACACACCTAATTAGAGTCACAATACCCTTCATATATAGCCAATTGGTGGCTCCAAAATCAACCACAATCACACCAAAAATTGGAAACCCTAATATGAAATTTAGGTACACAAGTTGAAAATTTCCTTAGGCAAATTAAACTAACCTATAAAACTTCAGTATTTCACATAGTAAAGTTATTAAAATATGGACAACCCTCAAGCATCACATATGAGCAGAAATTTCACCATAAAACTGAAATTTTACATAACTCTATCTCAAACCATGAAATATTCTCACAAAACTACATATTTAACAATTCTAAACTACTAATTTGCAATTATTATGAGCAAAAAGGGATTTCTTAGCAAGTTACCTTAAGACAACAAGAAGGATGGTAGTTTAATGCCTTTTCCTCCAAAATCCCTCCACCAATACCTTTAATCTCCCTTAGTAAGCAATTTTTACGGAGTAGTTTGAAATTTTAACGATTGGAACTCAAGATTTGAGCAAGAAATTGAAGTTGAAGTTGAAGGTTTTCTCTTGTTTTTTCCTCTACAAGGTTCGGCCAAAGCAAGCATCAAATGAGAAGAAATTTGGTCAAAATTGGAGTTTAGGCACGTCAAGAAACCTTTGGTCAAAATCCAACTTCTAATCGGGTCGCGACACTTGGCGCCTTAAATGTTTAATCTCATCGTCTTGTCTCCCAATGGTTTATCTATCTAATTAACCTTTAATTATCTTCTAACGCCTTGTAAAATAATATCTCTTAATACAAAACTTCAACTAGTTGTCAAATATTTATCGCATTAACCGCACTAGCGGATCCCACATCCATAATACATTTTCAAACTTAACATAAACTAATTCAAACTAGGAAAATGATTTTAAAACTATACTCACTTATAAAAATTTCTGAAAAATTAATATAATAAAATAAAGTAAAAAAAATGCATGCGAAGAAATAAGATAAAATAATATAAAATAATGAAATTTTTGCGAGTCCTCACAAGTTGGGTCTAAAATCTTTCGTTCACCTAGTTCATTCCAACAAATCGGAGATCTACACTTCCGGCCATAAAGTGTTTCGTACGGAGCCATTTGAATGAACGAATGAAAACTATTGTTATAAGTAAATTCCACCAATGTCAAATACTTATTCCAACTCTCT
Source organism: Coffea humblotiana (assembly GCA_023065735.1). Lineage (NCBI taxonomy): Eukaryota > Viridiplantae > Streptophyta > Magnoliopsida > Gentianales > Rubiaceae > Coffea > Coffea humblotiana. The sequence continues at coordinate 5,986,690 of CM041208.1, read as the reverse complement.
CCAAAATCCAAAATACAGGTTCTCAACATGTTCTCAAGAGTTTGAATCGTCCTCTCAGACTGTCCATCAGTCTGTGTATGGTAAGTAGTGCTAAAATTCAATTTAGTCCCCCACACTTCTTGCATTTTCTGCCAAAAAAAAACGAAACAAATCTAGGGTCTCGATCGGACACAATACTTACAGGTATCTCGTGTAGTCTTATAATTTCATCTACGTATAACTTGGCTAACTTTTCCAATGGGGTACTTCATACTAATCGGTAAAAAGTGAGCCGATTGATCAATCTATCTACTATTACCCAAACTGCATCAGGACCTTTTTGTGTCCTTGGTAATTCAGATACAAAATCCATAGTAATATTCTCCCACTTCCACTCGGGTATCTTTAAAGGTTGCAAAAGACCAGACGGTTTCTGATGCTTGGCTTTAATTTGCTGGCAGATTAAACAAATTTGGACAAATTGGGCAATTTTTTTTTTCATGTTCTCCCACCAGTACAAATTTTTCAAGTTTTGGTACATTTTATTTCCTCCAAAATGTGCCGTATACTTAGAACGATACGTTTCTTTCAAGATTTTCTTTTTTAAACCCTTCGTCCTTTAGCACCATTATACGATTTTGAAACCTTAGTACACTATTCATTCCCAGATTAAAGTCCGACTTTTCTCCTTTATTAACCTTTTTCAACCATTTTTGCACTTCAACATCCTTTCTCTTGAGTTTCCTTGATACGTTCCAATAAAGTGGATTTCACGACAATGTTTCTAAGGATCACCTTTTTCGGTTCAAGACGAGGATTCCAACAACTAATCTCTTCCAACAAGTGCAATTCTTTAATCATCAATATTGCCACTTGCACTTGACGACTTAAAGTATCAGCCACTACATTGATTTTTCTGAGATGATACTTTATCGTGCAATCATAATCTTCTAAAAATTTCATTCATTTACGTTGTCTCAAATTCAGTTCTTTTTGAAAAAATAAATATTTTAGGCTTTTGTGGTCCGTGAAAATCTCAAATGTCACTCTGTACAGGTAATACCTCCATTTTTTCAATACAAATACTACAACCGCTAATTCCAAATCATGAATTGGGTAGTTTCTCTCATGCGGTTTTAATTTACTAGAGGCATACGCAATCACCTTATCATTCTGTATTAATATACACTCCAAACCTTCTTTGGAAGCATCCGTATATACTACGAAACTATTCTTTCCATTATGTAGAACTAATATAGGTGCTCTCGTCAACCGATTCTTTAACTCCTGAAAACTTTTCTCACATTTCGGGATCCATATAAATTTTTCATTTTTTCTTAGTCAACTCATTTATGGGTCCAGCAATTTTAAAAAAATTCTTGATAAACCCTCCGATAATACCTTGCTAATCCTATAAAATTTCAAACATCAGTAGGATTTTCTAATTGCTTCCACTTCGCAACTGTTTCAATTTTGGCTGGATCCACCTTAATTCGGTCCTTGAAAATTATATGACCTAAGAAATTTACTTCCTTCAACCAAAATTCACATTTGCTAAATTTAGCTTACAACTGATGTTCTCTCAAAATTCGTAAAACAATTCTCAAATATTTCTCATGGTCCTCCAGAATTTTAGAGTACACCAGTATATCGTCGATGAACACCATCACAAACTGATCTAGATAAGAGTTAAAGATTCTATGCCATCAAATCCATAAAATTCGCAGGTGCATTAGTCAATCCAAACGGCATCATTGCAAATTCAAAATGTCCATACCTGAAATTAAAGGTAATTTTAGGTATATCTTTCTCTAGAATTCTCAATTGATAATAACTCTGCTTGAGGTCCAATTTTGAGAATACTACCACCCCTTGCAATTGGTCAAATAACTCATCTATATGGGACAAAGGGTATTTATTCTTAATAGTAACATCGTTCAAATCTCGAAAATCTATACATAGTTTTAAACTCCTATCTTTCTTTTTAATAAACAACACCGGGGCTCTCAACGATGAATCACTTTCCTTTGTAAAATCTCATTCTAACAAATCTTGCAACTGCAATTTCAACTCTTTCAATGCAGTTCGAGCCATTCTATACGACGTCTTAGAGATAGGTGCTACTCCTGGAGTCACATCAATCTTAAAAACTATCTCTTTTTTCAGAGGCAAAGACTGTAATTCTTCAAGAAAAATATCCGGATACTCCTTCACTATAAGCATATCTTCCAATCTCACCTTATCACTAGGAGTATTTATAAGAAAAATCAAATATCCTTGAACTCCCTTATTTAATATTTTTCTAACTCGAATTTCTGAAATAAGAACAGATGAGCATAATCTACCCCTTATATCTAATTTTAGGATTGCCTCCCCTGGAATGCACAACTCTACCGTTTTCATTTTACAGTTCAACTGAGCATGGTAGTTAGTTAACCAGTTCATTCTTAGGATCACATCATACCCCTTAATATCTAAATCCATTAAATCGGCTAGTAATTTTCGTTCTCCAACCCATATCTCACAATTTTTATACACCATGTTAGTAAGTAAATTTTGATCCCTAGTAGGTGTTCTAACTTCCAAATGATAAGATAATTTAATTGGTTTCACATCTATTCCACTCATAAAGTTAGGGTTCACAAAAGAATGCGTCGCACTCAGATCAATTAAAACCTTAGTTAAACGGTGGAAAATAGGGATCGTACTTTCGATTATTTCAGTAGCATCGGAAATCTGTTGATAGTCCAATGCGTAAATCCTAACAGGTACCTTTGGTCGACTTCCCCCAACACTAGTCTGTTTAGATGTTGATTTTTTAGGTCTTTGGGTACTACCTCCTTCTTTTGGTATAGTTGGGCATTTCGATATTTGGTACTCAGTATTATCACAATACAAGCATTTGTCCAATTTCCTCCAACAGTTATTCTCCGTATGATTGGACTTACCACAGTAGCCACATTTAATTTGAGGAGTCACGGTCTGACCACCAGAAGGTGTTCCTCTCGCTCGATCTTACCCACTATGACCTCCTCTTGATAAACCCTCTCTTGGAGTTCCAGCGGTCCTTACTTCTCCCGTTCCCCTTCTTATCTTGGAAGGTGGGGCACTTTTACTGGTTTGTCTAGAAGAGTAAACTAAAAATGTTTCTTTTTTTAGTGTGAAAGTTCCTAACTTGCAACCTTGCGCTCTCAACTCTCTGCGCTTTCTCCAGAGGCTCAGTAAATGTAGAGATTGGGCGGCTGCCAACTGCTCCTGGATCTCCACATTAAATCCTTGCACAAAACGGCTTATCTTTTTCTACTCATTAGTCACCAAGTTTGGAGTGTACTTAGAAAGCTCAATGAACTTCCCTTCATACTCGACCACACTAAAAGTTCCTTATCTCAATTTAATGAATTCGTCCTCCCGCTTCTCTTGACTCAGCAGTGGAAGAAATTTCTCATTGAATTCCCTTGTGAAATTTTTCCAAATCCAAGGGGTTTGAGCTCTATTCCACTTTCCCCTTATCACGTCCCACCAAGCACGTGCAACGCTCTCAAATTGAAAGGCAGCAACATTCACTTTTCTCTTTTCGGTATAGTTTAGAGTAGCAAATATGTTGGTCATTCTTTCCAACCAATTCTCCGCTAGTTCAGAATCAATTCCTCTAATAAGCTTAGGCGGAACAAACTTCAAAAACCTCTCCAAAACCCTGTCATCACCTCTATCTTGAGCCCCGAATTGGTTAATTGCCCTGAACCCTATCGCTCTACTAATCGTTCTAGGATATCAGTCATCCGATTAATGGCAGTAGCCACTTGGTTACCCTCTATATTTTCTTGTTCTTAGGTCGGTCCAGTTGCAGATCCCTGATCATCCCCTTGAGATTGGGTTTGCTTAGTCCCACACCCACGATCTCGATCACTCTTTCGTCCGTCCATAATCCTAGTTATGTCTAATGTAAGAAATAAAATAAGTACGCAAGAAAATACTTAAAATAAAGGCCAACATGAAAACATCGGAAATAACAATAATTAACATATATTAACACTTTAAGGTCCATACAATTAGCAAGTCATGGGACATTTACAAAAATATGGCACGCAAGTGCCTTAAAAGTGCAATCAGTTATGCACGTCAAAAGTAGATTTAGGTGCCTCAAAAGTAGGCCACACAGTCAAGTAAAATACAATGGCCTTTGAACTAACGCCACCCTAGTTAACCCTAACTATACAAGTCAAAAGATTTATCACTCCAATCTAATTCTCAACAGGACTATCAGACGGAATCTCCTCCTTAGGATTCTCCTCCGGATCCTCCTCGAAAGGCTCCTCCTCAGTGCCTTCCTGAATCGGACTCTGCACAACATCCATCATCTCGTCGATCAACATAGTGGTGTCTGCCAAGATCCTAGAAACTTGATCTCGGACCTCCTCACCTATCTTAGTCAATCGAGTTCTAACCCTCTGAAACTCATCACGAGCGGTCTCAGCCCTAACCATCTCATCCACTACAATCCCCTCTAACTCTGCAATCCGATCACCCCGAACTTTCAACATAAGGCTCAGCTTCTCAACCTCTTGAAGTAAATCTCGGTTGGTATTCACCAACTGACGACGCTCGTTATCAAGGGACAATACTAGGTCATTAGGGTACGCGTGTGTTGCCCTACAGGGATATCGGAGAAACCTAAGTAGAAGGCGAGTAACGCACATGAGTTCTTCCACCAAGTGCTTGATAGTAAATCGGCTTAAGAGACTCCACGTAGCCATTAGCATGACCATTACCATTAGCAGCGTGTCCCCCATCACCATTCTCCATCCCTGCAAAATAACCACAATTTCCAAGTTAGAACTTAAAGTCACTAACTCGCTCAAGCATTACTTAAGATATAACTAAGGTATCTCATTACTATTCTCGAGAGTAAAGTCTCTAATGTAACTCCCCAAATAGATCTCTAAATCTAGCGCTCTGATACCAACTGTGACACTCCCACTTCTCTCTAAGGGGAACCAAAGGGTATCGGCGGGGCACCTGCTCAACTCTCGCGAGAACTCACTACGAGACAAATTCAACTTATGGATAATCAATTGATACTAAAAGTCGAAAATATAGAGAAAGGTCATTTCCTTGATAAATATTGAAGTCTTATATCACAAGATATCAAAAGTACATCAACATTCCCAATATATACAATCTCCAAAAGTTGTCTAAACAATTACATTAAAACCCTAATCAAAAGTCCAACAAGTTGGCTTCTCCATAATTCCTTCAAATTCAGCTCCTATTAAGGAAAACAAATCTAATGGGTTGAGCGAATGCTCGTGAAGCCAAGAAGCACACATGCAAACACGCAGTCCAAATAGCAACAACGTTTACACAGCAAGTAATCTGTAAAGTTCGAATAATTAACATTTCAATTCAAAAAAATAAACAGAAACAATTCAAAGATACTGTAGCTCTCAGGAGTTAAATTCCACGTAACCGAGTCAAAGTTTTGATCAATTCCATGTTGACACTCCGTCAACCACATCAGTATCAAATTCTGTAGAAACACCACTTTCTTCAAATCCCGTCACCGTTACACCCCCTTACCGGGCTCACTAATCAAGATTTTGATATTACTCGAGTATATCGTGGCAATACTACGCGTGTATACTAAGTAAGATCTCTCCAATAGATCAAAGTTTACAAATTTGCTCATGGTTTACTAAGTTTCTCGACCAATCCCATACTGACAGGATTCATAAAATTAGCCAACGAGTTTGGGCATCCCCCGAATACTAATATAAGTCGATGAGCCAACGCTCCAATCGACGATCACAAATACGATTAACAACCACATCATATCACACGAGTAGAATATCAATTCACACGAGTCGAATATCAATTCACATAGTGAAATTAAATCATAATTTCATTGAAAAGAGAGCAAGTGCGATAAAGTACACACTCGTTTCAACAATTCGAATTCACATAATTCACAAGATGCAAATCACGTATTTCATAACAAATCATGTACTTGACACTCACCAAGTCAAAAAAATGAGCAAATGAGCAAGTAAGCTTTTAGGCGTCCGCTCCGAGACTCTCTTAAAGATCCTCCTGAGCGCCTGAGCAAATAACGAGTAACTTTCATTCACAACCATGCATTAACCAAGAAAGAATGTACACTTGTTTATATTAAGTCAAAATCTTAAAAGAGAACCTTAATCTAATCAAGGTTCAAAAGTGAGGAGTCAAAATCTCAAGAGAGACTTGCCTCTTCCATGCAATTGAGTTTAAAACGGTCTATCGATATCAAAAGAAAGTAACAAGTTCTTAAAAAACTCGTTTCCTAAGAAATCGAGAAATTTCAGTTTTGCGCGATAATGTTTGGAAAATCAAATCCTGAGTTGGGCATGTCCAAAAATAGAAAACTTTACACCGTCGGAAACTAGGTTTGAAGAACTAAAAGTTCTTAGAAGATACTTTTCCAAGATTTTAAACGGAAAGAATTCATTTTTCAGCTCAAATTTTCAGTTCCAAGACAGGTTTGAATCAGCCTTGTTTTCCAGCAATCTTTGGAAATTCAGCATAATTCACAGAAAGGGAATTAGTTCTTGAAATTCATAACACACTAAGAGTTCCAAATAAGGTTTCAAAAATGACAAACGGAACTAAATTTGGAGTTTTGAGCGTCAAAATATAGTAGCTTAAAGTCGGCTAAATTTGCACACTGTTCAGAAATTTTCCAGATTTGAAGAGCCACATTTGGGGCGTTATTTGGGTACCGAAAGGGTGTCAAAATTCCACCAAATTTGGTACACTTAAACTTCTATATGTGGAATACCTCTCTATCAAATTTTCAAAGCAAATCTGCCAACTCACCTTTTTCTTTCATTCCAAAGTTTTTTTTGTCGAATGAAATCAATCCCCAATTCACTCAATTTTTTAAACCAAGGGTCCAGAAACATTTAATAAGCAATTGACATAAAAATTTTCGAAGCAAAACATCCCACAATAAACTTGACCATTTGGCCAGCAAGAAAGGAAAAACTTTCTAGTTTCCAGCTTTGTCGCGCTTCGAAATCAAATCACATATCACTCGATACAAGTTCAAATTGGAAATGGTTGGTGGCGTTAGAAATTAGATTCAAAATTCTATATTTCATCAGAAGAAAATGTTACCAAAATCAGTTCACAAGTGTGAGAAAATAGAGCCACAAGATGCAGCTTCTCTATTCCTCTCGGACAGGACAATCAGAACAGGACAGCAAAATTTGCCGAATCACTACGGATGACTCAAAATGAACTAGTGGGTAATTTTTATACCATTAGAAAGCTACGGATGTCTAGTTTTGAATGCCATAAACAGCACTCAGTTTTGAATTTTGTACAGAGACATATGTTCAGGCAAACAACTACTGTTCGGCCCTCCTGAACACCATTTCCAGATTCTTCCATTTTCGAAAACCCTAGTTTTGAGCAACCAATTGAAACGATTTTTGGTAGACACTTTGTACACACAATATAAAATATATATCCATCCATTTCATAGTCAAATAACCAACAAAAATTTGATATACAAGCAAGATAACAACAGGATAGTTTCGGCTAGCTTGCACTTCCATTTTTCCTTCGGTTTCTCTCCATTTCTAACCGTAATTCCACTCATTTAACACATAAACACAACAATCAAGCACTTTAATCCTCAAGGTAGCTACCTATAATCCACCTCAAGACCGCTAGTCTAGTGATTAAAGCAAGAAATGAAACACCTCAAGTCCGCGAGTCTATTTCTTGCTTAGGGTTTCAAAACCCATGCAAATCCAACCACTAAACTTCGATTAAATGGAAAGATTAGAAGAGTTTATGGGTTTACCTCTAACCCTTGTAGAAACCAGAAATTTTTCACCACAAAACCTCCAAAAAGCTCCACTAGATGATGTCTTTCTCCAAACTAGAACTAACCTCCAAGGTGTTTATGAGTTGGGTGAAGAATTTCAAGTGGAATGGAAGCAAAAATGGTGCAAGATGAAGAGAGCTTTCTTCTCTTCTTTTCCTTTGCTGTTCGGCCGAGAGAGAGAGGTGAGAGAGAGAAGGGTTTGTGTTGTGTAAATCTTCCCTTGGAAGCTTGAAGAATTTGTGGCCAAAAGCTATGCAAAAGTCAACTACGAATAGTGTCCCATACTACCACTTTTCCCTCTTGTTTGTTTCACTTGTGCACTAATCTTCAAATGTAATTCTTTTAATACTATAATTATTCACTCTTAGTAGTCTAGTATAAATTTCTCAAATCTCCACTTAGCCGTTTTGACGCAAAATACGCGAACTTTCGATTCGCGCGTGATAAAGCGAAATTTAAAAGAAATTCATGTAATGATAATATAATTAACTAATATTAGGATAAATAATTATAAAAATAACTATTTTAAGAATAAAAATATGAGTCCTCACATATGAACTAAAATTTTAGCAAAAAATCATGTGTAAAGTAAAAAGAAAAACAATGGTTTCTTCTATCATGCTCTCTAATTTCGTTTTGCCTAACTTTAGACTCGAGGTTGGTTGTTTTCTTCTAAAAGTCATGCGTATATCTTACGTATGTTTTGTTAAGTTTTATAAGTTATAAATATCCAATTTCCTCTTTGGTTTCTTACACCTTGTGAGTCTAAGTGCTTTTCATTTATTAGTAATAACTCACTTGAACTAAATCCCTAGAATGCACTTGGATATTCTTTGATTGGGTTTCAAATTTGTCTTTGAACTTTGTTATTTTGAGAGGCCAAACTTAGATAGGCGTATAGTTCATAATTAAGTCTCAAGTGAGCACTTCATTAACCTAAGTTTTGAATGGTCGGACCATGACACCTTGTCATGGTTACTTTTAGAGTTTGACAGGGAAAAACGAGCACAATCCGAGATCAAATTTTTAGCATTGCTCTACTTTAAAAAAAAGGTGAGTATTCCTTGCATGTTGTGATTCTAATGACTATGTTGAATGTTGTGAATGTTTACTTGAATGTTAAACGCTTTTCAATGATTGTTAAATAGATTTTCTATGGGCGAGTGTGTACTTTATCATATTCGACCTAAGTAAACATGAATTTTCCATGATCAAATGATTGAATGTTACTTTGCGCATGATTGTAAGCCTTTGGCTGAACTGGGCCCTTGCCCTTCCTTACCAATTGACTCGAACTAGAAGCGGACTCGATCTGGTAGTTGGTGACCCTAGGACAGTGTTTGTTATACTCGAGTATAACCACGAAGTCTGGTGGAGAACTGGCCAGTGAATGCAATGCAATGAATGAAATAATCACTGCAGGAGTTTTTATTTTCTAAGATATTTTCATATTTCGGAGTTATAAGAGAGAAATGGTCGGAGACTGAATGATTGAATAAATGAATGGCTCCAAGTGAGTACATATTCTTCCAATGAATGAATGTTTGTTTCTTGAAAGACTGCTTATTACTATGCAACGTGTGTAAATTGTTAAATGTGATACTTCCATGTTTTATCTACCTGACTACTTGTTTAGGAATTTCACTGAATTTTTAACTCATTCCTTTAGTTTTGTTTTTCTTATAGGAGTGGAGGCCAGAACAAGTAAGCATGAACTAGTGTATATAATCTTCATGTACGTGTACTTTTGTAGATAAAATGTATTTTGAAGATTTGGTAATGAAATCCTATGTTACACTTTTGAGTTGTAAATTAAATTAAATTCTTGGATGAATGGAACTTCTATCTTTATCTAGAGGCGTGAAAGACTATTTCAAGAATGTAAGTGAGTGAGTCCTGATGAGAGCTAAGTAGGCGGTCGCCTGTCCGCCAAACCCTTGGGTTCGCCCTACAAAGAGGTGGGGTCGGCACACATGTTTAGTTATAATACAAGTTTGGATCTTATTTTTCATGTTGAGTTAAAGTTTATGTGACGACCACACCTCCTCCTAGAGCTTACCCCAAGGTTTAGCGGACCGCCTGTCCAACTCTCGTCAGAACTCACTCATTCACTTCAACAAAATAGATTGCAACCTCGAGAGTACAAGAAATAACAGTTCCCAAGTTTGGAAAGTACAAGCACATTCATTCTATTTCAATCATCTATACAGTTCCAAATATATCAAAAGATATGAGTTCCAGATACATTCAACCCTAATCGAGCACTAGCGTGAGTACAATCGCAAAATTTTCATAAACTAGACTATACTAGCCTGTACTAGTCTCACGCCCTCACTCGTACCCCCTGTAAGGAAAACAAATTTAACAAAATAGAGTGAGTTAAAACTCAATAAGGTTCCAAAACTTCAGGCAAACCCAAATAGCAAATTGATCATTATATAAAAATTGGCAATATCAAAATAACGAGCATAAAAGTTCATAAAAGTGAGCAATAACACTTCAAATAGCAAATCTCAAAATGAGCAAGTGTAAAGCTTTTTAAAAGAAACAATAACACTACAAGTAACAATCATTTCAAAGTTCTAAGGATACAGCTGGTTCTCAAGAGCCAATTTTCCGTTGCGTCATCATAACTTGATCAAATAGTAGTTGACACTCCGTCAACTTTCAAGGAACATAACCAGTCCAGTAGTGTTTCGCTTCACACCAATCCGTCCACCATTCCACCCTCTTACCGGGCCCGAACACCAACTAAACACTGGTGGTAATACTCGAGTATACCGATTAGTCGAGGAGGTATCACTCCACTCGACAAAACAAGAGAACCATGGTTCGTTATTTTAATCGACCAATCCCTTGACAGATCGAATCGATAACTAACTAGTGGAGTTTGGGTTTCCAAGTAGTCACTGTAGTCGATGACCAATCGACTTAGTTCAAAGAAAAGTACGGAGACGGGAATGAGAGGTACCTCCCACTCGTATTGAGTGTGGTACATACTACCGTTCAACACTTACAAATCAAGCACAAGAACAAATACAAGTACAGTCAATTACAAATCAAGTCACTTGTACAAGCATGAATGAGATATCAATTGATTAGTTAAGTTAGGTCAAGTGCGATAAAGTACACACTTGCCCGACCAAACCAAGCAAATCTTATCCAATCACGTTGGTAAAGAATTTAATCAAGTATCAAATTCAATCATGTATTTGAAAGCACTCACCAAAAGTCTAGTGCTTTTCAAAATCACGTTCATGTCCAACTCCTTGTTGGAGTCCAAATCTGCGATAAAATATCATTTAAGAATGTAAAACTCTCTAAAGTTCGAAACATAGGAGTTTCGCCTTCAAGAAAATCAAATAAATGAAACTCATTTAAGTAGTATTTATTTTGCTTATCACATTCTAGGAAAATTCATTCTCGTTCTTTTAGTTTCGATAAGGAAGCGGTTACAACGTTTAAGTTCATAAAGTGGCTAAAAGACGAGGAAAACATATTCCGAATGGTTGCTACTTTCATTTTTTCCAAGGGTATGAGTTTCGGCCAAATTTCAGCTTATATACCTCTACGAAAGGAGACTCGAATACCATAGACAATCCAAATTCCAATTCAACCTTAAATCTTCGCTCCAGTCGCGAGTACACACGCTTAACTCTCGAGTGAAAATTTGACAGCATGCCCTTTGTATTTAGTTATTTTCCAGCCATTTATGGCTTCATTGTTTTCCTCAACTCAGCCCAAATTCACACACTAACAATTTTAACACAATAAGCCTTTCAACAGGGCTCAATGTCATTCAATTACAAGATAATTCTAGCAACGCGGGCCGGAAACCAATTTTAAAGACAAATAACAAAATAGCAGGTTTGACGTCTCTTGGTTTTTCGATCACCACTGAAGCTACGCTTATCGAATTGGGGTACACTTTATACTGGTTTCGAAGCTAAGACAGAGAAAAAGATTTCCTATGAAGACATCAACACCCAATTCGTGCATTTTCAAGGTCAAAATGTGTAATTTCAGAGAAAACAGAAAACTGTCCACGAAAAGGGCATTCGGTAGTCAGGGGTATTTTAGTCATTTCACCTACTACAGTGTTCCAATTGAGCTGAAATTGTACAGGGAGCTAGTTAACTCCATTACCTACAACCTTTATGTTTTAACCTAGGCCTGATTCAGCCTCTAACATGGACGAATAAACAAGTCAGAAACAGGACAGATTCCTCTTTAAAGCTGGAAATTTGATGATTCAATGCTTACAAATCACATTCATGTCTTGAATCACTACCGAAGTCCCTATCCAAGCTCATCCACATCATATACTATGTAAAAAACAATAAACACAACTGAAAATCTCAAACCCTAGCTCAACATTCCACCATATCATTCAAAACTAACTAATTAACCATCATAGCCAAGAATATAAGCTTCTATCCAAACTTTAACAAGATTAAGTACAAGAAAAGGAAAGGAAACCATGATACCTTATCAAGGCTACTTGTAGGAGAAAACCACAACCCTTCCTTCCAAAACTTTACCACACAAAGCTTCCTAAATTCCCAAGTGAAAGTTTAATCGGTTTAGATTTTGGATTCAACTCAAACTAAGCCAACAATCAAGTTTGGAATGAAGTGTTTCTTCTCTCTTTTTTTCTTCTCCTTAACTCTTGGCCACCATGGAGGATGTGAGGAAGAAATGAAGCTCCAATAAAGATAAGAAGATTGTAATTGACTTGGGTAAAAGTTGGTTGGATGACTTCCAAGTGTCACCTTAAGATCAAATCTCAAATTTTTTCTTCTTTTGTTCTTTTCCTTGGTCAACATTTTCGGCCCTCTCATGGCTGATGAAGGGGTGCTATTTATAAAATAATAGCAAGGATATTAAGGTAATAAAGTAGTGTTCAACTGGTGCACTCAATCGGTAGTAAACGGTGCACGTCGGTTCAAGCCATTTTTCCTTAACTCGCGTATTCTTGTGTTTTTACTTATGGTTCACTCACTTATTATTAACACTTCTAATCACACACTTTTCTTACCTAATACTCATTCTTATCCACCAAATTTAGTACACATATCTCACCAAGTGATCACACTACCAAAATGCACCAAAGACACACCAAAACCCTAGTATGCACAAAAAAACCCTAACTTATACCCTTCCTTTAGAAAAATCATAAATTAAGTTATAAATATAAAAAATTCATTAAACTTGGCCTATTCAAAACTAGACTTCAAATACTACTAATCTTTAGAAGACATCTCAAAGAGATTCAATTCATAAGTTGGTCCAAATTGAGCCATAAGCTACTACAACATTCCTATTGTTACTTGTGCAGGGCAGAATTTTCAGTCAAATTTGCCAATTTACTGGAATTTATAGAGATTGTATCAAACTCTGAATTTTATACCGTAGGAAGCCCTATGCGTCTAGTTTCAAATGCAACAAACGGAACTCAATTCCGACTTTCCTATACGAAGTTATAACCAATTTTCCAAAGCTGTGCAGAGCCTCCTGTGAAAATTTCTAAATTTTCTAACAACTTGAGAATATGAAACTTTTCTTAACAAAATTCACTCTTTTGGCTCAAATTCAACCATTAAAGAAACCAAGAATCAAAAGTAAGTGAGTTCACATAAGATTTATAAAGACAAGTAAAATTTCGGAGTCTCACAGTTTATATCTAGAGTTATGGATAAACTTGCTATATCTTGTTAGTGATATTTATTTGGTTATTTGATGATATTATTTTGAACAAATTATTCATCACTTTTGCTCTTCTAATCATGATTAATCGGCCATTAATTATGATAATCTTAAGGTGTTAAGTTTGCAATGAAAATTGGGATTTAACACTAGTTCAATAAAGTAATAAACTTATGAAGTTCAGTCACGAGAGTAGAGGTGCACCTATGTCGCTTTTAGTGACTTGTTTCACGTAATTTCATAGAAGAAATGAACTTATAGTTAATTTCATAACTACAAGAGTAGGTGTGGTTTAATTACAAATATAGTTGATTCACTACGGAAATAGGTTTCACATACATTAGAAAATTACACCATAACTGGCCAAGATAATAACATTCAATTAACCAGTAATTTCATTTGCAAGAGTAGTGAAGAATTCCATACCTCTAGGAGTTTTCTACTATTATTTTTATTACTTTTATCTCATGTTTATAGTGTAGATTTAATTTCTTGCACTTGTGATAGTTTAAATAATAAACAAATTTGAAAACCATCGATAATTAACAATTTTCCTTGTGGGTTCGATCCTTAATACTTTATACTCAATTTTGACTCGTATACTTGTGAAAAATCGCATGTAGGATATTTAGAATTTTATAAATGTAAAACTTGACTATGAAATAAACTTAATTGTTATATGCATACCCCACGTTCAACAAGTTTTTTGCGCTGTTGTTGGGAAAAATTTTGTCAATATTGGTGTTAAGAACAACTTTATTAATTTAAACACTTTTACTTGCTTTTCCTTTTTTTTTGTATTAAGTGTTTTGTTTGTTACATTTAGTGTCATGTTGAGTCATTTGTTTTGTATTCAATGTCTTGTTTTTATATGTATCGAGTAACTTATTCTTCTTGACTAAACTTGTTTTTAAACAACTTTGAAAGCATGTTTAAGGACTCAAGGAAAGTAGAAAATATGGGCAGACAATACTTGAGAAGTGAAAAATGGGCAATGGATTGTTATCAGGCATAAAACTTCATGGTCAGAGGTAATCAAGATGTGTCCGAAAGTACGTTTTTTGAAGATGCTTTAAGGTGTTTAAAGACTAAACTTAATTATATAACGTTAAAAGTTCAATTGGATACCATCACACATATGCTTGAGCCAAAAAGGATTGCTAATGCTTTCAATTCTTATCGTGTGATTTGTGACTTGTGTGGAGGTTATCATGCTAGTTATGAATGTATGCAAGTGTAAAATGTGGATTATTATAATGAATTGGGGTATTGCAATCCTTATTTTGATCAAAATAGTCTTAATTGGGGTAATTCTTATACTTACGACTAGGATAATTAATGTGCATATAATGATTCGCCATATTTTTATGATTACCAACTTGAGTATGTCTAATTTGAATCAAAACCCTCTTGAGAATTGGCAATAGAAAGGTTAGCTAATACTTCTTTACCGTGAGAATTAGAAAGTGAACTATTAACTAATGATTCTAATCCATCTTGGAAGCTAGTTATAGAAAATTTTTCTAATCAATTTGATTTAACTATAGAAAGCTAACTATGCGACTTCTGATCATTTTGCTTTGGTTGAGGATAGGTTAGATGAATTAGCTTTTCACTTTAGTAGAATTCATGACCAATTGCATATTTTGTATGAAATTATTTCTTCTAATAATATACAAAATGACCTTAACATGGATGGTGGAAATGTTGCAAGTGAAAATGGATCGCATTTTGATGAAAATGATGCATTTAATATGTGTTTCAATAAAAAAAATATCCATTTCACATGATAATACCTTTGGTACTAACTTTGAATCTCAAGGAGGGAGCATTAATGACTCATTTTTCACTCTTCTTGAGAAATGTGTTGAAAGTATAAGTTTTAAAGGTATTATTGGCCAAGAAGGTCATGTAGATACTGTAAGGATCCGAAATTCTATTTTCTTACTTTTATTTCATTTTACTGGCTTATTTAATTATTTATTCAGTCGTTTACTTCGAATAATTTATTTCATTCATTTTAAATCTATTTGCATGGGACAATGTTTCATTTATATTTTTAAAACGTTCCATTCGCGAATTTAATTTTCCTATGGCTCGTTTAGCGAGAAATAGTGCATGCAAGTTTTTCAAGGTAAATTCGATCTGAGAGTGCAATAATTTTGGAGAATTAAAAATGATCAATAGTAGACTAAGAAAAGTTAATTGAGAGATTAGATGTAAGCAAGTTAAGTTAAGCTTAATTAGGAGCACTAATTGCTCACTAATTGGATGTTGACTTTTGTGCACCAAGACATCTTTATGTCAAATCCTTCTTACACAACATCACATCACCACCTACCAACCAAAACTCTTCCTTCTTCTCTACTCCTTGGCCGAACCTCCCCTCCCTTATTTCCTCTAAAAAATTTCAGCTTTGTCTTCCATTTTGCTCCACAAAGCTCTCCAAAATTTCTCCATCTCTTGGTTCTTCATACAAGCTTGGAAGAGGATTTGATCAAGGAAGAAACTTGGTGATTTAAAACCTCAAATCCTAGTGTTTAGTCTTCTTATTGGCAGCAAGGTAACCATCCATAGAACCCTCAACTTTTCCTCTTCAATTCATAGTAGTAAGTTAGTAGTTAGTTAGTGATGGCAAGATAGTTGTTGGGTTGTTAATGGGTTCACAAGAACCTTGACATTAGGTAGTGGACTTGATGTGCTTGATAGGTAGAGGTCTTGAGGATTTTGTGTGTTTAATTGCTTGTTTGTTACTTGCTTTGATGAGTTATGGTTTAGTTCTAGTTGCAAAGTTGAAAAGAAAGCTAGAGGAATGAAAGTTGTATGCTGGACGAAAATTTTTGGTTGTTCCTCTCTTGTTAATTTCAAAATTTTGATGTTATTTTGGTGCAATAATGCTTGATACATGTTGGTGGTTATGTGTATTAATTACCTTCCAAAAAACTTTCCATTTGGCTGTGTTTAAGTAGGGTTAAATTGAGGTTGAATTCTGGAAATTTTCTGAGCAAGAAAACCCCAACCAGTGTTCACGTTTTAGGTCATAACTTTCTGTCTGGGAGTTGAAATCGAGTGCCGTTTCTGGCATCCAAAACTAGACTTCGAGAGATTTTTGTCGGTAAAAATGCACCTCCTAACTCATTTCCTATGAGCTGTAGTGAACCGGCAAAAATGATTGAAATTCCTCTCTGCTTGCATCCGAGAAAGAGTTCTAGTTGCAGTTTGTAGCTCAATTTTGCCTATCTTACAAAACGAATTGTATGATAGTTCCTTCTAATGAATTGTAATATTTTGAATCTAGTTTTCAACGCTGCAAACCATACTAAATTTTGAGTTGCGTAGCTCTATTTATGATCAGATTTTGAAACCCTGTCAAGTACGTCAGAACTGGAATTTCGTAAAACAGGTCCTAAAAATCAGTTTTCTTAGAACTATTGTATCTTGGTGTACAAAGGTCCGAATCGAGTTCCGTTTGTTGTATTTGAAACTAGGTTTGGAATTTTAATTTTTTTATGAATTTCAACGGCTGATTCCATTTCTATGAATTTTTTTGAATTTCCAAACTTCACTGAATTTGCAAGCCTGTTTTGCTCTGTCCTGTCTAGTATAGTGATTTTGAGCTAAATTTTGAATGACATCGAATTGCAGTATGAGAAAAGTGTCTTCTAGAAATTTTTAGTGCTTCGAGTTTAGTTTCCAAAGGTGTAAAGTTTCCAATTTTTGGACTTACGAAATTTGAGATACGATTTTTCCAAAAAGGGTCGCACTAACCTGGAAAATTTCTGTTTTCAAATAAATATTCCTTTTAAGGGCTTTCCATCTTCCTTTGCGATGGTTGGACTGTTTTAGGTGTAATTTCATGGTTGAATACACGGTTTCTTTGGAACTTTTAACTTTCATTTTAAATCTTGGTTTCCAAAGGTTAAAACTCTCTTGATGCGTTTTCTTGGTCATATAACTCTTTTGGTTAATGGTACTTCTCTTCATACCCGACTTAGGGACTTCAACCCCTATTCTTATGGCCTCGATTTCCATGAGTTTGAACTCCAAAAAGGGAACATTTTGACTAGAATAGTTCTTGGTGAATTGCACTAGTTTTATACTTGAACCTTGGAACCTTAGCCTTGACTTTTACCATGAAAATAAGTGAAGTTTTGGATATGTTTGACTCTATTAGTTTGGAAAAATATGAACGCTCTTTATATTCTAAAGTTTAGACGTGATATTGTAAGATGAAAACCATCTACCCCTTTTTGCTCGATTTTCATGTCGAAAGTGAAAATGGTACTTTCTCTTGGATTGAGATTTACTTACCATGACTTGAATCAAAAAACGACGTTTGAGCTTTCTTGAGCATTATTCTAACGTTTTAGCTAAAAAATCTTCTTTAACTTGACTCGAACTTGTGACCTTGAGAGTGGGTAGCGAGAAAATATTTTTCTTCTTAACCTTGGTCGAACACCTAAGTAATTGTGATTGTACATGTCCCAGGTGGTCGCGAAAATGTCGAAGAGCTCGTTTGACTTCTCGCTTCACTCTTGTTTTACTCTTGACTTGTGGTGAGTGTCAAGTGCATGTTAAATGCTTATATATTTGAAATGATATGTGTACAAGTACTATACATGATACGTGAACCTGCCGAGACGAGGGTGTACTTTATCGCCCTCGTCCTCTCTCTCTCCTGATTACATGATACTTGTTAAATGAATATATGTGACTTGTACTTGTACATGAACATGGTTAACTCGTGAGCACCGAGCAGAAGCATGTACCACACCCTATTGGGGTGGGAGGTGCCTCTCATACCAATTCAGTGCTATGATCGATTCTCTGAGTGGAAGCATGTACCACACCCTGTTCGGGTGGGAGATGCCTCTCATACCGACTCAGACCTATAAACAATTCTAAATTGATTGGAGCGATGTATCATTAACCACTTATACTTCTAAGGGGCATCCCAACCCATTGGCTAACCTCGTAACTCGAGCCAGCAAGGGTTTGGTCGAGAAGTTTAGTGAAC
The DNA here is from genome assembly GCA_023065735.1 of Coffea humblotiana. Lineage (NCBI taxonomy): Eukaryota > Viridiplantae > Streptophyta > Magnoliopsida > Gentianales > Rubiaceae > Coffea > Coffea humblotiana. The sequence continues at coordinate 5,968,118 of CM041208.1, read as the reverse complement.
CTTGGAAAATATTATAGTTTGATCTTTTGAGATCTCGCTAGGTATACTCGAATAGTATTGCCACTTCATACATGTTTGGTTCCCGATCCGAGTGGGTGTTAGGTGGATGGAGGAAGTAAGTGGAGCACTATGGTCGTGTTACTACTTGGGTTGATGGAGGGTCAACCCCGATGGCAAACTGATCGAGACGTGGAGATAGCTCTTGAGAGATCCTGTATCCTCCTTGTGTGTTAAATTTCTACTGGTGTACTTAAATGAAATGTCACGTTTAAAGTTGCTTTTAAACACGTTATTTGATTGATTGGTGTTACGTGCTTGCTTGTTTGTTTTCTTGACCTCACTGAGCGTTTGCTCATCTCATTAAGTTTGTTTTCCTTAACAAGCTTTGGAAGTGGATTGGAGAACCTAAACTAGCGATTTGGTGGAAGCTAGTATTTTTGTATGAACTTTTGGTAACACTTAAAGTGTAATTTTGTTACTTCTGATTGATGGATTGTAATGATAAATTTTACCTTAGAAGTTGAGACTTGTATATTCGAAGTATTTCTTATTTAGTCGTTGGATGTTTCGTGGTTGTATATTAAGCTTGAACGAATGCGTGAATCCTGACGAGAGTTGGGCAGGCGTCTCGCTGTTACCTTAGGGTTCGCCCTAGGAAGAGGTCGGGGTGTCATAGATACTCCTTTGGTGAGTACTCAAGTGATACATATTCAAGGTAATATCTATGAATCATTTGAGTTAGGTAAGTCTCTTCCACCTCTCATATCATTTGAATATGTGATTTTTGTTATTAACCCACTTTTTAATGATTCACCACGATCTAAAATGGTATATTATTCATTGACAAAATCTCCTTGAAAAATGAAGTTATATAGTCGAGCCAACGACTATAAACAAAAGCACTAATTGGGAGGCAACCCAATGTTTTTGTAATTTATGTTAATTTGATATAATTTTATGTTTAAATTATGTGTTTGTTATTTTGTTGTTTTGGTTTTGTAGGATTGGGAAATAGAAGCTAAGGTGACCAAATAAGGTGAAAAAACGAAGTTTGATCAAAGATCTCAACCCCTTGATTTGAGTAAAAGTTGTTTTTGATTCATTAAAAAGGGAAATTGCGGCAAATAGATCATACACTTCATGACGGTTTGTGGAACTTCATATTTGCGCACTTCAATCACATCAATAGAGGAGTATTGTGATGCCCCCACTTCTCCCAAGAGCGAACCAAAGTGTATTCGTGGATCGCCTGCCCAACTCTCGCCAGGACTCGATACAATTTCAATTCAAATTTAAAGATACACAACCAAAGAATAACAGTCGAAGTAAGAAAAGTCGCTTCCTTAAGTAAATATTCAAATCTTACAACACAAGTTCTCAAAAGTACATCACTTTCCCCAAAAGTACAATCACTAGAAGTCGGCTAATCAAATACAACCCAAAATACTAATCAAAAGTAATCAAACCGGCTTCTCCAGAATTCTTTCCATTCCAAGCCCCTGTTACAGAAAACAAAGCTAATAGGATGAACTGACTCTCAGTGAGGCCAAGAAAACATGCAAACACATAGTTCAAGTAGCAATGGCATTTGTACGAGAAATAAACAAGGAATTTCAAATAACTCATAAATAACATTAACACACTTAATAAGGATACAGGAGCTCTCAGGAGTTAGATTCCACTTGCTTCGCCAAGACTCGATCAAATACCTCCACGGGATGACACTCCGTCAAAACCGGGTAGGTATTAAGTTCGTAGAACTCCACTTACTCTTCATTCCCGTTCACTGTTACACCCCCTGTCCCGGCCCGCTCTTCTTTTATAAAAGGCACTACTCCACTAGTATGTCAAGCGAGATCTCTTAATAGATCAAGTTTTTGATTATCTCATGGTTCACCGAGCTTCTCGACCAAGTTCATGCTGGCTCGAGTCACAAGGTCGGCCAATTGAGATTTGGGCGTCCCCCGATTACTATTATAAGTCGATGAGGTTCACTCCAATCGACAAATACAATTATAAGTCGATGAGATTCACTCCAATCGGCAATTCAACCACAATTATACATTCAATTATGAGCAATTCAATTATATAATCAATTAAAAGAGAATGAGTGCGATCAAGTACACACTCGACTCGACAATTGTAAATCACTTAATCTATAAGAAGCAATTCACATAATTGGCAATTATTCATGCACTTGACACTCACCAATTCAAAACTAATGAGTAAGTGCAAAATAAGATCTTTAGTGATCGGCTCAGAGATTCTCTTCAAGATCCCCTTGAACGCCTGAAGAAATAACAATTATCTATCACTCACAAATACTTACAAACCCCTTGCCAAATAAGGAAGAATGTACACTTGCGTAATACTAAAAGAATGTCTTAGAAAGTTTTAATATCTCGAAAATCGAGATTCGAAAGTGATGATTTAAAGCCACAAGAGAAACTAGTATCCTCCATGAAATCAATTTTAAAACGGATGATCGATATCGAAAGACAATGAGAAGTTCTCAAAAACTCATTTCCCAAGAAATCATGAATTTTCAGTTTTGAGCGATAAACTTGGTAAAATCATATCTTGAGTTCAGTATGTCCAAAAATGGAAATATTTATACCGTTGAAAACTAGATCCAAATTACTAAAAGTTCCTAGAAGACACTTTTCCAAGATTTATAACAGGCAAAAACATTCATTTTTCAGCTCAAAATTGCTGATTCAAGAAAGCAAGACAGAAACCAGTCTTGGTTTTTTGGCGATGTTTGGAAATTCAGCAAAATGCACAAAAAGTGAATCAGCCCTTGAAATTCATAAAAATAAGAGTTCCAAACAAGATTTCAAACACAACAAGTGGAACTAAATTCAGAGTTTTGAGCATCAAGATATAATAGTTCAAAGTCAGCTGAATCTTGCAAACTGATCGGTAAATTTCCAGATTTGAAGAGTAATCTTTGGAACATTTTGGATATCGAAATGGTATTGAAATTATACCAAATTTGGTACAACTTAAACTTCATATGTGAACTACCTCTCTATCAAATTATAGGCAAAAACTCATGTGGGAAGGCAGTTAACAAAATGACTAAAGTTCGTAAAATTTTCAAAGCAAATCTGCCAACCCACTTTCTTCTTTTCTTTCCAAAGGTTTTTGTCCACTGAAATCAATCCCAATTCACTTCATTTTTGAAACCAAGGTTCCAGAAACATTTAATAAGCAATCGATGGTTAAATGACACTAAAATTTTCGATATAATCTCCCAAACAGGTTTGACCATTCGGCCAGCAAGAAAGGAAAAAGTTTCCAGTTTCCAGCTTTGTCACGTTTTCGAAATCAAGCCATATCTAACTCTATACCAAACTCAAATTGAGCATGGTTGGCGGCGTTGGAAACTAGATTCCAAATTCCACAATTCATCATAGACATCATTCTGAAAATATTTTCACAAGTGGGACAAAATCAAGCCACAAAACGCAGCTTCCAATTTCAATCGTATGAACAGTCAAAACAGAACAGCTAACTTTGCCGACTCACTGTGGTTCACTCAAAACGAACCAGCAGGAGATTTTTATACCGTTGGAAAGCTATGAATGTCTAGTTTTGAATGCCACTAACAGCACTCAAATTTAACTTTTGTACAAAAATTTATGTTAGGATAAAGGAGCACTGTCCGAATACCCCTGCTATACGATTTCCAGATTTGAATCTTGCCAAAGCTCAAGCTTTATGCAACCAAATGAAACGATTTTGGAAGGCACTTTGTACACACAATATACAACATATATCCATCAATTTCACAGTCATCCAAGGCATCAAAATTTTGAAATCAAAACTGAACAACATGGACAGAATTTTCGGCCAGCTTGTCCCTCACCACTTTCTTCGATTTCTCTCCACTTTCTAGCCGAAATCAACTCACTTAACACATAAACAACCATAATCAAACATTAAATCAACAAGTCAGCTACCTAAATGTCTCATCAAGTCAGCTAGCCTATGATTTAAAGCGAAATAAACGGTTTCCTTAAGTCCGCTAGCCTATACGCAGTTAGGGTTTCAAACCCACGAAGATTAACCGCTAAACTTCTTGTAATTTGAAAGATAAAAGAGGTGGAGATATTACCCTTTAACCTTTGAAGAAAACCAGATTTTCCACCGAAATTCCTCCAAGAAAACTCCACAAGATTGCTTCTTGCTCCAAGTTAGAATGAATCTCCAAGAAACTAGAAGGTTGGATGAAGATTTGCAAGTGAATTGGAGCCAAAGAAATAGAGTTTTTTCTTCTTCCTTTTTCCTCTTGGCTGGTCAGCTGAGTTAGGTGAGAGAGAGAAGGGTTTTGTGTGATGAAACTTGTGAGGGAAGAATGAAAAAAGTAGCTTTAAGTTGGGTACAAAAAGTCAACATTGAATAGTTGTCGCGCGAGGGTTTCGTACCACCGTTTCTTTCGGGTTTGATACACTCATGCACTAATCTTCCAAGGTACTTCCTTTAACACTGTAATTATTCACTCTTAGTAGTCTAATATTAATTTCTCAAATCTCCAATTAGTCGCGCGGTGCGACTTTCGAGAAACTATTGACGCGCGCGCGATAAAGCTTAATTTGAACTCACTCACCTATAATCCCTCAAATAACTTTTCTTAGTCTAATATTGGTCATTCTTAATTTCTCCAAGATTATTGCACTCTCAGATCGAATATTACCTTGAAAACGTATACTCGCTATTTCTCACTAAACGAGCCTCCGAAAAATTAAATTTGTTAACAGAACGTTTTAAAAATATAAGTAAGACATTGTGCCATGTAAATGGAATTACAATGGTTGAAATAAATTATTCGGAGAAAACAGGTGAATAAATAATTAAATAAGCCAATAAAATAAGATAAAATAAGAAAATTTTCGGTCCTCACAAGTATTCCTTTGTTTATCTTGGTTTCCTTTTTTATACATTGAAAACAATGTGCATGTTAAGTGTGGGAGAGAAAATTGAGATTATATGCATTGTATGTGAGTGATTTGTTGGTTGAAAATATTGGACTTATGCTTGAAAATGTCATTGTGCTTAGAAATCTTTCAAATTTGGGTTTTTTGACCGGGAGTTTAGTCCATTTATAAGGGAAAACTTTGTCAAAATTTTTTCAAAATTGCAAAATTGCTCCAAAAGGTTTCAAATTTTTTCAATTTTTTCCAAGGACAATAAGTTCCATACCATTAGTAACTCAAATTTCATTTACTTTTGAGATAAATATATGTGACTTGAAACTTTCATTTCTCATTCAATTTGAAAATGGCTATTATGTGATTATAATTTATACATTTGAAGGGAAGTATGTCTTGAAAAGTGGAGAAAATTATACCTAAATTTTACACATTTGATGAAATTTCTTTTCTTTACTTGATTTTATAAGTTTACTGATTAATATAGTCAATAAATGCAATACTCTTCTCATAATTATTCTTTTGAGAAAACGATTATTATCTTTACTTTGAAAAAACAAAAAAAGGAATAATAAAAAAAGGGAATAAAAGTTGTTCTACTCCAATGATTCTTGCACTTAGTAACCGAGAGTTTTCATCTACAAATGTTGACTTTCGCGTAAAATGACACTTGAATTAAGAGTATGCATAGAAACTTCAGAATGTGAAATATTCAGTAACTGATAATTTTAATTTAAAAATGTCAATTTTTACGTCAAAAGGCACTTTCACAACTTGAGTAACTATTTATATATACTATATGAATAAATTCCTCTTTAAGTTAGAAAAAGAAGATGATCATGAGTTTAGGAAGTATTTTTATTGACCATAGGAGTTACTTGCTTATGAAATTAGGTAAGGATGAGAAATTGAGTTGAACTAATTATATTTATGCAATAATTGGCTCTCGTTTACTTGATATAATAAGTACCTAAGCTTAATTAAGCGATTGTATAATGGTCATTTACTTTGTTTTGAGGAAATGAAGTTGAATTGTACACATATGTTTAATTTCAAAGTTTTGGACTATTGTTGGTTAGTATTTATTAATTGTTTGAGAACAAAAAATAGTTCAAGTGTGGAGAAATTTGATAAGTCTGTATTTTAAGTGTGTTTTATTATTTACTTTTGGTGTGTTTTATCCACTTTTATAGCTAATTAACTAAGTTTCAAGTGAAAGTTTGCATTTTATGGTTTAAGTGTGAAAAATTGCATTTCTATAGATTTTAATGGTGAAAACTATATGTTTTTGTAGGTTTAATGATTCAATCATCAAATGGAGTGAATTAAAAAAATATTTGGATGATTATTGATGAGTTAAAAGGATTTAAAGATAATATGAAGTGCAAGAGATGAAATGCAATCAAAAGTAAAGAAAGGGTATTTTTCGCCTTTGACATCTTTTGGTATTTCAATTATATCTTGAATTACAAGTATTAGATTCTTGGGTCATTTTGAATCTAAAAGTGATTCTTGGGCCATTTTGAATCTAACACATAACTCTACATTTCTTTTGCAGATATTGAAATCCAGTTTATGAGTTTTCCTTATCAAAAAGTTGAAATATAGCCAGCCATTTTTATTGTCAAAAGCTGAAACTTTGACTAGTTGAGTGTATTTTGGTCATTTATTTGGTCCATAAAGCTTCAAATTGGATGATTCTTAATGCATTGGAAAGTTAACTCAAACGACTACAACTTTCATATTTTGTACAAGAGTTAATTCAGCCTCTATCATTGAGAAAATATCAGTGGAATTTGGTACAAAAATAGAGTAAGGACGAAGATTGACCAGAAATGAGCAAATCTGCAAAAAGTCAAAACATGGGGTTAATACGCAACTTCAGGTTGCATTTTCAAGTCACGTATTCTTGCTTTGGGGCTGCAACTTTCTCTGCAACTTGTGCTCTATTGATACAAGATTTTTGACCAAGTTTTCTACAAGAAATTCGGCAGGATATCAGCAAGCGAGGAAACTTGTAGAAACAATTTTTAGGAGTTTCAAGAGCTAATTTTGCCAACTAGAAACAGCTCATTTGTGGCTTGAATCTCTCTATAAATAGAGGTCTTGGAGAACATTTTGATAACTTTGGAAGGCTAGATAAATTTCACAAAAATGTAGTTTTCACTAGAATTTCCTTAGTTCATTAGTTAAGGTAGATTAGTATAGTTCGTATAGTTTATCTTTCTTGTACTTATAGCTAGATTTGAATGAAGATTTGAGGACCAAAGATAGAGTGGTAGATCTCATGTGATAAGGGTGACTTCTCTTCTATCACTTTTTCTTTTGTATTTGAGTTCATGTTTAGTTATAATATAAGTTTGCATTTTGTTTTTCATATATAGTTAAAGTTTATGCCTAGAGTTATGGATGAACTTGCTATATTTTGTTAGTGATATTTATTTGATTATTTGATGATATTATTTTGAGCAAATTATTTATCACTTTTATTTTTCTAATCATGATTAATAGCTATTAGTTATGATAATCTTAAGGTGTTAAGTTTGTAATGAAATTTGTGATTTAACACTAGTTCTAGGAAATCATAAACTTAGGGAATTCATTCACGAGAATAGAGGTACATCTATGTAGTTTTAGTGACTTGTTTCATGTAATTTCATAGAAGAAATGAACTTGTAGTTTATTTCATAACTACAAGAGTAAATATGGATTAATTACAAATATAGTTGATTTACTACGAAAGTAGGTGCATTAGGAAATTATGCCATAACTAGTCAAAATAATAACATTCAATTAACTAGTAATGTGACAACCCCACCTTCCCCTAGGACGTACCCAAAGAGTTAGCGAACTGCCTGCCCAACTCTCGCCAGGACTACTAAACGATCACACACGCCAACCAAGTATAACAATTCTTAGATAGCGTTAAAACGTACAATTTCGAGAAATGATATCATTTATACATGAACAACCATTTATACATACACGTTACCAAAATTCACAATCCAAAAGAAAATATTCAAGTGGGGTACATTTAGGGTTTCTAATGGCCAAGGAGCTAATCAAAGAAACAAAACTATCTAACTAGCTCAACTCGCTTCTTAAAATCATGATTTTTTCGAAAGTATTCCTGTAAGGAAAACAAAGATAATGAAAGTGAGTTTTCGCCCAATGAGGTACTAACAAGTCATGCAACCCAAAATTCACGAAAGTATCCAGATCCAGTTATACACGACCATCAAACATAGAGATAAAAGTACTACAGCAAGTTCAAAATAAAAGGATACGGGTGGCTCTCAGGAGCCAGTTTCCCCATTGCAGTTCTTGATCGCATCTCGTTGACCCTCCGTCAACGTTCGAAGAAAGAAACATGACCGTAGATCCCACTTTACACCCAGTACCTTCCACCATACATTCCCCTTACCGGGCCCGAACACCTCACAGTAATTAAGAAGGTAATACTCGAGTATACCATAGGGTCGAGGAGATGCACTCCACTCGACAAACAGTAACCCTATGGTCGTTACCTAGCCGACCGGCCCTTGCCGGCTCGACTCGATTAACGCCCACTAGGGTTTGAGCTCAGATATCACAGTACAGTCATAGGGCTCATGCCCCATGATTTTAAGCCAGACACAGTTCAAATTCACAGGTAATCAGAAATCAGTTATACAAGTAAGAGAACGAGAGCGATAAAGTACACTCTCGTCTCATGCACAAAGTTCACAGTCATTCAATTCACAGATTCAAGGACAAGTAATCACTTAGGCATTTAAATCATGCAATAGTGCACTCACCACTTTAGATAAGCAAATTCACAAATTTCCGTCCGACGGATGCCTTGGATCACCAACACGTCCTATAACAATCAAAAAACGCAATTGAGACTCAAACACGAGTCGAGTACCTCTTAAATGGACCACTAAAGCAAAATTCAAATATAACTTCAAATATAGCTCAAAATGAAAATACATCGAATTTAAGGTTAAAAGTATAACAAACCCTAAAGTCTTTCACTTTTACCCAATCCTAACCTAAACTCACAAGACCCCAATATCCTCGATATTCGGACAGCATTTCCCTAAAATTTCAGCATTTCCACCCTACAAACATCATTTAATTTCATCCATCCAACCACAATTTCACATACCAGTCATAGTCTAGTCAATACACGTCATTAGGGTACAATACCCCTCAATCATAGCCAATTATGAGCTCAATAACCATCCATAAGAAAGCCCCAATTTGGAAACCCTAAAACTGAAATTTTCCGCACAAAGCTGAAATTTTCGCAATTCACCACAATTAACACATAATAGCTCCAATTTACACCATATTAAGCCATCAATTCAAGCCAACCATAATCATCACATGAAAACAGAAAAATTCCCAAGAAAATAAGAAATTCATCTAGTTCACTTTAATCCATGAAATCATCCATAAAACAAGCGATTTAACCGCTACAAGTCACTAATTTACCATTATTATGAACAAAAGTTGAGTTTCCAAGCAAAATACCTTAATCCTCAAGAAAGGTAGCAACTTAGAGTTTCTCTTCCAAAACAACTCCACAAGCACCTTCAATCTTCCTTAGTAAGTCACTTTTACGGAGGAATTCAAATTTAATCGGTTGGATTTCAAGATTTAGGCAAGAAATGAAAGGAAAAGTTGAAACTCACTTTCTTCTTTTTTCTCTCAAGGGTTCGGCCATAAGGGGAGCAAAGTGAAGATTATTTGAGTCAAAATTAGTCTTTTAGTAAAGTAAGAAAGTTAGGCAAGTCCAACTCCGAGTAAGGTCGCGACACGTGGCACTTTTTGGATTCTATTCTTATCCTCTTGCTTACTAATGGTTAAATATCTAACTAATATCTAATTATCTCCTAACACCTAGTAATTTAATCCCTTTATGCAAAATTAGCCTAATTGGCCGAATTTCTCTCACTTAACGCACTAGCGGTCCCACATCCACTATTCGCTCCTAATATCTCGTGAACTACTTATACTAGAAAAATGATCTAAAAACTATATTTATTGTAAAATATAAGTAAAATGAATATAATAAAGAAAATATAGAAAACGTGTGCACGGAAATAAATAAACCTAAAATAATAAATTTTTTTTTCCGAGTTCTCACACTCTCTCCCCCTTAAAGAATTTCGTCCTCGAAATTGCTCACCTGGGTTACTAAACATCAGGGTATTTTCTTTGCATCTCTTCCTCCACCTCCCAGGTTGTTCTTCTACCCCATGGTTCCTCCATAAGATCTTCACCAGAGGAATTTTTTGTTTCTCAACTCCTTAACCTTTCGGTCGAGCATTGCACAGGTTTCTCTTCATAGGTAAGGGTTTCGTCTATTTCAAGCTCCTCCGGTTGTAAAACGTGGGTTGGATCAGGATGGTACTTTTTGAGCATCGAAACATGGAAAACGTCATGGATTCTAGACAGGCTTGATGGTAACTCCAGTCGATACGCTACCTTTCCAATTCTTTGGAGAATCTTGAAGGGTCCTACAAATCGAGATTGAAGTTTCTTTCCTCTACCCGCTGTGACACCTCGTAATGGCGTAACCTTCAGGAAAACACGGTCTCCCACTTCGAACTCCAAATCCTTCCGTCGGTTGTCGGCGTAGCTCTTTTGCCGGTTTTGAGCTGTCTGGAGTTTTGACGTATCAACTTAATATTTTCTTGTGCATCCTCCATCCACGGAATGATTGTTGGATCTAGAGCCTTCCTTTCTCCCATTCATCCCAATAAACTGCTGAACGACACCTTCGTCCATAGAGAGTTTCATACGGTGCCATTTGAATCGACGAGTGGTAGCTATTATTGTAAGCGAATTCCACTAAGGTCAGGTGTTGTCCCCAACTACCCCCAAAATCCAAGATACAAGTCCTTAACATATTTCGAGAGTTTGAATTGTTCTTTCAGACTGTCCATCTGTCTGGGGTGATAGGTGGTGCTAAAGTTGAGTTTAGTTCCCAAAATCTCTTGAAATTTCTGCCAAAACCTAGACACGAATCGAGGATCTCTGTCTGAAACTATACTCACGGGGACCCCATGTAATCTCACAATTTCATCCCTATATAGCCGAACCAACTTCTCCATGGAGTACTTCATGTTCACAGGTAAGAAATGGCCGATTTGGTTAACCGATCGACAATTACCAAACGGCATCATGTCCTTTTTGCATCCTTGGCAATCCAGAACAAAGTCCATCGTGATATTTTCCCACTTCCACTCAGGTATTTCAAGAGATTGTAACAATCCGAAGAGTTTTTGGTGTTCCGCCTTAACTTGCTGGCAGATGAGACAGGTCTACACGTATTGGACAATTTCCTTTTTCATATTATCCCACCAATATGCTCCTTTTAAATCCTGATACATCTTGCTACTACTTGGATGGATCGTATACTTTGACCGATGGGTCTCTTCCAAAATTCTTTTCTTCAATAATTCATTCTTAGGCACCACTACTCGATTCCAATACTTTAAAATTTCTTCAGGACTCAAATTGAAATCAGGTGTTTTCCCCTTCTCCACCTTTTCCTCCACTTTCGTACCATCGGATCCTCTTCCTGGGCCTCTTTAATTCGATCTAGTATAGCAGAGGTTATCGGATATTCCCAAGGATTACCCTTTGACGTTTCAAGTTAGGGTTCCATTCACCAACTGCTCCTAACATCTCCAATCCTTGACCATTAACCCAGCTATTTGAGCCTTTCGACTTAAGGTATCGGCCACTACATTCGCTTTCCCCGGATGATAGTTAATCGAGCAGTCATAGTCCTCCAAGAATTCCATCCACCGTCGTTGCCTCATGTTTAGTTCTTTTTGGGAAAATAGGTACTTTAACGCTCCTAACATCTCCTAACACCGTCGAAATTGTACGTTTTAACGCTATCTAAGAATTGTTATACTTGGTTGGCGTGTGATCGTTTAGTAGTCCTGACGAGAGTTGGGCAGGCAATTCGCTAACCCTTTGGGTACGCCCTACGGGAAGGTGGGGCTGTCACAAGTAATTTATTTGCAAGAGTAGTGAAGAATTCCATATCTTTAGGAGTTTTCTACTATTATTTTTATTACTTTTATCTCATGTTTATAGTGTAAATTTAATTTCTTGCACTTGTGATAGTCTAAATAATAAAGAAATTTAAAAACCACCGATAATTGACAATCTTCCTTGTGGGTTCGACCTTTAGTACCCTATGTTCAATATCGACTCATATACTAGCGAAAAATCACTATGGGATATTTAGAATTTTATAAATATAAAACTTGATTATGAAATGACCTTAATTGTTATATGCATACCTTGTGTTCATCACTTTTTATTTTCCAAAAGAAAGAAGAATGGCATTTTTCTTTTTCCTCTTGACACTTCATCCCATATTTGAAGAATGGTCTTGACAATGAATTCAATTTTTTGGTGCGCAATTTCTTCAACAGAGATGAACTAAACGTATCATTCTAGTCAAGGAAGACCAAAAAATTTGGTTCTACTATAATTGTGAGATTGAATTGGTTATATTTATTTTTTTTGTTTATTGGTATTCGTATGTTCCCTAATTTAATTTCTTATGGTTATTATATTATTTGAATAGCTAGGGTCCAGTATTTAAATTAATCTGATAACTAGAACCAATTAGAGCAGTTAAATCTGTAATTGTTTAAATGTTTTAAATTAGTAGCAACTGACATGATTGGATTTGTGTTAGGAGGATATATGGGCTCACTTAAGATAACCCTCGTAGCATGTTATTTGGTTAGAATAGAGTTTCTCTAATTTTCAAAGCAATTAGAAAAATTGAACTCTAAGGTCGTACCTAGAGTTATTTGTAAATTAGGGTAGTGGTTAATGGTCATATCTTAACCCCCAATACAGTAAGGAGAAGTTAATTATCATCGCTTGTTTGATAGTTATAATTTATGTATCAGTGAGTAAATTAAATTATTATTGTATTAATGATCAATTGAGTGAACCATTTTTGAAGTTATTTCTTGGTTAGAGATTTTTTTATTTGGCTAGAGATTATTTATTATTGAATCATTTTTAATAAATTGCCATTTAGTATTTTTCTTTATTTGAGTTGATTAATTATTCCCATTTCTATAAAAATCCCCCTTACTCTATGATGTTGAAGAAATGAATTTATCCCAATCCTTGTGAATTCGACCTTGCTCACCACTATATACAAATTTTGTATTTTTCTTGAATAGATATTTATTATTGTACAGACTCGACACCTGTCAACTACTAATAGGGAAAAGATTAGACTAAAAATAGAGGATTAATTAGTTTTACCAGGAAAGGTAGCAAAGAAAAGCTAGAAAGACCATAGAACTTGTTGTTGGTGCTTTCTCCTTGCAATGGACTCAGACTATGAAACCCAAAAAGCAGATTTTATAGGCTAATAGACCGTTCTCTTTCATCTTTGATTTCCCATTTCCCAGGGAAAAGAAAAAGGAAAGCCTAAATTCCTAGGAAACGTATTGGACATCATAAGTAGAACAGGAGAAAAATCATATCTAAAAATTAATTTTTATATAAAAATGCCACAGTTGGGAAATGATACACGGTATGGTTGAGAATAATCTGATGGCTATCCATAATTTTGGGGGAAAAACATTGATTTTGTGAGAGAGCAATAAATCTAATATCACAAAAGTCCCACAATTGACTCTTTCGAAGTACCATTATCATGTAAGCAACCAATTTGTGTAAAAAAAAGAGAAATGGCCTTGATTTGAAATCAGAGAAACAAGAAAACATTGAGCGGTGTTTGCAAGAGCAGCTCAATTGCTTTCTTTTTAGTACGAGACAAAAGTGGTAAAAAGGAAACAAGCAGGGGATTAGAGAAGGAAAAGTGCTAGTGAAAAATCGGAAATCACTACTAATAGTTAGCTATTGTTATGGGAGCCTATTATTTCAAAAAGGGTAAACACGTAATTTTAAGCAAAAGAATAAAAATGCCCTGGAGGACTAAAAATTTTCTAGTTGTGCCAATGCCCATTATGCTATTCTTTTTTTTTTTTGTCAAAACGATAGGAGAATTTCATTACTGTAAATAAGATTTACATGTGCGAGCAACGGCTCGAGAGAACTATACAAAAAGTGTTCAACAACACTGAGGAAAGTTCCTTTCCTCATCCACAATAATGTCTAAGGCATCAGCACTAAGCTTCTTACTATCTATCATATTTCCTTCCCTACTCAAACAAAAAGAGCACATGTAAAACAGTCTTTGTAGGTTCGCAATATCCTCCAACAATGTAGCCATTCTGCTATCCAGGGGTTGTGGATGTGTTAGTTGCTTTAACAGCTCCTTGTTAGCAATGTTGAGTCTGATTCTGCTCCACTGTTGATGCACAGCTTTACTTAATACTAGTTTTAATGCTAGCGCATCATCTAGTATTTTGCTCCCCAGACTTCTCTCTTTCAGCTTCCATTCTGCTATGTTCGTGCCTAAGTTTGTCCTAACTATGACTCCAATACCAAGTTTGTGCTATTCATTCATTGTAACTGTTGCCACGTCCAGGACCATAGTTCCTTCATCTTCACTACCCTGGATTTGTTGGTTCTGCATATGCACTGTTTCTTCTGTACTCTTTCTATCTTTTGATTTTTCCACCTCCTCTTGCTCTAACCATTCTTTATGTGCTTTTTCTACTATTCTCATTGGTGGGGATGTGGTTAAACTCTCGAATTCCTTCTTGTTTCTATCTTTCCACACCTGTCACAAAATGTTTGCAGTCAAGCCAATGTGTTCCTTCCCTTCTGGTCTTGTTCTTGCTTCTGTGATTCTGAGCCACAACTTTCTGAAATCTCTCTGCTGATCCTTAGCTCCCTCCCATTGAATAGGAGCTGCCTTCCAGATTTCCATCGTGTGTGGGCATGTTAGCAACAAATGGTCAATTGTTTCCTGTGCCTTTCCATAGGTTCTGCAAATAGGATCCCCCATTCCTATTCTCCTATTCACTGCTTCTCTAACTAGCAAGGCTCCTTGTATACATTTCCAGATGAAGAACTTGATTTTGTGTTTGATGTTGAGCCTCCAGAGAGTATTCCACATCTGTGTCACTTGTTGGCTTCCATCTGCATAACTTGAGCCAGCTTCATCTAAGCTCTTCTTCCTTGCATTCCTGTGATCCTCCATCTGGATTTTGTAGCCTGAGCTGACCGTGTACCTCCCACCAGCCTGTGGTTGCCAAAAATAGCTATCTTCCCTCCCTGACAGACTTAAGGGAATACTTAGGATCTTCTCAGCATCATATCTGTTGAAGACTCTAAAGATGAGGTTCTTGTGTACTCCTTCCATTCCCAACTTTCCCGATCAGGCCCTTATCCAGAACACTTCTTACTCCTATGAATCCTTGCCAAATCTAGGATGCATTTTTGGGGGGGTTACAATGTAGAATAGACTCCTTAGGGAAGTATTTAGCTTTCAACACCTTACTAACAAGAAGGTTTGGATTTGTAAGGATCCTCCATATCTGCTTGCCTAACAGTGCTTTATTGAAGGTTTCAAGGTTCTTGAATCCAAGTCCTCCCTCATTTCTTTTCCATGTCATTTTTTCCCAAGAAGTCCACTGCATTTTATTCCTACCATTTGTTTCTCCCCACCAGAAATTGGCCATCAGAGCAGTAATATCTTTACAAAGCTTTCTTGGCAGCTTGAAACATGACATGATGTACGTTGGCATGGCCATTGCAACTGCCTTCAGCATTACCTCTTTCCCTGCTAAGCTGCGGAATTTGTTTTTCCAGTTTTGAAGTCTTCTTTTGTTGTTTTCTCTTACAAAGCCAAATATCTGATCTTTAGTTCTTGAAATCACCATTGGAAGGCCTAAGTATTTTCCTTGCTTAGCCTCGGTCATCCCTCCCAGTGCTTGGCACACCTCTTCCCTTTGCTCACTTTGCATGTTTCTGCTGAAAAAGACTGCAGATTTGTCCAGGTTGACTAGTTGTCCTGATGCTTCTTCATAGACTTTAAGGATTCTCATAATCTCAGCAGCCTGTTGCTTGTCAGCTTTGCAGAAGATGAGGGAATCATCTGTAAAGAAGAGATGAGTTATGACAGGTCCATTGCTGCTGATTTTCAACCCCTTGATCTCTTTACTATCTTCAGCTTTCCTCAGCAAACTGGAGAGTCCTTTAGAACAGATTAAAAATAAATAAGGAGACAAAGGGTCCCCTTGTCGTATTCCTCTCTCCGAGGTCACAAATCCTTGGGTTTCACCATTGCAGTTGAAAGAATAAGTTACAGTCTTCAAGCATCTATTGATCCAGTTGATCCATGTAGAGCAAAAATCCATTTTTTCCATCATAGCCTGTAGAAAATGCCACTCTACCCTATCGTAAGCTTTTGCCATGTCTAACTTGATTGCCATGTATCCATCATTGCCTTGTCTTTTATTTTTGAGGTAATGCATATATTCGTGTGCAACAATCACATTGTCTAAAATCTATCTATCTGGAATGAAGGCAGATTGAGTTTTGCTAATGCATTTGTCCAGAACAAATTTCAGACGGTTTGCTAGAATTTTAGAGATGATTTTGTAAAGCACACTACAAAGACTGATAGGCCTATAGTTTTTCAAGCTAGTTGGGTGCAAGATTTTGGGGATGAGAGAGATGATTGTATGGTTTACAAATTTAAGCATGAAACCTGAGTTAAAAAAGGCTTTGATTGCTGGGATAACATCACTCTTAATGGTACTCCAGAACCTTTGGAAGAATAATGGGGTCATCCCATCTTGTCCTGGGGCTTTTTCAGGATTCATAGAAAAAAGTACTGCATGAATTTTCCCCTCCTCCACAGCTTTAGTCAGTTTTTCATTCATCTCCTAGGTAATGGAGTGAGGAATACCATCTAGAATTTCTGACATATCTCCCCTTCTCCCACTTTTGAACAAAACCGTAAAGAAGTCTGAAATCTCAGTCACATTCTCCTCCTCATTTGCTGTCCACGATCCATTTCCTCTCTGCAGAGTCCTAATTCTATTACTCACTCTCCTACCTTTGACATATGTGTGGAAATACCTAGTATTCTTATCACCCTCCCTGAGCCAGTTGATCCTAGCTTTTTGGCTCCAGAATATTTCTTCCTCCTTGTAAGCTTCTTTCAATTGGTTCTTAATATCGTCTAAAATGCCATTCCTGTTCTCAATGCTAGAGTCCCTTACTCTCTCGAGTTTCTTTCTCAGAACAGTTATTTTATTCCTAGAGTTAGCCTAGAAAGTGTTCCTCCATTTCAGAAGCTCGATTCTGCAATTTTTAATCTTTTTAGTGACTTTGAACATTCTGGAACCTTGTTCTTCTCTACTCCAAGCTTTCTCTATCACCTGTTGGACCCTCTCCCTTTGGAGCCATCTCTTATCAAAATCGAACCTCTTTTTTTTTTCCTTTCTTGTCCAGGGTCAGTATCAAGCAAAAGCATGTAATGATTAGAATCAAAGGTGTCAATATGTTGACATCTAACTCTCTCAAAATCTTGGAGCCATTCAGTATTGCACAGGCATCGGTCCAGCCTTTGCCTTATCTCTCCTTCATTATCCCAATGGTTGCTCTACATCCGAGGATGTCCTTCAAAACCAATGTCTATCAAACTATTTTGATCTATGAAATCTCTAAAGTCCTTCAAGCTTCGCTCCTCTCTTACTGCTCCTCCCCACTTTTCATCATTGGACAGGATATCATTAAAATCCCCAACTATTATGTTTCTAGTTCCCCAAAGACACTTCCTATTGCTGAGTACCCTCCATTGCTCCTCTCTGATCCTAGGGTCACAGCTAGCGTAGACTCCAATAAACCACCAAAAAGCCTGAGAGGCAGGGTCTTCTATCTTGGCTTCTATCGTGAAGGCAGTTTTATAAACTTCCAAGATGTTGGTTTCCTGAGGCCAAAGCAAAGCCATTCCACCTGCTTTATGCATAGCCTCAATTGTTACATTGTAGTCACACCTAAGTCCTCTAGCCACCCTGTCTATCACCTGTTTCCTATTCTTGGTCTCACATAAAAAGATCAGATTTGGAGAGGAGAGGTTATTCACCTCTCTCAGATAGGGAACTGTCAAGGTGCTTCCCATACCTTGACAGTTCCACACCAAAACTCTCATGAACCTTGTGGGGTCCCTTTCAAGAATGACCCCGTCACCTCTCCCTTAGCTTCAGCAGAATAGATTACATCCATTGGTTTGGTCTTTTTCCGCTGAATTACCTCAGTACTAGCATCCTCCATCTCTTCGTCCTTGATCAAGACCTTCCTCTTCCCACTATGCAGCTGACTAACCTCATTGCCGTTTACTTCCCTCAAAGGTCTTCTATTTTTGGTTGGGGATTTTAACTTTCTAAAAGTCCTCTTAGCCTGCTTGTTAATAGCCTCCTGAACCTTCTCAGTCCTAAGGGGTTCTTGGTGGATCACTAGCACTCCTGTAGTTTCCGCATTGACCTCATAGTCTTGGTTTTGGTTGTGCTGATCTGTCTCTTGAACCTCCTCCATTTCTTCCACTGCAATAGAGGTCTGATTCCCTTCCTCAGCTTGTGCCACTAGTGGGAGGGCAAGACTTTCCTTTTCTAGGTTCATGAGGTCCTCCCTACAACCAGGGATAGCTTCCGTGTTTCCCAGTACATTTGGTGAGACTTCCTTTTCCTAAACAGTCCTTGACACCTCCCTATCTTCCCTCCCTTCCTGGGAGCTGTTTCTTTCTTTGTCAATAAGCAACAAAGATTCCACTATCCTTTGATTCAGTTGCTTCCTATTTTGCTATTGTTCCACCAGTTCTCCTTCCTGAAATCTCCAATATCTTTTGTCACTTGACCCTTCAGTCCTAGTAGAATGTTTCAGAGGTGAGCTTCTAGTGTTTTCAGCTCTCAACCAGGGTCCATATTGATTGTCCCCCTCGTTTTCCCCTAAGACTCTCTTCTCTTTGCAGGATCTCTCACTGTGGCCTACTATCCCACAGCTATAGCAGAAATCAGGGCATCTTTAATATTTAAAAGCTACCCACTTAAGTGATCCTGCAACATTCACTACAGTTCCTCTGAGCAGGGGTTTTGTCAAGTCAACTAAAGCTAAAATTTTTAGATGCCTGCCCTCTTTCCCTCCATTCTGAGGTATTAACACCTCTCTTACTTCCTTAAACACTACCCCTATCTTTTTTCCTACATCCTTAGAAAGCCAGTGCACTGGCAGATTCCAAAGTTGCACCCAAAGAGGTGCAGTCATAAAGGCACGGTAGTCCTCTTCTACCCCTTCCTTCCACCTGTTCAAAACTAACATTTGGTTATCCATCACCCAAGGACCCCCCTCGATAATTCTTTCCTTATCATCACCACTAGGGATGTTAAACTGAAACACATTAGGTCCAAGCTCCATCACAGTCATATTTCTGGGATATCTCCAACTAGCCGAAGCAAAATTTTTTACCCCTGTGAACTTAGCTATTTTTTCCCCTATAACTCTTCCTATAAGACTACCCTCACAAGCTCTAACTCCCGGATGGAGGTCTTCCAGTTCCAGGGTGACACCTAACAACTCATTTCCTTCCAGTGAAAACTTTTTAACAGCTCAGACAAGTCTCCCTCCATCAATAATGTCAGACACTTCTGGACCGTATTGTCGCTCCACACCCAGGAAACACTAGTTGTAGCAAAGTTGGAGCAGGTACAAATATAAGCAAGGAGAAACTAAAAAAATATTTGATAAATAGATGAGGCTACTGTTAGAGAAGAAAGTGAAGATTAAAATGCACAAGCAAACTCTGGTCGCAAGCACCTCTCAAACAAGACAAAGAAATGAAAGACACAGAGCACCTCAGTTCGTCTGGCAAATGCTTACCATAGAGTTATTCCTTCTGACGCTTGAGCTTCTGCTTTTCATGCAGCATTCACCGAGTAATTGTGCTGCATTCTTTAGCCTTAATTCCAGTCCAGATTGGAAATGGAGATATCTCAGAATTTGCGGGAATGTGGTAGTTTGAAAATTTTGAAAGTGTTTGATTTTGCTGACTTTCCCACCTAGGGGGAAGTGGCTCTTAACCCAAGAGAGAGCACTTCTACTAAGAGTGAGAAACACCTCTACTTAGAGAGAGGAGAATTTTTTTCCTGGTATTAGGGAGTGTCCATTATGCTATTCAAACAACTCTTTTTGTTGGGATGTTCTTGTTGATCCTTTCTTTCAGGACAAATTACTATACAGGTTTCTTGCCAAATTGATCTATTCACAAAAAGGAAAGAGAGAGAGAGAGAGAGAGAGAGAGAGATTTGAGTAAGGGCAGCTCCAACAGTGCCATCCTAATTAAAACATGGAGCGCATTCTTGCAGAGTATCTTATTGAAAGAACTCCAAGATATCTAAAGAAGAATCTAAAGTGAGTAAAGAAGAATCCACTGTTTTAAGTATCTAAAGAAGAAGTATCTTACAGTAACTCGGGTGAATGAAGTACAGGGAACAAAAAGAGCCTCTTCATTTAAAGATCCATGAAAGCAAACAGTGGTTGACTAGAACAAAGTTGCACAAATAAAGAGGGGGGGAGGTAAAACACAGTTTGATTGTTCTTTACATGAATATAAGCAATTTCCAAAACATATATTGAACTGAAGTGCCTTGTCCTGCTACTGCTTGCATAACCATTCAGGTATAAACATTTAAAAAAGCAACTAATTCTTCAGCAATAGAAAGAAATAATAAAGATGGGAACCTGAAAGAAATGTATTAGCTTTTGCGGCAAACATGTCCAGAGTACTAGAACTTCATAAATAGATTTGATATTTTGCAGCTCCCAATAACAGTTTAGCCATAAAACTACATCTTGAAAATTGTTTGCATATCAATAAACAGTAAAAGAAACAACCATCAAAATCACTTAAAAATTCATTCTCCATGTTGGCACCAAAATCTATTAGCAATTGCCATACAAAACTAAAAATTTTCTCTTCTCACGCATAGACGTGAAACATGTAGTTGGAATGGAATCCTGCAAAACATACCAAATTGAAGCCTAGTAAGAAGACAAACAATAGAATGACTTTACAAAGTTAGAATGGAAATCCTAAAAAAAAAAATCATAAAATCACAATCATAATCAATTCCCAAAATCATTTACTCAAGAACATGCTCTATTGTCGACTTCGTAGTAAATTCATAATTGAAAAAATAATTGTTACTGTTGAGGTTCTTTAAGAGTACCATCCATTGCTAATAGCCAGTGACTGTAGTTGTATCAGTTGCTATAATTCAGTTGATTGAGAAGCAAATTTGTGAGAACCCGAAAATTTTCACATTTTTCAAGTATTATTTTATTTCCTCGCCCATATTTTTATACTGTCCTTGAAAATATTAAATGTTTTGTACATTTTACAAGTAAGTACAATTTTTAAATCATTTTCCTAGTATAAGTTAGTGTACGTAACTTGAAGTGCATTTGTTTGATGTGGGGCCCGCTAGTGCGATATAATTTTGCCGATTAGGTGATGAAATATTAAGTGACATTATTTTCCATGGTGTTAGGAGATAATTAGAGGTTAGCTAGATAAATGAATCATTGGAGGAGAATAGATAAGCTTAGAAACTTCAAGAGGCCATGTGTCATGTTTTGATTGGAGGTTGGACTTTTGGACCCAAGACATTAACTTTCTTCAAACCAAATTTTTGACCAATTTTCCTCTCATTTTCCCTTGCCTTGGCCGAACTTCATGAAGAGAAAAACAACGAAAACCTCTTCCATTTCTAGCTTCAATCCTTGCTCAAATCTTGTGATTTAGCCAACCAAATTAGAAACTACTCCATAGAAGTGATCACCAAGGAGGATTAAAGGTTTTGGTGGAGTTTTTTTTGGAGGAGGAAGTCTAAGCTACCAACTTTCTTTGAGGTTTGAAGGTAAGGTTGCTAAGAACATCCTTTTGTTTCCAATAGTTGCAAATTAGTGGCCTATGGTGGCTTGCTAACATGATTAATGGATGATTTTGTGGATTAGTGGAGAGTTGGTTAAATTTCTGATTTTATTGGGAATTTTTCTGTTTTATATGATAAGTGTTGGCTAGACTTGGATTGATGGCATAATATTGTATATATTGGAGCTCTTATGTGTGAGTTATGGTTAATTGCAGAAATTTCAGCTTGGTATGCACAAATTCGGTTTTAGGGTTTCAAGTTTCCAATTTGGGGGTTTTATTGTGAATTTTTCTGCCCTAATCTGATCAGTGTTGTTCGGTCATGATGGAGGCTGAATTGGACTTAGCTCAAAACATGAAAGTTGTAGAGAATTGAGTGTAGATTATACCTGTAAAATTTCAGCTCAATCGGAGCACTGTAGCCTGTGAAATGACTATTTTACCCCTGCTGCCCTGTTTCTGTCCGAGAATGGTAATCAGCCTCTGTAATTGGCTCTTTTGGCTGGGAAGATGAATGAATTAGCTTTTGATGCCTTCTTAAGAATTGTATCCCTGTATCTTAGCTTTCAAATGGCTTTGGAATCAACGGAATCGGAGTTGTGTGTGCTGAGTTATGATGGAATATTGGGGCTTTTGTTGTGGTTGGTTGTGAAGCTTCAATTGGTTGTATATTAAGGGTGTTTGATATCTTATAGTTTGTGTATGCAATTGTGGTTGAATGATATGATTTGGTGGTTGGGTTGTGTTTTGGAAAGTAAGGAAAAACAAGGGGAAATGCTGTCCGTTTCTTTTCTTGAACTTGAGTGAATGGAATTGGGATTGGAATGTAGTTTTGTGATGCATTAGACTTACTTTGCTTACTTGGCTTAGAGTAACTTAGTGCCACTTTAGTAGAGTTATATGAGCTGTTTCACTTGCACTTATACCATTTCGTTTTAACCATGATGCTTAATTCTAAATGTTAGTTTTGAACTTCAAATACATGTTCATTTTCGTCCCGAAACAAAAGGAGTGGCCTAGGGTTTCTCGGCCACAAAACCTAATTTTAACGCGCAAGGTTTTAAGTGTGAATCCAAGGTATTTGACTACCTTTTTCATATGATTTTTAACCAAGATACTTGTTATACATTAATTCTTTGCAAATGTGTTAGTTTTGAGCCAAAAACACGTTTTTACGAAAATGAGGAAAAACTACTGTTCACTATCCGGCCGTGTAGCCGGCCAAGTTCTGGCCGGATTCTGACGTGGCACTGTTCCAAATTTTCCGATGAAATTTTCTAAAACTCTTTTGAGCTTAGTTTTATGTTTGATTTGGAAAACCTTTAGTTACTCATTTCCTTTGATCAAAATGTACCCTTTTCACTTTCAAAAAAATCATACTTCCCCCTTGTACTCGTTTTATTCGAATTTTCTTTGATTCACTGGACATTTGATGGTTGACCCATAATATTTTCTCATGACTGTTATTAGGGTTTCTTGGAGACTAAGGTTGATATCCGGAGGGATACTTTGGACGTTTTGCTTGTTTAGGTGAGTGTTCTATATACGATTTGTTTCTAATGACTATGTGAATTGTTGTGACTATTTGGATTGTTGCTTTGTTATGTGATTGAGGTACGCTATATTTCCATTGACTACGTGGCTTGTTATAGTTGTTTGAACTCTTACATGTTTCAATGAATACTCAAAACGACTTTTCCAGGCGAGTGTGTACTTTATCGCACTCGACCTAAATGAACGTGAAATTTTCAATGATTGAATGATTAAACGTTACTTGTGCATGAATGTAAGCCTTCGGGCTGAACTGGGCCCTTGCCCTTGGTTAATGGTCGACTCGAGCTAGAAGCGGACTCGGTCGGACGATTAGTGACCCTGGGTGAATGTGAATGTTTGGTTATACTCGAGTATTACCACGTGGTTTGGTGTGGACTGGACAGTGCGCTGGCCAGAATGGGGAGAATCAAATGAACGAATGAATGGCAAGAATGACGGAGGGGTTTTCAAAGTCAAATGAAATTTTCTAAATGATTGAAGGAATGGATGGTCGCTGAACGAACGAACGAATGACTCCATGTATCCTTTTAATGAATGTGTTACTCTTGCTTTATATTGTAAATGTTATCTGGATTACTTGTTGTTACGTGCTTATGTCCTTGTTTAATTGCTTAGTTGAGTATATAGAACCTCGCTGGGCTTTTAGCTCATTCCACGTCTTTTGTTTTCCTTAACAGGGGTTGCGAGCAAGGGCGAGAGACCTGTATAGTATAGTTTAGCCTTCTGTATTGTTTTGGCTTTTGATCTCGTTCTAGTGCTTGATTAAGGTTGGAATGTACTAAGAATTTAAAGCTTTGGTTATAGTTGGGACTGTATACTTGATTACGATTGGAATGAATGTAAATTTGTATTTCCAATTTGGGATTTGTCTTCGTTTCCTCGAGGGTTTATCTTATTTTGTTCGGAGAGAGTGAACGAGTCCTGGCGAAAGCTGGGCAGGCGGTCCGCCGAACCCTTTGGTTCGCCTTAGGGGAAGGTGGGGCTGTCACAAAATTAGAGTCAATTTTTATGATATATAGGTAGATAATCTATGGACTTAGACTAATCATTTCCTAACTTTATTTTATGAAGAAAATGCTAAATTTCCTACTTGATTAAATTAGTTAACTCAAGCATGCTAACTTTGAAACTCTTGCTTCATAGAACTACAAAAACTTTTTTGTCAATGCCAGAGAGTAGGCAAGTAAATAGCAAGAAAAATTGAATGGGGCAATTCTTTTGTTCAAAGATGTGAGGACTCAAAAAATTTCTAACTTTTATCGAATATTATTGGTTTATTTAAATATTTATTCACCTGTTTTCTCCAAATAATTTATTTCAACCATTTTAACACCATTCATATGGAACAGAGTCTTCCTTATGTTTTTAAAATGTCCCATTGGCAAATTTAATTTTTGGAGGTTCGTTTAAGTGGGAAATAATGAGTACATGTGTTTCGATGTGACATTCTATTCGAGGGTGTAATTATCTTGGGGAAATTTGGAATGATCAATAGTAGATTAAGAAAAGTTAATTGAGAAATTAAAAATAAATGAGTTCTAATTAAGTGCATACTACTCGCGCACCGATAGTTTTCTGAAAGACGAGCTGATGTAAATTTATTGGAGATTTGAAAAAGTAATACTAGACTCATGTGAGGACCCACAAATTTACTTATTTTAAACTCCTATTACTGGCTTATTTAAATATTTAATTGGCCGTTTGCTCTGAATATTTTATTCCGACCTTTTTAGACCCAATTACATGGAACTATGACTTACTTACATTTTTAAAATGACTCGTTTCAAAATTTAACTTTTGAAAGCTCGTTAAGTGAGAATAGTGAATACGCGTTTGGAAACAATAATCGATTTGAGAGTACAGTGAGTTTGGAGAGTAAGGACTCATACATTAGTTCTAAGATAGTTATTTTTATGTGTAAGTACTCAAGTATTAGTTACTAATACTATCATTACAAGAATTTCTTAGAAATTGCACTTTCTCGCACACAAGTCGGAAGTACGCGTTTTCGCGTGCGCGATCAATTGAGGGACTTTGGACCTTTATTTTTAGAACTATTAAGAGTGAATAATAATAGTATCAATGGAAGTACACTAGAGGTTTAGTGCACAAGTGAAACAAACCCGAGAGGAAACGAGTACGAAATGTGCGCATACGCGCACTATTCTTAGTTGACTTTTTGGAGAAATTTTGGCCACAAATTCATAAGCTTCTCAAGAAAGCTCAACCATCAGCCAACTCTCTCTCCTTTCTCCCTCATAGCAGCCGAAACCTGAAGGAGGAAGAAGACCCAAAGCTCTTCATCATCTTGCTTCATCTCTTGCTCATTTCACCTCAAATTCCTACCACACCTTGCAAATAACTTGGAGATCATCTTGGGCTAAGAAAGGAGCTTCATTCTCACAGTTTCTTGGAGATCAAAGGGGCTGAAAATTTCTGGTCTTACCATATAAGGAGGTGTATGATCATCCATTCTTCAAATCTTAGTTTATATAAGTTATATTGCACTTGGAAGCTTATAGATACATGTGGGTAGCTTTATATTGTTGGAAATCTTGTGAGTGGGCTCTATGAAATCCCACAATGGGTTTGATGATCTGATGTGACGTTATTGGGTGTTGATTATGTGGTATTAGTGGTTAAACTAGTGAGTATAAAATGAAAAGTGGAAAGAAAACTCAAAGGGAGTGAAATGGAAAAAAATGCCGGTTCTGCCCCTGCTTTGCCGCACCTGTTGGTGCAAATTTTTGTGGTCCAATTGACTTAATTTTGATGTAAATATGTTTTATGGGTTGTGTAGAAAGTTTCCTCAAAAAATTAATTGATTTGGTTGGGTAAAAGTGGAGATTTTGAAATTTCATCAAAACTGGAAACTTTGTCCCATATTGCTCTGGCAGTGATTTTGTTTTGACCATAACTCTTTCCTCCGACATCGTAATTGAGTGCTGTTTGTGGAATTAGAAACTAGACACTTCCAGTTTTCGAACAGTATAAAATTCACCCCCTGATCCTACCTGAGTGAACCATACCAATCGTTTAAAAATGCCTGCCCTGTTTCACGGACTTACTGGAATGCCTGTTATGAACTGAAACTTGATGCCCAAATATAAGCTAGTTGTGGCCAGAATTTTAAAATAATTCCTTCTGTTAAATTGTAGCCTTATGAATTTAGTTTTCAACACCATCAACCATGCTCCATTCCAACTTGAATTGAGTGAGTTATGGCCAAATTACAAAACTATCTCAGTGAAGGAAACCCTAATTTTGGACTGATTTATGATTGATCTTGATTTGGAACTTGTTATTTCGAATTTCTTGGTGTTAAACACCTACTGAATGTATTATGGAGGTTTCTTAGACATTGTCTTTATAAATGAACCATATTTGACAAAACTTCTTTGGCCAAATGTTTGAGAAAAGGAGAATGGAAGTACAAGGCAGCTTTGCCTTGGAAATTTGGAAAAATTTAATGGCTTTGTTAACTAACTTCCCGAACGAATTTTTATATGAAACTTGACAGAGGAATAACCCTTATATGGTAGGATAATAATGCCAAATTTGGTGCCATTCTGAGTCCGTTTTTGATACTCAACTAAAGTCCCAAAAGCTCAAGTTTCAAATCTGGAATTTTCCCAGTGGACTTCATTTTCATACCAACTTTGAGCTGCTATATCTTGGCGCTCAAAACTCTGATTCTTGTTCCATTTGGGGTTGAGTTCCAAATTTCAGAGGCTAGTTTGCATTCTGTGAATTTTTCCGAATTTCCAAAGTTGGCCAAAGACCAACCCGAAACTGTCTTGATAAGCCTAAAATAGCAAATTTGAGCCGAATTTTGAATACCTTCCATTTGGAATCATGGAAAAGTGTTTTCTAGGAACTTTTAGTACATTGGAAGTAGTTTGCAATGGTACCAAGTTTTCTAATTTTAGACCTATGGAGAGTGAGTTATGATTTTTCCAAAAATGCACCTCAAATCTGAAAATTTTTAAACTTGACGGGAATTGAGTCTTCGAAACTCTTCCCTATCCTTCAATATCACTTGACCATTTTGGACTTGTTTTCATGAAGGAAATTAGTTCTTCCTTGTGCTTTTAAACACCACCTTTGAACCTTGAAATTTGAGCAAGTTAAGACTCATTTTCATAAGATTCCTCTAGATTATACAAGTTTGCAATCTTTCGTGATAATTGGGGTTTCTAAGTGGTGGTTCATTATTAATTGCTCAGGCACTCAAGAGGACTTTCAAGAGGATCCCACAGTGGACGCCTGAACTCTCAAGTGAGCATTACTTCTTTGTTTATTTGGTAAGTGTCAAATGCATGACTAATTGAAATTATGTGAATTTTGCAAGTTATGTATAGCATGACTATAACTATTAAGTCGAGTGTGTACTTTATCGCACTCGTTCTCATTTAAATGAATCCTAATTGAATTGTTTGAAAATGATTGAATTGATTTAAATGCAAATGAATGATTGAAATGTATTGAATGATTTATGGAAATAAAATGTTATGCTATGGCTGTATACGTCGCTGGAGTGAATCTCCTCGACTCACAAGTGAACATGGGAACGCCCAACTCTCACTGGCCAACCTTGGACTCGAGCCGACGTAGGCTTGGTCGGGTTCCTTGGTGAACCATGAGAAATCATAAATTTGACCTAGTGAGAGGTCTTGTTTGGCATACTCGAACAGTATCGCCCAAAACAAACGACAAGCGGGCCCGGTACAGGGGTATGTAACGATGATCAGGGACATGATAAGTGAAGTTCTACAGACTAAACCTACCCGATTGACGGAGTGTCAATTCGCGGAGGTTTTGGATCGTGCAAGTGGAAAATAGCTCCTTAGAGCTCCTATATCCTTGAATTGTTTCTGTTTACATATTCGTGCTCGAATTGTTATTTTCTTGCATATTACAGTTATATTCGTTAAATGGGATTATTACTTGGACAATGTGCCTGCATGTGTGTTTCTTGGCCTTACGAGCGATTGCTCACCCCGTAGATTTGTTTTCCTTAACAAGAATGGATCTGAGGTAGAACTCGGAGGAACCCTTTTGATGTACTTTTGTAATAGGGTTTCCAATGGAACTGACTAGTTATTGTGGCTGTTGTATATTTTGGAAATTGATGTATCTTTTGGGAATTAATGAAAGAAATGGAAGATTGATATATTTTGGAACTCGTGGTGTAAGTTTTAATGTTATTCATGGAAGCGACTTTCTTTATTAGACTTATATTAATGGTTATTATCGTTAAGCGTGGATCGAATTATCTCGAGTCCTGGCGAGAGTTGGGTAGACGTCTCGCGGATACCCTTTGGTTCGCCTAAGGGTGAAGTGGGGGCGTCACAAAAGAACCTTCTCAAAAGATCTCGAAAACAACATCTAGATTTAATGTAACATTTGCAATCAATCTAAGAACTAATTATTTCAAGTTTTAATAGACATTTCATCAAATAGTTACTAGTCATGGGTTTCTGAGATTTCACATATTCAACCCTCTTTGTATCAGTCTTATAAGCCGAAGGCAATGTCATACTGAAATCATGTCCCTAGATAATGACCCAAACATAAAGTAAGCAATTACTGGGATCATAAGAAACCGTAGACACGCAAGATACCCAACAAGTGATGCGCTTCAGGCCTTCTTTCTACGCTGGGAGCCTCCAAGACAATTAATAACAACAACTATAAACATGAAAAGGCCAGTAGAAAAAGAAAAAGGAAATTAAAGAGATAGATCTTACCAAATAGGTAAATAAAATGCTGCAAAGCACAATGGCTATTTTTATGCCTCTTCATTGGCATGCGAAAAGAAGGGAGCAATAATCTCTGCTTTTTTCTTCTTCCCTTTGGAAGGAAAACTCTAAATTATTGATAAATTAGAGAAAAGTCTAGATGACATAAATCAATATGTTGCTATAAATGTCACAGAAGAGAACTACATCATAAGCCATACATTATTGGGAGTTGGAAGAGCTTCACTGTGAAATTATAAAAATATGCAAAATAAATCTAACATACCGAGTACTCTAGTTATAATATGATACTCTAGTGTAGGAAATTTAGTAAACTGTTAAAGAAAATAGAAATTAGGATTTTGACAAAGAAATGTTTAATTGTGAATCACAGCCTCTAATTAATTCCATGAAATCAATGCCACTGCCAGAGATTCATGTTCCTAATTCTCTTTGACATCCTTCAGAAATGATAGCAAATTAACATAGATTATGGTAGAAGAAAAGCAAACCTTGATTTAAGTAGTAGTTAGAAAATTTGGACAAAAAATTTGTTTTCCGTCCGGTAACAGCCACTAAATATGCTTTTAGGTAAGAAAATTGAAATTAAAAATATGTTATTATTATAACTTTCAATTATTAGAGTAATTGGGAAGTATCAAAACATTAGGTGATCATACTTAAAATGGAATTAAATTTGTATGAAAATTTCATAACAACACACTAAGCTACAGTGGGACTAATAAATAAAAAAACTTTGACAATTAAGAGTGAGGTTGAGATTTGTTTATCAAAGTCAAGCGAGAAGAAGAGTACTGGTATGGCTACAAACTCGGTTGTAGTTTTGGAATAATATATTCCAAAATGCCATTCGAGTTGTCTCGCCAAGATATTATTCCAAAATGCCATTCGAGTTGTCTCGCCAAGATATGGTTTAAATCCAGTTAGTATCAAGTTTGAAACATAACTTGCGCCAATTGTATTATATCATCATAGCCTAAAATGAATAGAATAAATTCACCTATTTGTGATTTTCTTCATCTATTCTGAATCCCCAAACAAAAAATTATCAGTTCGATTTAGAACATACCCTTAATGGAGTAGTCCTAACCTTTGTCATATGGTTCAAGAATTTTGATTTGCTAGATAAGAAACATCAACCACAAGCAAGAAGATGAATATTTCAAGATCATCTCATAAAACATTGGAAAGGAAAAAAAGAAAGCAAAGCAAAATTCACACCTTTTACTATTTTCTTGGTAGAGAGGAGAATAAACAATTTTCTTACTCTTTTCTTGAAAAGATGGGCAGAGCCTTGGCTGCAAACTCGATTGCAATTTTTGGGATGATCAACCCCAAAAATAAAAGTTACCTGGACCCAATTACCATATCATCCAACGGAAAAAAATTTTATCCCTCTCCAATTGCCGCCACATGGCTCAATGTGGGAGTAGAAGACCTAAGTTTGTCTATATATGTAAGACTAGAAGGAACCCGGCTGTGGCCCAACTATAAAATTCTGAGTAAAATTCATCACACTATAATTTACTTTCAAATAAAGAGCAATTATAACTGTCAAAAAATGAGTCTAAAAATAAAGTTTGTTTTTGGTAGAATGTTCCAAAAGTTTGCTCCAACTTGCTTATAGTGATGCAGTAGAGTTTATCTTGCTGTATTGTGTAGACAAACAATAGCAAAAAAATCAAAACCAAGCACATGAGAAATGCAAAATCAGTTCAATGTTAATAGAAATGATATATGCTTCATAAAACTCAAATATCACGCTATTGTAATTACAAATGCATTAAATTTCCCCACTATTTCTTTTTCAAACAAGACACCATCATGTAAAACTTCCATCCTATAAATTCGCAACAAAACTTGCAAGCAAGAAATTCGAATGGAAGGTTTTTCAATGCATAAAAAGGATACAAAAATTCAATACCAAAGAATTACTACATGAAATGCAAGATTCAATTATGCATTGAAAGGAACTAAAACAACAGAATTGCAAAATACAAATTTTGCATGTAGATTTAAGACAAACCTCATAAAAGGAGAATTGACTTGTAGAACCAAAATAATGGAAAAACTAATGAATATCAAGAAGATCAAGCCAAAATAAATAAATACACCATGGTAGCAGGATAAAGAGGCAAAAAAAGAAAAATGATAAGGCTAAATGAATACAGTTAATGAAAAAAAAAAACCTAAGTCCATATTTGGCAGCGTGAAATGTGGGAAAAGTAGGAATAAAAAGAAAATTGAACATACCATACAGTAGGAGTAGCGAAGGTAAAACGTCTATTGTCTATATTTTTTTCAAAAAGAAAGTGATGATCATGAATCATGAATTTTGAACAAAGGAACAAAAGAAATATCCATTCTCGTGTAAGAAAAACATACATTTAGTTAATTATAAAGGAAAAGGAAAAGATGCATTAACTGAGCGGAAGGAGGAAAGGCAGAGAAAATTAGGATGAAGGAAAAAATTCAAGGGAAAAAGCAAAATACTGAATTAAAGAGTTAAAATTGACGGAGGGAAAATGATAATATAAATCAGTTGATTGTTGTGATACTTTTCCATGGTCAACAATGATCACCTAAAAAAATAGTAAAAAAAAATCTTCGTATAATTAATTATAAAGAAAAAATTGAAGGGGAAAAGAAAGATGAAGCAAAAAAAGATTAGAGATAAGGATTGAACGCAAAGACAGAAAGAGGAAGAAGAGAAGAATTGGGATGAGAGATGTTTTATAATTTTCGGCTAACCAAAGAAAATTAGTGGAGCAAAATTCAACTACAAAAAAAAATTGTCACTTGTTGAAAGAAAAGACTATACACATCATAAAAAAGAGGTTGCGATTAGTAACTTCTCTTTCTTTTGTAGACAAGTAGAATATTGCTAGCCAAAAAAAACTGCAGTTGCTTTTCTCCCACGTTCTACCACGTGGATCAATGTGGGAGAAGAAGCGTTACGTTTTTCAATATAGGTAGGATATCATCCCTACAGAAGATGTTAGTAGTAAGTTTCATCACAAATTATGTTATTATATACATATTGGAATTAGAAATATGGGATTCTTGCCAGCGCATTGATTCACTATTTCTAGCTTCCCTATTTCTGTTGAATTTTCCAGTGAAATCATCCATTATCATCAATAGTAAAATTTTTTTTGCATAAAATAGTAGAGGCTTTAACGTAAGTATTGATATGTTGAATTGGTATATGCAATATCAGTTGATGACGTCTTTGCTTTTTGTTTTCATTATTATTTTGCTAAGAGAATAAATTATAATAGTGCAATCAGAGTGGATTTAATAACTACAAATGAAGTATATGAATAGTTGCTTTTTTTTTTTTTGGTGATCTAAATTGTCATGCAACTATTTGATAACCTAGTTCAACACTTAAATTTAATGAATTTAGATCTTAACATATCCAGACCATTTGATATGAAAATTTGAACATTTGAATTAATTATGTGGCACTGAATTTCCTAGACAAAACTTGCTCCCCAAAATTAAATAATAAACTATTCACTTATCACCGATGTGATATGTATTTAAATGTATTAGATTTAATAGTTAACCATTCAATAACTTAATAGATTCAAATTTCAAATTTTAAATTTCAGATTTCAGTTTTCCAAACTTCATTGTTATCAAATGCACCCCTAAAACTCATTAATCTTTTGCATGAATGTTGTTTAAAAAGCTCTACCATTATTTAAATTTATATGAGTTAAATTAAATAGGGTTTTTATAAAATTATTCAATATGAAGTGAGTTGCAGGTTTTTAAAGGTTGAATAAATTTATGTTTTTTGAGTATGAACTCTTTCCATTCTTTCGATTCTCCAATGGTGCAGCCCAAGTGATCCACCATATTTAATTATTGCTATCTGGTTATTTATTATTGATAAACTGAAATTCCATTAGCAAACATAGCTGCATATTTTTTTTAATCTTTTAAAATTTTAAGTACACTCCAAAGAAAAGGATACGCATCAAGGTAGTCAAAACATTTTAGATAGGAGTTGTGTTTTATTTTAAGGGGTTATACAGTTTACATCCTAATCTTTACCGACCCTATCACTTTTTTATTGCTGGACTCTATCACTTTAGTCGTCAAGGTTATTTTCCGGTAGCTAAACCCCTCTGCTGGCCCTCTCTGACACTCCAACATGTAAAATGACGTTCCCCTTTTTACCCTTTAGCTCCTCTTGACAGTTTTTTAGTTCTACGCTTCTTAATTTTTTGTTTATCCATTTTTCCTTACCTACTCTTCTTGTCATCCCCAAATTAACACAAAATGAAACAAATTAATTATAGATCAAAATGTTCCTCAAGGCAAGTAGAACCAAAAATTAATAACAATTAATGAAATTTCAAGAAAAGCCTGGTTAAATAGTGTATTGAAGCCATAGAAAGTTTTCACCAATTAAAGTAAAGCATACGTTCAATGTAACATGTCAGTAGAAAGGACATGATTAAACACCACAATCACATGAAATCCTGCATTAACAAAGAATTTAGAACATCGATAATGAAGGTTAAAAGTTAACTCAAGGTCAATTTCAATAGAGAAAGGATTGGATTGAATGGTAAAGTGAGAAGGGTTGTAAGTAAGAGGATTTAGATTGAAATCCTCTCACTTAAAAAACAAAGTCAATTTCAATATCTAATTCCGAAGAATTATAAATCAAACGAGTCCTCGTATGACGCAAGCATTCCAATGGTGTATGTATGTTGGTTCCTAAATTTCTCAATCAAAATTTATTTTTTTCCCTAAAACTTGTTCTTGATTTTCTCAATTTTAGTTCAAGAAAAATGACATTAGAGGCTAAAGAGTTAGAGAAGCTAAAGGTTGGGGTCTAAAGTGTCACAAACTCTTTCTTAATTAGATGCCATATTTGGCTTTTTACTAAAATGCCAGACAACTTAAACAGAGCATTGTCCTTGGTTGTTAAATGACAAAAAAATAACATCAGAGAAAAAAGGCACTAAATGTTATGGTGGTACGTGTTAACAATATTCCTCTTAGATGAAGGTATTTTAGTTATAATCAAAACCAAGACAACATTTTGCTAACATTTTAAGTTACCAAGGCTTATAATACTTTTTTTAAGAGAGCAAATATTAACTGTAATTGATATGAGCGAAACATCTAATTAACCACACAAATCTAACGGTGCTATCTTTATATTTTCCATAAATTTTAGTTGTGTGCACCCTAAATATTATACTCTTTCACACAGTTTTATTAAAATCATAGGCGGCAAAGAGAAAACTGCACTCAGGTGATAGAGAGTGCTAATAAAATTATTAGTATGTTGGTAACACTAAAATCCACACTTTTCCATAATTCTATACTATTACTTTTTCCATAGAGATTTTGGTTCTAAATATTTAGAGTATGAGCATTTCTAATCCCTATAGTTTGAGCGAAAGTAAATGTGGTCTCCAAAGTTTCAATTTCTAAGTAGATTTAGTCCTAACGTTGATTTTTACCAATTACTACTAGCATCAAGTCACGTGCGACCAACTAATTTTTTTAAAAAATTAAAATGAAGATAAAATATTGTTAACCATAATCTATAATAAAAGATGACTGACTAATTACCCACATGTTGATTACATGAGTAATTAGTTTTAAACCTATATTTCTTTTGTCAATCAAATTTTTGTATTCTAAGCTAAAGTTTAATTACTAATATGATCGACATGTGAGTAATTAGTCATTCTATGTTACAATTTATAGCTAACAATATTTTTTCCATATTTTAAATTTTTTTAGAAAATTAGATGCTGACACATAACAATAAGTGATCTGATTCCGATAGCAATTGGTAAAAATTAGCCAATGAATGGAAATACTCTTAGAAATTGACGCATTGTGGACTACTTTTACTTTCATGGCTAATTCCTTCAATTATCACCCAAAAAATTAAAAATCGAAACAATGTCGTTCTGACATGAGTATGTTACGAAACTATGCCTACCCGAGTTAATCAATCCAACAAGAAAAAAAAAAGTTTTTAAATGCTGGACTGCTGCCGATGGCAAAGAAAATTTTCTTCTTTAAAAATGCCGGGCTGCCGGGGTTGAAATTTTTTTCTATTTTAAATATGATGGCCTTTGTGCGCATCTTTGATTCCTTGTATGCCAGTAAACGAGAAGCTGATCATAAGAAAGAAATTGAACAAATTTAAAATAATAAAAAAAAGAACAAATTTACCGGTGCAGAAACTGAAAAGTGTGTAAAAGCTTGTCAAGGTTCGGACCCCACCTCATCATCATCATCTTCTCAATCTGTCTTCTCTCTCCAATACACAGAGAGAAAATCTTGTTTGCCGCCAGGCTTAGTTCAGCATTTAAAAAAAAATTTCTTTTCTGTCGGGCTAATTGAGTCCAACAGGTATAGTTTCATACCTTACCCGTGTTAGAATAATATTGTTTCGAATCTATATTTTTTGGATAATAATTGATTGAATTTGCCTACTTTCATCCAATTTTTAAAGACTAAAAGCACTTATAACCCCAAATATTTAGAACTAAAACTGCAATTCTCTCTTTCGCTACATATTAGGTTGGATAAGCAAAACCGAAAAAGGTTATCATTTTCTTTGCTTGTCTTACTTCAGTTATGCCCAACCATCCAAACAGGACCTACTAAGAAAATCATATAAATTGGAAAAAAGAAGAAAAAAAAGAAATTAAAAAGAGGAAAAACAGCACAAAAGTCTCCCAAACTCTATGCTAGTTAACCTATTTTCCTCCAAGGCAACATTGATTGAGGCAGCATTACTGTTGCAAAATCTTATGCAAGTATTCCACAAGCATGTTTTGACTCTGGGTTAGACATGAGAGACTACATTAGACACTAAAAACTGAAGTTCCATAGATTATAATTATGTCAATTAGACAAAGAGAAGGTTGAACAACCAACATAACAACAGGATTAATATTTGTAAAGGTCTATTTAACTTTGTAGTAAAGATATTGTATATACTACAACTTAAGCTACTCTAGCACAGATAATTTTGGCCTCAAGATTCTTTTCAAAGTGAATTGGCAACACCTCATATGCGCAAAGTTGGAAAAATAGCTTCTACAAAAAAATATTTTAGCAAAGAATTACATACCATACATGGAATCAATGATTTTAGAGAATCTGGAAGACAAATGCTACAAGAAAGAAGATAAAAAGTTGTTCGAAGTTAGTGGAGCGATATGTATTTCATCACCGAACGACAAAAGAAAACTGGCAGTCTCAATTGAAACTCAGAAATAGGTAAGCGAAGAAATTAGGCCTTTGAAAAGTCATACTGCTGTGCAGGGCGTGACCAACCGACAGTTAATGAGGTTGGGGGAGGGGGGTGGAAAGGGGAAGGGAGTTGGGGAGAGAGGATAAGTGAGAAATTTTAAATTCGAAGCCTTTTTATTTATATTAAAAAATAAATTAAAAAATGGATTATAAAGAATAACAAGGACACAATAAATAGACCATTATGCCCCCCAAGAAATGAAAAATATCCCAATTTACATAGGTTACTGCACAACTTGCTTAGGTGGCTAAGATTGATAGGACCTAAAGATTCTGGATTTAAATTTTCGTGTCCTATTTAAATTCTATCCTTCTCCTATTAAAAAATTCAAAAAAATATTAAAAAAAAAAAGAAGCTTGAGTATGTGGAATTCCTACAATTATATACTCCCTCCTTTTCGTCTTGATAGTCTTGATTTTTTTCCACAGGGTTTAAGAAAAATTAGTTAACTTTATTAGAAAGGTTTATCCTACTATTTTTCTAAAATACCCTTTGTCACGCCCCAAACTCGCACGTGTCAGTCACGTGACATCCGCCGTATCCTTAAGTTTCACTCAAGAATAAAAGGCAACATCATACTATACTAAAATTTAAAAGTACTAAATAATATAACTAGATAAAGTGCGGTACAAATCTCATATGAAAGATAGTCTACGAATATCCAATAAGTTCGTACATTTATTCTCTAGTTGAAACAGCGAAAACAAGAATAAATAAAACTAACAACTACAAATAGCTAGCTTGCTAACTTCTATTAACTTAAAAACTAATAAAAGTCATCCTCAGGGTCTTCTATGTAAATCAACTCATACTCTTCAGAATCTGCAAAGATAATAAAAAGTGGATTGAGCGACAAGTCGCTCAGTAGGTAATATCTACCCCTCTATTGGATCATACATTCATAACTTTATAGATATTTATATAGATATAAATCAAAATCGTTTGCACATCATTCACATCCATAATCATGAAAGTGACGTCATTTATAAAACAATCAGTAGTAACGAGTGACAAGTAATTTAAAAGCATCTGATTGATAACTATACATGAAAAATCATAAGGTCATATGTCATTTCATATCAATTCATAAGTCTCTTCATATTAGTTCATAAATAATTTCATATCAGCTCATAACAAGTACATGTAATGATCGGCTACTGAGTACTCAATCTAGAGATTAAACCCTTTCTATGTGGGCAACCAATATGTTTCATGACTACCGATTAGTCTCATTACATACATGGGTCAATCGACCAGACTCTATACCATGCTACCATGACCTTGTCAATCGACCGGATTCTATATCAGGCTACCATGACCATTAAACAGGACTATAGCCCCTACCGTGTGAGAACTCATATTTTTATTCTGAATTTAGCCTATTTTAAAATTATTTGCATTGGTGTTATTTAATTTTATTATTTTAGTATGAATTTTACTTAAATTATACTTTTATTGTTTACGCGTCAAAATTTTTCAAAAGTCGCTCCGGCGCGACTAATCGGAGATTTAGAGAATTAATTTTAGACCAGTAAGAATGAGTATTTGTAGTGTTAGAGGAACTATCTTGGAGGATTAGTATTTAAGTATAGGAAACAAGAAGGAAATTGGTAGTGCATGACACTATTGAACCACTATTCATGGTTGACCTTCTCAACCACCAAAAGTTAACTTTTCACTCAACCTTACATCACAATTCATCTTCATCTCCTCTCATTTTCTCTCTCTAAGTGCCCGAACACTCTAGCTCAAGAAGAAGGGAGAAAAGCTCCAATTTTTACGCCACCAATCTTGCTCCAAGATTCATAAACAATCCTCAAAACCTTTAGTAGTTGATCTAAACTTGAAGGAAGCTTCCATCTTGTGGTGAGTTCTTAGTGGATTGTTGGTGCAAAGCTTGGCTCCAACTAGGGTTCAAGAAGGCTTTGAAGAGGCAACAAGTTTAACCTCTCTTGATCTTCAATTTTATACAAGAGTTAGTGGTGGTTATGGGTTGTTTTGCATGGCAATTTGGAAACCCTAACCCAAAACTAAGCTAGAGGACTTGAGGATCTCCTTGTTTTCTTGATTTAATCCTAGGTAGTGGCCTTAAGGTGAACTTTTAGGTAGAGGACTTGAGGATTCTTGCTTGTTTGGTTGTATTCTTGTGGTTTATGGGCTTGGTTGTTGGCTTGAAAGTTGGAAAGAAACTTGAAGATAGGGGGAGGGTGCTGCCGAAATTTTGCTGGTTCATCTCCTTGATTTAATTTGAATTTTGTTGCTCAAATGGCTACAAAAATGCTTGTTATATGTTTATAGTGTGTGTAAAAATTATCTCTCAAAAATCGTTTCAATTGATTGGGTAAAATTTGAGTTTTGAGAAAAGAAGAAAATCTGGAAAATTTGCCCAGGACAGCCGACAAGGGCATCTTTGACTGCACATAAATTTCTGTACAAGAGTTGAAATCAAGTGCCATTTGTGGCATTTGAAAACTAGACTCCAAGAGTTTTCTAACGGTATAAAATTTCCCTACTAATTCATTTCTTGTGAGCCGTAGCGAACCGGTAAAGTGGACTGATTTGCTTCTACTGTTTACCCAAGAAACTTGTACAGCTACATCTTGTAGCTCAATTTCACTCCTCTTGTGAAAAGAACTTAAACATGATTTCTTCTGATGATTTATAGACTTTTGAATCTAGTTTTCAACACCATAAACCATTTTCAATTTGGACTTGTGTAGCGTGAGTTATGACCTGATTTCAAAAACTGTGTCGAAACTCCTAGGCTGAGAATCCCTGGAACAGGTTCCAAAAACCAGTTTCCTTAAAACTGTTGTAACTTGGTATAGGAAAATCCAAATTGAGTTCTGTTTGTGCATTTTGAATCTTGGAAAAGTGTCTTTTAGAGAGTTTTAGTATATTGAATATAGTTTCTAACGGTATAAATTTTTCAATTTTTGGACCTACAAAACTTGAGATATGATTTTTCCAAATGGTATCGCACAAAACTAGAATTTTCAGGTTTCGAGCAAAATGCTCTTTAAGAACTTTTAACTTTCCTTTGAGATTGTTAGTCCGTTTTAAGTTTGATTTCATGGTTGGATACAAGGACTCTTTGAACTTTAGACCTTACTTTGAATCTTGATTTCCAAAGGATTAAACCTCTCTTGATGCATTTTCTTGGTTGCCTAACTTTCTTGATTAATTGCACCTCATTTCATGCTTGAGAAATGGATTTCAACCCCTAGTCTTATGTCCTTGATTTCCATGACATTGAAATCTAAAAATGGAGCGTTTTAACTAGAGTAATTCTTGGAAAATTTCACTAGTTTTATACTCGAAACTTGGAACCTTTAGTTTTGACATTTACTATGCAAATGAGTGGAGTTTTGATGAATTTTAACTCCATTAGTTTAGAAAATATGAACGCTCCTTATATTCTAAAACTTGGGCGTAGGACTAGAAGTTTTGAGAGATGAAAACTATCTACCTTTTTCTCGATTTTCATGCCTAAAGTAAATATGGTACTTTCTTTTGGAACTAAGAATTCTTGCCAAAACTTGACTCGAAAATGACTTTTGAGTTTCCTTTGAGTATTATTTCAATGATTTAGCGAGAAAAACTCTTTTAACTTGACTCGGACTTGTGACCTTGAAAGTGGATAGCAAGGAAATGTTTTTCTTATTAGCCTTGGTTGAATACCTAGGTAATCGTCATTGTGCATGTCTCAGGTGGTCACGAGGACACCGAGAAACTTGTCTGATCTCTCATTTTGCTCCCGTATTTGCTCTTGACTTTTGGTGAGTGTCAAGTGCATGACTTGTTACATAATACTTGAACTACTTCTTGTTGAATGTGTGAATTGGACTTGTCGAGACGAGTGTGTACTTTATCGCACTTGTTCTCTTTTACTTGACTTGATAATTGACCTGCTCGTACTTGACAATTATACTTGTGATTGACTTGGCGTCGATTTGAGAGCAATCTCGTTGACTTATACTTGAACTTGTGGAGACGTCCAAAACCAATGGCTAGCCATTCAACTCAATCCAGTAAGGGCTTGGTTGAGGAGATTGGTGAACCTTGGACATATACCTGACTTGGATATACTCGAGTAATATCAAAAACTTGTTTGACGTTCAGGCTTGGTAGGGGTGTAACGGTGGACGGAAATTTGGTGAAAAGTGAGGTTCTACGGACTTGATACTTGCTCGGTTGACGGAGTGTCAACACTTGAAATTTTGGATCAAGACTTTCGCAAAGCAGTGTGGAGTTAGCTCCTGAGAGCTTCCGTATCCTTTAATGATTGTGTCTTGTTTTCTTTTGTGAATTTCATAAATATTATGACTGTCTTTCTTTTATAAGTTTAATACTTGTTGTACTTGCTTGCTTGCCTGTTTTTTTTTGGTCTCACTGAGCGTTAGCTCACCCCCGTAGTTTATTTTCCTTAACAGGAACTGGGAGTGGAAAGATTTTAGAGAAACTGACTTGATTATATTTTGATCCGAATTTGGATGTAAATGATTTAGTCAACTTTGGGTGGTTGTATTTTTTTTTTTAAGAATTTGATGTACCTTTTTGGAAACATTGTGATGTAAGAATTGAATGACAATTTGAAAGAAGTGACTTTCCTTTATATTGGTTTCTTATTGGTTGATTAGTTTTAAGTTTAAATTTGACTTGTATCGAATCCTAACGAGAGTTAGGTAGGCGACCCGCCGAAACTCTAGAGTTCGCCCTAAAGAGAAGTGGAGTCATCACATACCATCTATTCCATGACTGTTTTGAGGTTTTCTTGACATAAATTCATTTCACACGTCACATGCATAGTTCTTAATTTCATAAAAGATACAACCCATTTGGTATATAACAACATATCAAGAAGTTTCAAATAAGTCACATGGTCCATCTTTGTATAGTAAAAATAAAACTTGCATAAATATTCAAGTAAATCATTTAATCAAATACATTTCAAATTAACACATCAAAATATGATTGGCAACAAAAATTTTACTTTGCACTTTTGAAATTTGAGAAGGGTAAGTACCTCCTACCTTTGTCTGGCTGCTCGAGCGGAACTACTTTAGATCTTTTAAACTTATGTCGTACCTATCAAACGCATAGGCTTCCTAATTAGTTGATATTTCCTATAGATGCATAAATATACAAACTCTGAGCGAGTCGAAAATTCATGTCTAGACCATTCTATGAACCCTAGTAGCATTTTCCCAAATTGGACGATTTCTACTTTTGGAAAGTTTCCTAAATTGGAAAGCTTCTATTTTTAGAAAGTTTCTTAATTTGGAAAGTTCTCCCTTTTGTAAAATTTCCTCATTTAGAAGAAAATAATTATTCATAATCATATTTATTATCTTGGCTATTATCTTACTATACATATATATTTTATTATTATTTTATTGTTATTCATTATTATTGTTATTGTCTATGTCATCACTATTTTATTTTATTGCCATTTATATATACTTGTTAATTAATTACTATTATCTTTTACTTTACTCCCATTTTTGTGC
Source organism: Coffea humblotiana (assembly GCA_023065735.1). Taxonomy (NCBI): domain Eukaryota; kingdom Viridiplantae; phylum Streptophyta; class Magnoliopsida; order Gentianales; family Rubiaceae; genus Coffea; species Coffea humblotiana. Next base: position 5,926,161 of record CM041208.1, on the reverse strand, counting down.
ACGTGTAGGTGTTATTATTATTTATGTGTACATGTATATATATATTAACTTATTATTATAATTATCATCTTAACTTATTCCACTTGTATTTGTATTTTTATTTTCGTTTATATCCTTAATTTGTTTCATCCATATTATTATTATTATTCTTATTATTACTATTATTTTAAGCATTTCATTCAACAATCTAGAGTTTATCTTACATTGTATAACTTAATCTAATAAGGCTAGGTTAAGATGTTTTAGATTTCTATTTAAGTATCCTAGACTTAATTAATTAAGTATAAGCTTAAATGACTAATTTTTAACTCCAAAAATTATCTTTAGATTGGGTTTTGAAATTTAATTCCTATGTGAGTCCATAAAAGATGGCCTAGTTATTTCTAAAATTTATTTACTGAATATCTACTAAGCTTATACTATATTTCTAACCCAAATATACTTGCCATTATATATATATATATATATATATATATATTATAGTGTATCTTTTTTTTTCCCTTGGCCAGCTTCTTGCCCGACCCTTTTGTTTCTCACCTTTACTTGGCGTTGCCAAGGCTTTTGTTAAGCTTTTGCAGCGCCACAATTCTTGACTTCTATTTTTTTTTTTTTAGGTTTCTCGGGGTGGGCATGGAGTGGTTCCTGTCGCTGGCCATGTGCTGGTGACTTCCTCTCTTTTTTTTTTCTTTTTGTGTTTTCGGCCAACCCTTTCATGTCGCCACCCATGCGTGGGCGGCTCTTGAACAACAGCAGCGGGGCCGCTGCTCCAAGCCCCTCTTGTCTTTTTTTTTTTTTTTTTTTTTAACAGAATGAAGATTTCAATTCCATCCTACCCCATAACTAAAATTTAGCACCATATTTCTATCGATTCAAATATATATCTTCCTAAATTTCTCCTACATGCCTAAATATATCATAATGCATATATGCACGAAATTTTTTAAAATAATTCATGGAATTAAATAGGCTTAAGAGAAAAAGAATCTTAGCGTGCATTCGAAACTTACAGGTCTAGGCGTTTAATTGTCTGCTTGTTCGACGGTGACGTCCTCTTCTTCTCCTCTACTTTTAGTTGATTCTTGCTCTAGGGGAGGTAGACAAGGGAGAGGTAGGAATGGTGTTAACTTCTTTTTTTTTTTCCTCTCCATCGCTTCGATAAAATTCTAAACCCTAACAACTACCTACTAGTAGGTGGTTTAGATATGAATTTTACTTTATTATGAACTCTTATCTCACCTCATCTCTTTACTAACCCTAATTACTCCTCTACCCTATCCTACTAATAAATTTTATATTATTATTATTTTCTTTCACCCATAGTAATTTTGCCTTTTTAATTAATTGAACAAAATAAACTAATAAAAAAATGAGCCAGGACATGGGTTTTACACCCTTACATTAATATTCGTAGTATAACTAACAATTATACTTTTACATTAATTGTAACAACAATATTAATGAAAAGTTTCAACGTATAAGGTATGAATCAAAGCAATTAATAAATAAGGTAGTTTATATTTATTGATAACAAAGTACATTAAATAAAGTCATTTTACAAAAATTAAAAGTCTACTGTACACTTCAATTGAAAAAATAGACTATAATTTGGGATGAATGAAAAAGAAAAAACAAGACCATTAAAGCACAATGGAGGAAATATTTAAGATTAAGACTAAGATTCATCATGGAACATCTCGTCCGTTGTATCTAACATTATCGGATACCGGGCAGGAGCGGTCATCAGATGGACCGCTCCTGATTGGTCCCCTCGCAAGACCCACCGAATAGAGCACAATAAGCCACGTCAAATGCTTGTGTTGATAGCAAAAAACGTTGCCGTTCCACCAAAGCAAAAATAGATCCCTAACGGACTCTGTTTAGAGGAAACAGAAGAATTGAAATTTTGAAAACAAAGTTAAAAATTTGAATTGGCCGCACAAAACAAAATGGAGAGAAGAAAGCGGGCTTGGTATGTGAATGTACTCGGCTGATATCAGAAGAAGAGTTGGGGTATGCCATTATAAGAAGAAGAAAGAAGACAAACAGTGCAATAAGAGTGCAGTAAAAGAAGGCCAAAGTTGGTAGGAAAATTTATGAGCAATGCGTGCAAGACAGGCACCAAGGTAGAAGCGAATTAAAAAGGGAATTCATTATCTCACGTTGCCCACCATTTTTCGTGCAACTTAATAGCAGAAGCAACTACGCTGTCTGAGTTCGGTGAAACATAAAGCGCTCAGCGGGCCAAGGTAATGTGCTTGAACTATGTCAGCAACTTTGTGAATCTTATACCAACAACTTTCTGAATGTTAGATTCAGTAAAGACATAAAATGAAAATCATAGAAGAATAGTGAAATTTACCATATGTGTGTTTGTGAGCGTGCAGCTTTTCAGTGATGGACTATAATGGGAGAGTAGTTATCCAAAGACGTAGGGGTATTACATCAAGTAAAGCGTCGAGCGAAATGAGAAAAAGAGGAGAGAAACAAAGTCACATTTAACAAGTGAATGAATGTACATCCTGTTGTAAATAAGTTACAAGTTATAGCCACAGTATTACAATTGATATGAATCATTGTGCATCTAGTAGTTGGTCCATACTCATCACGAAATCTTTGTTTGTCCTTCTGCTAACCATGCATTATGTATAAAATAGAGGTATAGAGTTAAATAAGGTAAAGCAGAGGAAAAGACATATATGTGAATAATAAATGGGTGTACCTGGTGTTGTAAGTAAATTACATGATGTAAAAAATATATTACAATGAGTAGAAAATGCTTGTTTGGCCCTTAAAATGTGGAAAATAGTATAAAATACGGAGTTGGTTTAGGCAGGTATCAGTAACGAATGACATAAGGTCCAATGAAACAAAGTACCTAGAACCTAAATATAATCGCCAGAGTGGATGTACATACAATTAAAATATACTTACATCGTGTGACCAACACATTACAGTCCGTATAACTTAGTGTATATGGAGTTATATGTGTACATAGATAATGCCGTTGTCTTAGAATAAAAATAAAGTGATGTGAATCATTAATTATTGATAAACGTAATAATAGGATTTGGTATACGAGTAATGTGTGTAACATAACACATTGTGAATGGTAATATACATTTATATTGTCGTTTATGCACGTACTATTCATGAACTGTTGCAAATTAAGGTGTTTGATACAAAATTGGTAGGAGCAGAAGTAATGGATTGCAGCAAATTGGTAGAAGATAGAACCCCTGAATTAAGAATAGAGTTCAGCAGTAAAGAGAATGCTTACAAGTTTTATAACAAATATGCATTTCAAATGGGTTTTAGTGTACGGAAAGACAATCTAAATAAAGACAAAGACGGAGTGACCACATCTAGGAGATATAGTTGCTGCAAGGAAGGTGTGAAATGCAAGTACAAAGGTGATGTGATGTCAAAGAGGACACGAGCGTCGACGAAAACAGGATGTGGACCTAAAATGGTTATCGTGTTGTTTAGAAGGACAATAAAGTACCATGTGCATGACCTTATCTTAGAGCATAACCATGAGTTGCACATTGCTCAATGTTCGCACATGATGCCATTACAAAGAAAAGTGAGTGGGGCTCAAGGATTCCAAATTGAAATAAGTGAGGATGCTGGGCTTTCATTGAAACAGAATCATGAGTTTATGGGAAACGAGGCAGGTGGGATGGGTAATGTGGGATATATTCAGGATGACCTTAAACGATATCTTAGTACGAGACGGGAAAGAAGTTTGACATATGGAGAAGCAGGTAGCATGCTGAATTATTTTCAAAGTTGGGTCGATAAATTTGATAAATTAAAAAAAAATCTCGATTGTCAAGAACTACACAGACTATGGTATGGATCTAATTTTATGATGATAAACATTTATGCTAAAATAATGTTATCGTTGTACTGTTAACTAAAGTTTAGGTACTATTCACTATGAAATAACGTTATTGTCGTGTTAATAATACAAGTCTCAGAATCGGAGCCGACATCGATTTCATTTGATGAACACATGTTTATGGGATACCGCTCATCTATTGACTCGGTTTTGGTTAGTATAAAATTATCATGGTTTTAGCTCTTATTTGGATGTTTCTAACAGAATAATTAGTTACATTGATGTTACATTATATGATAAATTTGTTACGCTTGACTTCTCATTCTCATATACCTATTTTGTCTTCTTATACAATTGTTTGGTCTTTCAAAACTCTTAAATGCATTCAATGAGTCAGTCAGTGAATGGCCCTCCAAACACTATTGTTCCCAAAATCAAGTAAAGTGAAATGGTATGCATAAATTTAGTAGGAAAAATAAAGATTTTGTTGTTCCCAATCACAGTTACTTTTCTGCTTATTGTAATAGTGGGGACCTGAACGCTCCCAATGCATACATATATGTAGTTAATGTATGTTCGTTTTAATAACATATTATTTTGTATTATCCGAATGTCCACCGTTTAGCTAATTATGAGTCTCCTGCTACTATTCCCATAGAATGGATGCATTCCAAATTTTCTATTTTTTCCAAACATAACTCTGTCAGAGATATTTTAATGGTCTGATATATCATTTTTTTTGTAATGTGTAGTCCAATTTAGCTTTTGATTGGGCAATATAGGCATTGCTAATGATTTATTTCAGTTGATATTTATATTATATAATGAAGCAGGAACGTGCGACATTTTTAACACACTGTAATATTGATGCATATCATGTATTTTCATCATCACCCTAGGTGACAAACTTTTATTATTATAACATATATTTATGTAGTACTGTTAATTGGGAACTTAGACATCATATATTATTAACCGTATGTTCCATTAACTATATTAGATGATTTTGCATCGTTGTTTATTTCCGAGAAGAAATAATACCCAAGGATTACAACTAACTGTTGACGCTGCCTTTCCCGAGAAGCAGGTTGATGAATGATGTGTACCTATAATCTTTTAACGACACATTAAGTTGGTTGACCCAACTTGGGAATGCTGCATATGTTCAATTACTAGCTGTTAATAATTTGTTACAACTTATTCAGGAGGTTGTACAGGCATCATTGATGTTACACTCTTTTCAAACTTAGACAAGTGTGTTACAATTGTAATCGCGTCCTGTATTAGTAGTCATCAATAGTATGTATTAGGTTGTATAAAATTGTTAGGAAATTATAAAGTCAGCAGAAAATTGAGTAACATTTTTACAATAGGTTTACATTTGCTATTATTTTGTTATGATGCTAAATTTGAATTATTATTTTCATATTTTTATAAAAAAAATTATCATTGAGGCCATATGGTTTACATTTCTTGCCGATTTTATCGTAGCATTAATAGGATGTATCACAGGCACTTGAATAGTGTACATGTTCAGTTACATTCATAACTTGATTAAGTAACCACACGAGCACCTGTAGCATGATAATTTTGCACAAGAAAATCATTTCTTGGACAACTAATTGTAATATTAAAACTAAACTTTATAATGCAACAAAAATAAAGAACAAACAATACAAAATAGGTTACAACTAGTTATGTATATGTTACAATACATTATAATTAGTTTCCTCCTGTCTAGTGTTTCGTACCTCCTTAGGGTATTTGTTGGAGTAAATGATACTTTCCGTATTTTTTGCCAAATCTTTGATTGTATGAGATCCTTCGTTTGTGGGTTGCATGACTATACTAACACCTACTGCTTTTAGGTTGGATGAAAGGAAGGATTTACTGCCAAAATAGATGGAGATGAGATATCAAGAGGTATAGATTTATTGGCAAATAATGAGAAGAAATTTTTAACGTAGCACCTATTTATGACCATGCACAGTAAATGATTTGTGGTATCAACTTTAACAACTGCTTCCTATGTCATTTCATGCTGTTCTCCACGGGATATTAATTTGAACGTGCATTTTCTTGGATTTCAAACTTTGAACGTTGTAACTAAGAACGTACAAAGTTGTTCATCCCCCAAAAGAAATGTTGTTCTCCATGGCGGCCACTCTTTCACTTGTCATGCCCAAACGTTTCACAATCTATGTACATTTCACATAAGGCGTAATTTTATGAAACATCTTGGCAATCACTACAAGAAAAATAGTGACATTCCATACATGTTTGGTACATGTATGTATGAGATTGAAGAAGTGGAACAATTCTACAAGGTGTGGGAGGCGATGGTGAAGAAACACAATTTTGAAAATAATGAATGGCTTTTAGGGTTGTGTCGAATTCGTGATAAATGAGTAAGGTACATGATGAAAGAAAAATGGACTGCGGGAATGCAAAGCACCCAACTTAGCGAAATCCTAAATGCAGCAATTAAAAATTATTTGAAACTGGATCACGACCTTGTGCAGTTCTTTAGAGATTTGAATCGGGTGGTTGATGAAAAGAGATATAATGAATTTATCGTAGAATATGAAATGAGTCAAAAGCTCCTCATGGTAGGATTGAGACAAACACCTATGTTTGTGCATGCAGCAGAGACGTATTCACCAACTGTATTTGTTGCATTCCAAAATAAATATGGCGAGTCAACAGCTATGGTTATATTGAGACAACAAGATGCAGGGATGTTTGTGGAGTTTACGGTCATGAGGTATGATGGAGCTATTTCAACTCACGTAACTACTTTTTCTGTACTATATCTAATCTTCCCTTTTACATGCATATATAATCAAGTAACTAACACCTAACATGATGTATATTTTTGTAAACGGATTGTACTTCATAGATGCACAAATTGATCAAAGGACTAAATAACCATTCTAAATTTATGCGTACCATTGCACTACCTTTTATAGTTATACACGGTCAAGTAACTAACATCTAAAATTATGTACATTCTTGTAAACTAATTGTACCTCAAACACTTCGTGTAAGGTGCTTATAGAAAAATTAGTATTAATCATATAGATAAAATTACACACCCACTGCAGCTTGCAAGGAGATGTATGAGTCTTGATTTTACACCATTTTTTAGATATATGCATTAGACACAAATAGAGTTTCATGAAATGTTTGACGAATCATGACGTGTATTTATCTTAATCTGAACCCATACTTTTCACACTATCGGCTTTCCAAGACGTTCCATTTCTTTCTCGTACTCTTTTTTCTCTTTCAAATACTCTTCCTTTCGCTTCCTCATATCTTCCTCACTCAACTTATTATATGCTGCATGGGCAATGTCATTGTACTGTATTGAATAAATAAAGTCAAAATGCACGTTAAACTAAACCCAAAACAATTGCTCGTTTCACTATTTTTTTCTTAGCCTGACCATCAGTTGAATGATTGCAGTTTTTATTTTGCTAGACCAGCATACCTCTGTCACCTTAACACCCTTCGCCAAAACCATGCGTTGATACTCTTTCCTGTCCACATTCAAAACTCCAAAGTTATTTGTGTTATTTAGTAACATTATTTTTTCCTCAAATTCAATGATCTTACCTGAACTTCATCCATGGATTCAATGATGGGACTGATTCTGTGATCTCGCTTGTTTCTACTGTCTGCATTTCTTTCTCTCCACCTAAACGATCATTCCTTTTATTGACTCTTTTCCTTTTCATCGGGCCCCTGCATTGTCAACATTCTAATGCATTATAATGATGACAAATCCAACCTGTCATGACCATACACAAGCACTAACCACTTACCTATTCAATGATTTGGGTGGTGCCTTGTGTTCTATTATGCGTGTGGTTGGAAATGAAATTTTGGAACTGAAGTGTAATTTATTTGTAAAAAACATTAATTTATATGGCAAGAACGCGATCAAAAATCTCACGTCAGGAAGCAGAGAAAGAAGAACCAGCTAAAACAATTGGTATATGAGTTTTAAATATTAGTCACACTAGTTATAGTACAACTTATAACATTTTTTTTCACATTGAGTAAGTTATTCTTCATAGTTTGTTAGTTATTCCAACTAGCACTAATCAACATAATCTGTTGTCCTACCTATTAGGTTTTGCTTGGGATCAACTTCTTCTCTTATTTATCATGCTATTGTACAATATCAATGAAGTAGCACACAGGGGCAAGCAATTTTATAGTATGTTGATGTAATTTTACAGAACAGTTCTATTACTGTCACTTCTGACCTACTGTGTGTAACAACTATCAAACATGGTGTCCAACCACAATAATTACTGTACTAGTAATCTTCTTTTCACAATATATTTGTCACCGTGCAAAGTTTCTTGTTAATTATGCCTAATTTAGTCATATCACAATCTATTCTCCTACCTATCAAGTTCGATATAATCAACTTCTGCTTCATTTATCATGGTATTCAACAATACGAATGAAGTAACAAATCCGTGGAACAATTTCAACATATGTTCAGCCAATTTTACACAACACTTCTAATACTGTCACTACTGAATCACTGCGTGTAACAATTATCCAACATGATATGCACCCACAATAACTAACAAGATTCGTTACCGTTTTCCCACACTGAGTATGCCAAACTTCACAATTTGTTATTTCTTCTGCCACACATTGTCAAATTATAACCTACTCTCCTACTTATTCAGTTCCATGCAATAAACTTGTCTATCTAAGTACTATGCTAGTATACAATTCCAGTGGAGTGACAATCACATTCTTGCAATTTCATCATTTGTTGGGGCAATTTTACACACCATTCTGAAGGTGTCACTAGAGACTCATTGCATAAACGATTTGTCCAATATGATGTGCAAACACAATACCTATCAAGACTTGTAAACTTATTTCCACATTCAGTTTGGCATACTTTCTACCTGCCATTGTTAAATTATAACCTTCTCTCCTACTTAGCGCATTATAATCTTCTCTTTTACGGCGCTCTTAAATGAAATATCTTGTAACCATTTCAATTCACTTTGGATGTCTCCCTCAACAGTATGTACCATCTTAGAAGCTCATATCATGTTTAATCTCCACTCAGCCACTATTATGTAACAAAACCTATACCAACTTCATGCACAATAACCATAACAATTCCCAACCCATGCACGCAATTTTGCAAGCACTTGGTGTGCAAAATTTTCAATACCTTTCTTTCCCCGTGTTGGTAATTATAATACCTATTATGTGCAACCGAAGGTTTCAGTGTATTATCCATTTTCCACTGTATTAAACAATTACTTCAACCAAAACTGCAACAAGTATAATCAGCCCATTTGTTCACAACGATGTATACAACAAAAGATAACTACAAGTCAAATTGATCCACAATTTATCTGATACCATTGATATTTTCTTACCTGTGTTTCTTCTGCTTTATCTTTTCTCCAGATCTCCCAACCTTGTACTCCACAATTCCTATTCACCTTTCTCAAGCCCTTTGATATTTGAGTACCAATCCTAAACTCTCTCCTTCTGCCACTACTTATTGCTTCTCATTGTCGTGATTTTCCTTCGCAGACACTCTATTTCAACTACTTCTTGCTATCCCTTGTATACGATCTGGCAATTTCCAATTCTGCAATGTTATTTTCCCTTTGCTTTTCTTTCTCGCTCTGTTTTGTAGAATTTTGCATCAATGAATATGGGCAATTATTTTGGAGGGAATGCGACTTAGCTTTTCATTTTGAGGATTCATTTGGGCGGTAATGGACCAACGCTTCATGAAACGGTCCGTCAACTCTTTTTCTTTTTGTTTTTCCCGTTTCTCCTCAACACAGCGTCGTTCTAGCCCCTACTAAAGCCTTCATGACGTGGTCCATTGTAGTCCTTTCATTTCCTTTTGTGAGAGGACTGCTCAGGGACGGTCCATCTGACGACCGTCCCTGCCCCAAATCCAACATTATCAGTGCAACAGCACTATTTCTGGATCTGATTTGCATGTCACCTTTATGAGCGGTACTTGAGGAACGAGTAGTATCAGTTGAAAGACTGTTTTTGACTATGAATTATTTACCTTGTAGTGAATGTTGTTTCTCAGCGGTAGCTCTTGACTTTGAACTAATCTAAATTTATTGTTCTTGAACTTTTGATCGGATTGAAATGCTTTGACAGTCTATTTACCACTATTTTGGTACGGTAACATATGCAAAAAAGAAAAAGAAAATTATGAAAGTTTTTGATAAATTGAAATTAAAAAAAAACAACGTTGAACCAAATATGTTTATCTTTTTCTGTCTTGTAAACAATTCTATGAAACAAATATGTTTATGCTCTGTTCTTATTTTAAAAAAAAAATAGAGCTAGTGTTTTGTTTTGTTCTTATATGAAAACAAAAATGGAAGAGCATGAACTTACCAAACAGCCCTAAAAATGATTTATTTGGTTCATGGGATGACACAGGATTAGATTAATCATCATATGTCAACCCATATTTGGTTGTATTTTATATATTAGATGACACATTCCAACTAACAGAATTAATCCCCTATTCATGGGATAAAATAATCCCATGGAGGAGGTAGTATTAGACATCTCAAAATAACTAACAGATAGGATGATAACATTTTAAACTAATTTATCCTTAAAAATAATACAAATTTATACTCTCATAATTATATAACCCTACTCCCACACAATAATATAACATGAATGGACTAATTTGCCCCTACTAATTAATTTCGAAGTTTTTTTGACTAATATGTCCTTACCACCAACATAACAATAAATAATAATTGGACTAATTTTCCCTTGTGAATGATACGAATTCATACTAACTACTATATAACCAAATTCTCACATAATAACATGATAATAAATGGATTAATTAGCCCTTACTAATTATATTAAAATTTCTTGACTAATTTGCCCCCATTCATTATTTAAAATTTTTGACTAATTTACACCTATTAATTAATTTAAATTTTTTAACTAATTTGCCCATACTACATCATATTAAAAGGACTCTATTGCCCTTGAATTAAATTACCCTTACTAAGCGTATTGCCTCAACCACATTCTCTATAAATACACAATCCTATGAATTGGGCTTTCTAAATGAGGACTTCAATAGGTTTAAACTTGGCACAAAGAAAAATCTTCTATATTGGTTTTAGTTCAGCTCATTTAAAGCTCTTAAATGGGTTAGGTCTCAATCGATTTAACTCTAATTGAGCCAAAACTTGACCCATCATTTAATTGGATTTCAAATCTAGATTCAAAAACTCAATCAAAATCTATTTTTAAGGGCTCGAATGGGCTGAGTTTGAGTGAATGCAAACTTTTATATGTCAAAATTCTTGATTTACTTTATAATTCTAAATTTTCAATATTAAATTTTTATTAAATTATTTTAATGATATTCTATAAAATATTAAATCATTTTTATTAAAAAATCTGCAAATGAAAGGATACTTTAGTTATTAAAATAGTAATCCTATCTCATCAAATCTTCAACTAAACATAGGATATGATTATTTCTCAACATAACCTATCTATTCGAGAACCAACCAAACACTAGATAATTTGGATTATTGATCCGAAGATGACTCAACTCAGGATTAATAATCCGAGGATGAATCATCCCATCTCATCCAGTCTGTGAACCAAACGGATCCTAAAGGAATTGGAAATTAAACTAAAGACATAATGCAAATGGAAAGAGAAGACGAAAAGTCTAAGGAGACTTTACAAGTTAAGGAGCTTTCATCCATGTGTTTGGTCCCTTGAACATTATTTATAGACAATTAGTTATAAATCTCTAACTATTTTAGAAGAGTAAGTGATGGAGTCAAGCCTTATCATATGTCTTAACTCATGTTTGCCAAGTCATCCCTCCCTTGGAAAAAATGGAAGACAAAGCCTAATCAATCTCTTAATAGATAAGATTTGGTCAAATAAATACAAATCTTATTTTCTTCACACTCATCTCTTCTTTCTCCTTTGTTGCTATAAGACTTTTCACAGCCAGTTTTCCCCGGAAAACTGGCTATGGGTGCCAGCAATACCATTACCCTCCCAAACACTTTTTCCAAGGGCATCAATCGGCTTCCCCAACGTGGCTATACTAGAAATTGGTTGCCCCTTAGGGTCCCATTGATCATTTGGATGCCAACCTGTTAATTGTTTCTCAAAAGTATTTTGCATATAAAAATTCGAATGTTGGAAATTACATTTCCTGAGCCGTGGGATCGGTCCCTTGGAATATATTGCCCAAGAAGTGGGTACCATTCGTGTATTTGTATTTCCACAAATTCATGCGGCCTAGTGGATAAAAAGTTACCTATCTCTTTATTTTCGTGTATTTGTTCTGGTAAGATTATCACAAAAACTGGATATATGTACCAATACAAGCAGTGGCATCAGGCATCAAGTTTACTAAACAAGAGCTGCTTCTCAAAATTCCTCGTTTTTTTGGCTTTGATTGTTGGAAAATCTTTAAACCTACCCAATTTGGACAAACAAATTAATTAAACAAGGCACAAGAAACCGGAGGCATATAAATTGTGGAAAGGAAAGAAATAGAAACAAGCCGAAGACCTTCTGGTTTGGAGGCAACTGGCTACACGTCTGTATTGCACATAACCTCACCTCTCATATCATATAACAGGACATATATTTATAGACTCTCAACGTCGGAACTTAGCCGACTAACCAAACGCAATGACAAAAGAAACTGATCGATGTGATCGAACATCCAGGCTTAAGAAAGCCATAATTCTGTGCACCTAAATTGGACCAGTGCATTAATTACCCCACAACCAGCTAAATTAAGAAACTAGCTTGGTTTAAAGTATTACGACATCGATCCAACTGGAACTGGACGAAAAGTTGGATCCACTGAGGGAGCATCACTTTTGCGATATTTGATGAAAGCTTTTGACCGAAGACTAGTGTCCACTCTCCCATTAGAAAGTGGCAGCTTCTTCTTCCAGCAACTGTTGTCTCTGAAAATGGCCACAACACAGAAACAATCCTGCAAGCAAGCTTGCTCACAAACAGTTTCATTTGAAGGATATATTTGCTCAAAGTCAGACAGCGGCCAATCTATGTCATTGATCACAACAAAATCATAAAGGTTTTCTGCAGAGCCCTCCTTTACCGCACCACAGCCGAGAGAAGAGTTTGGCAAGCAGCTGCCGTACTTGTCGTCTGGATCAAGCAGTATATACCCTTCTGGACACGCACAAGCCGGTCTCCCGTGTTCAAGGTGGCAAATACTGTTAAATCCACAAGCTCCGCTCCCCTTTTCTCCAGTAATGAAACATATATTCTCTGGCAAATACCAAAGAACCTTCCAGTTCGGATTTCCAGTAAATGTCCTAGGATGGAAATAATATGTGAATACCCCATCAAAATCTATTGTGGCCCTATGATAATATTCTGATGCTGGTGGTATTGAAACTGGACTCAGCTCTTTTGTCTCGTTGTTCCTTTTCCTTATGTACAGGGCTCCTCTGCCATCAAACGTAACTTGGTAACCAGAATTCAACAAAACTGTAGGATCAGAAGTCTGACTATTATAGTACTCAGCATCATCATACACATTGGTTGGCACACTTCGGGTAGCAAGCACTAGATTCCCGTCATAAAGAAAACGGAGATAAAATCTTCCTTGGGAAAACTTTGTTGCTGACTGTCGAGAACTAAGAGAATCGCCAAGTATCAATTCTTGATATGGCAATATTGTATCAGCAGGAAATCTAAAGCTTTCCCAGAGCCGGCTATCATCACTCCCCTTGAGGATAAAATTGCCGGTATCATTCATAAAACCATGATCAACTTGACTAGAATTGACATCGGCACTCCACAGCTGTAAGCCTTGAGGATCACGGAGCACAAGCCCACTCCGAGCATCAAGCTTTAGAGTTGATCCTCGTGGCACCAGATCTATTGAATAAACAAACCAAGCTACGGTTTTGTCTGGTATCTTGTAATACCATATGGAAATCAAGAACAGATCCTTATCCTGAAATTGTCGGAACCCAAATGCAAAATCACCAGAAGGTGAAAGCCAAGGGCTAGCAGATGTTTCACCTGCGGTCAAAGTACTGCCCAAAGGCACAATACCATTTTTTTGAGCTAGAGCAGATATTGGGAAGAGAAATAGGAAGAAGATGAGGTGTATGCATAGGTATGCCATTGCAATAGATAGTTTAGTCCTATTAAGTTGAATATACAGTACCAATTACTCGTTTTAAACCACATATGTTGCTGGAATCTGGTTACCGCCATTAATGGTCCTGCCTTCTAGTCCAGTAATCAACTACAAGGTCCACCTATGTGGGCTCCTTGACGGTCCACTGATGTGTAAAAACTTGGTTTAATCTACCATTTAAAATGCCAAAAATTTCTTAAAAACTAACGTTGTTTGAATTACGTACTATATACCACACCCGTTTCTTTGTCGAAACTCTAACTCGGGAAGATTACAGCAAACCATCAATTCAATTTGAATTGTCAATCAGCCTCTCAAAGTCAAACAATAATAGCACGGTTCATTTTCATTAGTGTCGAACGCCACAGGAGATTCAGAGTACACAATAATTTTTGTGGAAATATACTTATTTTTTCTGCAAAAGGCAGGAAATTCGTCGCTCTCACAATAATTTGCATGTAAAAGCCAACAGGTACTACGAATAATGCATCCAAGAAAACTAGAAATATTCAAGAAAAATTTTGGATATACACTACGCTGCTCTAATTGTCATGTTAAAGACTCTTTGTTTGATAAAATAGTATCAAAAGACCAAATTACACTGCAAAATGATAGAGGAAACAAAGTATAACCATCCGTACTCATGATACTTTGATAATTTTAAATCTAAGGATCACTTACACAAATAACATTTAGAGATTAATCTTTTGGAACTTAAAGGATATTTCCATACGGAACAATCTATGAAACCTGATTATCCTATCAAGCACTCATATACTAGTTTAGATGCCTCACACATCATAATAGATGAGATCTATTATTTCTCATAGAAAAGCATCATAGTTTATGCCAGTCTAACCGTATTAACAATGTTATTACTTGTCTTGTTAATATTTTGGCTAGAAATATTTAAAAGTAAACTTTATGTATAATCGACTGAACTTCACTATTATAACTCTTATGATTTCATTGATTAGGTTTATTCTAAGGAATTTATCATATTTATATAAATATATAAGCAATTAATATGATGAACATATTATTTAATATAATATAAATAGTTCAAATTAGAAGTGGCAAAATGGATTCATATCCACCAATCCATCCATATAAACCAACATTAAATGGATTTGGATGATCCATATAAAGTCAATAGTTTTAAATGGATAACCATTTAAATCCAATTACATTGGTGGATTTAAATGGATTAATCATGTTATCCATATACATCCACTTAACTTAAAAAGCAGAAAACACACATAGTGATTGCAAATATTTATAAAAAAGTAGGATAGAATCTTGTGGGACCATCTATTCTTTTCTTCATAACTTCCTCATATGTCAAATTAATTTTGTGGGACCACCTATTCTTTCCTTCGTAACTTCCTCATATGCCAAGTTGCCAATAACATTAATTGCATTTTATTTGTTTCTAGTTCCTAGACTTCTTCCATCCTTTTCAAAATTATATTTTAGTCTCTACTCTTGTTTTTTTTAATTAAACTCTCATGTAGTAATGATTGCAAACATTTACACTCTTAAGTAAAGAAAAAGCGAGAATGCATCATGCAGTGTCAAAATAATTTTGTATTTTTTTAATTCTTTTATTTGTAAAAAAGAATTTTTCTAACGAGTGTCCCCTCAACATTGGTTAAGATACGTAAATGACATCTTCTTCTTTTTTTTTTAATAAGTGGAAGGTTTTGAATCCAAATCCTCATACTTACAAGTTACAATCCCTCTCCCTTTATCACCCAACCCAACTATCCAAAAAAAAAAGACACCTAATTACTAAGTAATATAAGGTAGCTTGTCTATCAATTGTATAATAAGGAGTTTCATACATTTTTAAGTACTACATGCACATGTGATGAAAATATTTTACTTGTCAAATAACATAAGATTTCTTATTAGAACTCCACTTGTATTCAAGGCATCCCTCTTGAACAGGAGTGCAAAAAATTGGAAACGTAAACTTCTTTTCACTGTAAAGCCGTATTCAATTCACCCAAAAGTTATAAAAATGTAGTCAACTTCTTAATTGTTCATTACTTTACAAAATGATACTTAAAGTAATGATGAAAGCTTAAATTGACCACAGCAGTTAAAATTTCTTGGAACTAAACTAATTTTATGAAGAACTAAAATAGAGTAGTAGTACAAGTATTTGTTATTACCAAAAGGTTTTAGGTGATTTAAGGATAGAACTTTGGGGGGGGGGATCTGTATTTTTTTGTGAAAAAAATATTTGGATCTTCAATTTAGGATTTGGGAGAGTAAATGGACAAATGGATGGATCATGGTTTACACTATCCATTTAAATGACATCCATTTAGATCCATTTATTAAATGGTTTTAATTGGATTGGATCAATTTGATCCACTATCCATTTAACTAAAACCATTTATCAATCATATATCCATTTTGTCACTTCTAGTTCAAATGCATATTAAATCCTAAAAGTTGATTGACTTTAGGATATACACACTTTAAGTTTCAAACGAAGGTGGGATCTTTGACATGGGCTAGGCTGTTGCGAATTCGAGAGGGCTGAGAAGCATATTTTTTGGAACTTGGGGCTGGAATGCTGGAATTTTTTAGGGTTAAATGGGCTACGGAGGAACCTTTTCAAGTCCCGCGTGATGTGCAAAACCCAACTCCTCTTTTCGTGGCAGAGTTTTATTCGAATAATATCTGGAATTATGCCTGGCAATTGGGCGGGTTGGGTGGGTTTTGGGCGGGTTAATGTTGGGTTTTCATTTAAATGGGTTACATCCAATCCGTCCAACTTTAGATTGGGTTAATCTTGGGTTGGATCATATTGGGTTATCTCAAACCTATGACCCAAATATGACCCAATAGATTAAATAATAGATTTTGATACATAAACTCTTTCAAATATATTTTCATATACAAAAAAAAAAATTCATATACATAAATATATTTTCACACACTAAAACATTTACAGATACAAGCACACACTCACTTTTTAAGTTCTTTTGGAATACATTATTTTTACACATACAAACACACTAAAATACACACTAATGTACTTTCACAAATACACACACATACTAACTGTTTAAACTACTTGGACCCAATCACATTTTAAAGAAAGTTATAAACTGAAATTTTGACCCATAAATGAATCTTGTAAATAAGCTATAGTCTCTCATATTTGTAATGTAATTTGTTCAATGAAATTACTTATTTAGTTCTAAATTATTATTTTATAGTATGTGTATAAAAATAAAAAAAATAAAAAAATATATATATGTGTGGGGCAGGTCGGGTAACGCGGGTTTTTAATTATATGATCCTAGTTGAGGAATTGTAATTACTAACCACAAAAATCAATGTTTGGCTAATGAAATCCTGCTAATTAATATAATCAAAGCTCCTATTCATCCATGGCAGGACTCGAACAACCTCAGCAATAGAAACAGGGCCTTGTATTTTATGTGGATTCATCATCTTAAATATTTGTCATTGGCGGAGCATATTGGAAAGTTAAACAAGCTTTTGGCCAAAATGAAAAACAATAATGTAGAATTCCTCAACGAGGCAGGTCGAGTACCACTCTAAATTAACTTGTTTATTTGTTTTTTTTAATTAAGTTGGGTAATGGGTGCCCAACAAAAATACCCAAACCGCCCAAAATATATATGAATTTTTATTACCCAACCCAAAATTAACCCAAAATCCAACTTACCCAACCTAACCTCTCAAATTAGTGGGTGGGTGGGTGGGTTGGGTGGATTGTTGGATTTTGGGTATAATTGCCAGCTCTATCTGGAATGTAGAGTGGTTGGCACGATGGCTACCGCCTTGGTCAGCTGCTTTGTGTGTGAGGTTTCCTTTAGGTCGATGGAGGAGAATTTTCCTGGATGGAATGCCTCTTCTAATTGCTGGTTTTCTGTTTCTTCGGCTTGTGATTTGCTTAGGAACAGAAGGCTTATTTCTATGTTTAGTGCCATTAAAAATGTTTTTTCTATGTTGGAGAATTTTCAATAAATGCTTGCCGGTTGTTGAGTTGTTGGTAAATCGAGGCTTCACCTTGGCTTCTAGGTGTGCATGTTGTAGTTCGGTTGAGACAATTAGACATATTTTTTTGATGGGGATGCTTCCCAGTGTGTGTGGAGATATTATGCTAGGATTTTGGGAATTATTCACATTTCATCTACTGGTATCTCCGCTACAATCATGACTTGGCACTTGTCTGCTGCTTCCTCTGGGATGGATGACATTCGATATATCTTACCAACTGTTATTTTATGGTTCCCGTGGTCTACCAGAAATGAACCCAAGTTCCAAAATATTCGGTTTTATTCAGCAAGGGTCATTCATAATATTAATCAATTTCTTATTTTGTTAGGGAAGAGTTTGGTACTGAGACCGGAGCAGATTTTTTGGAGATGAAAATGCTTTGAATGGGTCGTAGTTTACTTTGAGGCCGCCTGATCTTTTTTGTTTGATGCCTTTTATGTGGGAAGCTCCTCCTTCCGAGGTTAAAGTGAATTTAATAATTCACACTTCGTGGCAAATGGTCATATCAGGGAAAGTAGAGCTGTCACGTTAACGTGCCCAAAAGGACAATGCCACTTTTTTCAGCCAAAGCAGAAATTGGGAAGAAAAGTAGGAAGAAGATGCGCTGTATGCACAGGCATGCCATCGCAATAGATGGTTCGGTCCCATCAAGGAGAACAAACATTACATGTTATATATGTAGAAAAGTAGGTAAAAAAGGCTTTGGAGTCAACTCTTATTGGTGACTACGTATTTGCATTTCTATCACCATTTTACACGTATGGACCTACATCCACATATATAGTTGGAATTTGGCTGCACTCATCAATAGTCTTTGCCTTCTAGTCCAGTGATCAAGCTCCAAGGTCCGTCAATGTGGGGTTCCTTGAAGGTTCATCGATGTGTTAAAAGTTGGGT
This sequence comes from Coffea humblotiana, assembly GCA_023065735.1. Classification (NCBI taxonomy): domain Eukaryota; kingdom Viridiplantae; phylum Streptophyta; class Magnoliopsida; order Gentianales; family Rubiaceae; genus Coffea; species Coffea humblotiana. Next base: position 5,907,154 of record CM041208.1, on the reverse strand, counting down.
CTAACATTTAATATGCCAAGATTTCTTAAACATCCATGTTGTAAATTCCAACACTGGAGAATTACAGCAAATCATCAAATTCTAATTGAAGGGGTGAAGTGGTCATAAAGGCATCAGAATTTCCAAAGTATCGAATTATCAATCAGAACTCTCAAAGTACAAAGATGCAACTGCAGAGGACTTTTAACAGCCGAGACTGGCCCATCTGATCTTGGGTTGGTCTCTACCATTGATTTGATTTTTATTTGAAACTCAAACCAATCAGCCTGAAGTCAGATGGGTCGAGATTAGCCCGAAGTTAGATAGGCCGATTTTTGGCCATTAAAAGTGCCAACTGTCCTCTACAGTTGCACCTCCAGATCCAACTATTAAAGTATGTCTTTGGATTCAAGATTACCCGGACAACTTCGTTGTTGTAATTCACTTCAACTTTTTCATTATGTGATTTATTTCCAATAGCTGATGGTCGTTGCAATTGCTCCGTCAACTTAGTTAATTTAAGCAGTGCTAAAACTACAAAACTTTGAGATAAAGAAGGGGATTGACCCTCTCTAGTTTTGTTCCCTGCAAAATATAACTATTAAGGTTGCGAATCCTCTGTAGGTACAAGTGCACCATAGAGAACTTTTAATAGGGATACCTTTATGGTAGGAAGCCCTTTGACCACTCCTACCGTAGGAAGTCATGTAGAGTTGGACACGTGTATTTGGTCAAAAAGCACAAAACGGAGCCGTCATGTGGCAGTGATAATGCGCGTGGAGAAGACAGGAACGAACGCTGATGCCTAACCAATAAACTACTAGATATTTATAAGCATTTTACTTTGAATCAATTAATTTATATTAAATACATAAATGTTTATAAGTGAAATTCAAAAAGTGTTACTCTAATATTATTACGAAAGGAAAACTAGTAGGTTTTGTATTTAACATAAATTAAATACGTGAAAGTAAAAAAAGAAATTACCCACTTTTTACTAGCTCTTTACGGGTTTCTTCTATTATATGAATAAAGTACTAGCTATTTATAGGCATTTTACTCTGACTCATATAATTTATGTTAAATACATAAATGTTTGTAAGTAAAATTTAAAAAGTGATATACTAATATTTTACGAAAGGAAAACTAGTAGGTTTTGTATTTAACATAAATTAAATACGTGAAAGTAAAAAAATAAATTATCCACTTTTTACTAGCTCTTTATGGGTTTCTTCTATTATATGAATAAAGTACTAGCTATTTATAGGCATTTTACTCTGAATTATATAATTTATGTTAAATACATAAATGTTTGTAAGTAAAATTTAAAAAGTGATATACTAATATTTTTACGAAAGGAAAAGTAGTAGGTTTTGTATTTAACATAAATTAAATACGTGTATACTATATTAGTATAACTATATTACTAAATGTATTAGTACAAATGTATTACTAAATTTAGTATAACTAATTCATAATTTGTATTAATAAGCATGTATACTTAATACTACAATTCATATTATCAATTAAATTACCTACACGCTTGCACATTGTATATTACACATAGCTAATAATATATTATTCTAAGTTTGTAACTAATCAAATTAAATATTGTATATGATAAAAGAAAATTATAAAAATTTTGTAATATTAATATAACTATATATTAATACACTATACACAAATATTATAATAACTTGAACATCTAATATACATTTATAAATATATTTATAAGTAATATAAATATATTAGTATATAAATTTAATCAATTTATAACACATATGTTTCGTAAATATACGGTCCTCTATTAATGAAATGATTATACTATATATTTATACAATATATTATACATGTATTTATAATAATTATAAATACAAACATAACTATATTTGTTATTATGAAAATATTATAACGATTATAAATATATTATATAACTATACCAATATTGTAATAAAAATATAATTAGTCCTTAAATATAATTAGTTCTTGCATATCTATAGCTAGTGGAAACGGAGTTTAAACTTGCTATAGGTTAGTTTCTTGTTTTCCATTGTGTATCCTAAAGGGTAATTTGCCATTCAACCTAATTTTATTCTGATTTTATCCAACTAATAAATTAGCTTATGAAAAAATGGGTAAATGGATAATTTATGGAGGAAAACCATAAAGAACTGGTGTTTTATTGGAAAACGGGTTTATTTTTATTTTATCCGATAAATAAATTTGTTTATGGAAAAATGGGTACTCTATTCTTATAATGGAGGAAAGCCATAAAGAACTGGTGTTTTATTGGAAACGGATTTATTTTTATTCTATCTGATAAATAAATTTGTTTATGGGAACATAGGCTTTCCTCCATTATAAGAGCAGAGTACCCATTTTTTCATAAACAAATTTATTTATTAGATAAAATAAAAATAAATCCGTTTTCCAATAAAACACCAGTTTTTTATGGCTTTCCTCCATTATAAGAATAGAGTACCTATTTTTCCATAAATAAATTTATTTATCGGATAAAATAAAAATAAACCCGTTTTTCAATAAAACACCAGTTCTTTATGGCTTTCCTCCATAAATTATCCATTTACCCATTTTTCCATAAGCTAATTTATTAGTTGGATAAAATCAGAATAAAATTAGGTTGAATGGCAAATTACCCTTTAGGATACAATGGAAAACAAGAAACTAACCTATAGCAAGTTTAAACTCCGTTTCCACTAGCTATAGATATGCAAGAACTAATTATATTTAAGGACTAATTATATTTTTATTACAATATTGGTATAGTTATATAATATATTTATAATCGTTATAATATTTTCATAATAACAAATATAGTTATGTTTGTATTTATAATTATTATAATACATGTATAATATATTGTATAAATATATAGTATAATCATTTCATTAATAGAGGACCGTATATTTACGAAACATATGTGTTATAAATTGATTAAATTTATATACTAATATATTTATATTACTTATAAATAATTTATAAATGTATATTAGATGTTCAAGTTATTATAATATTTGTGTATAGTGTATTAATATATAGTTATATTAATATTACAAAATTTTTATAATTTTCTTTTATCATATACAATATTTAATTTGATTAGTTACAAACTTAGAATAATATATTATTAGCTATGTGTAATATACAATGTGCAAGCGTGTAGGTAATTTAATTGATAATATGAATTGTAGTATTAAGTATACATGCTTATTAATACAAATTATGAATTAGTTATACTAAATTTAGTAATACATTTGTACTAATACATTTAGTAATATAGTTATACTAATATAGTATACACGTATTTAATTTATGTTAAATACAAAACCTACTACTTTTCCTTTCGTAAAAATATTAGTATATCACTTTTTAAATTTTACTTACAAACATTTATGTATTTAACATAAATTATATAATTCAGAGTAAAATGCCTATAAATAGCTAGTACTTTATTCATATAATAGAAGAAACCCATAAAGAGCTAGTAAAAAGTGGATAATTTCTTTTTTTACTTTCACGTATTTAATTTATGTTAAATACAAAACCTACTAGTTTTCCTTTCGTAAAAATATTAGTATATCACTTTTTAAATTTTACTTACAAACATTTATGTATTTAACATAAATTATATGAGTCAGAGTAAAATGCCTATAAATAGCTAGTACTTTATTCATATAATAGAAGAAACCCGTAAAGAGCTAGTAAAAAGTGGGTAATTTCTTTTTTTACTTTCGCGTATTTAATTTATGTTAAATACAAAACCTACTAGTTTTCCTTTCATAATAATATTAGTGTAACACTTTTTGAATTTCACTTATAAACATTTATGTATTTAATATAAATTAATTGATTCAAAGTAAAATGCTCATAAATACCTAGTAGTTTATTGGTTAGGCATCAGTGTTCGTTCCTGCCTTCTCCACGCGCATTACCACTGCCACATGACGGCTCCGTTTGATGCTTTTTGACCAAATACACGTGTCTAATTCTGCATGGCTTCCTACGGTAGGAGTAATCAAAGAGTTTCCTACCATAAAGGTATCCCTTTTAATAGCTCAAATCAGCTAATCTAATCTCAAACTGATTTCGACCGTTGACTTGAATTTCAAACGAAATTCAAATCAATGGCTGAGATCAACTAAGATTGGAGAGGCTAATCTCGACTGTTAAAAGTGCAACCGTCCTCTGCGATTGTACTCGCAATTGCAGAGGACCCCCAATCCAATTGTTAATGTGTGGAATTTCTTCACAATCTCCGTCTTGCATACCTAAACTCATTAAACAATACTCGAGAGGATCTAGTCAAAATTGACTTGACTCATCTCTTGAGTTAGTTTTTCAATTGTTACGAATCGAATATGCATGATCGGTAAAGGAAGGGTATTTTTCTATTTCATGCAAATTAAACTCTACCTCTTCTTCACCTATTTGAAACTTAAGTTTGCCATTTTTAACATCAATAATAGTACCTGCAGTAGCTAAAAATGGTCTACCAAGAATAATTGGTATAGATACATCTTCTTCCCATATCTAATACCACATAAATCCACTGGAATGATAAATTTTTGAACTTTTATCAATACATTCTCTAACACTCCCAATGGATATCTAATAAGACCTGTCCGCTAGTTGGCAAAGTAATATTAGACGTTTAACCTCATGCAAACCTAATTGTCTAGCCATCGTTAAGAGGAATCAATGATACACTAGCACCAAGATCACACAATACTTAGAAAAATCAATGTTACCTATTGTGCATGGTATAGAGAAACTTCCGGGATCCTTCAATTTCGGTGGTAGCTTATTTTGTATAAATTGCACTATACTTCTCGGTTAATGCTATTGTTTCGCAGTCTTCCAACCTCCTCTTTCTAGTCATGATTTTCTTAAGAAATTTCGCATAAGACGGAATCTGCAAAATAGCATCGGCAAAAGGAATATTAATATGCAATTGTTTGAAAATTTTAACAAATTTTACGAAATCTTTATCAAACTTTATTCCGCTTTAGTCTTTGTGGAAAATGGAACCACAGGAGGTATTGGAATGGTAGTGGAGGATGATGGTTGATTTTCTCTTGAACTCTCCCGACTCTTTTCCTCCACAATCTCCTCTTGGTTTCTCTGTTTTCCAACATTTCCTTCACTCTCTTCTTCCTTACCTTCTCCAACTAAGAGGATCTTTCTAATTGTTTACCACTACGGAGAGTAATGGCTTTAACATGTTCTTTAGGATTGATCTCAGTTTTGCTAGGTAATTCTCCTTGATTTCGATTATTCAAGGAACTAGCAATTTGGCCAATTTGCACCTCTACATTCCTATACATCGTAGTGAGTTGATCCAAATCTCCCTTCTACTCGCTCAAATCTGTCCGAGGTAACCTTAGCAAGTTTTCTACTGCAATCTCCCAACCAGGTTTAGTTTCAGCTTGTGGTTGTCTTGGCTGAAATCCTGGTGGATTGATTGGTCTTGGTTGATTGCCTTGCTCCTTCCATCCAAAATTTGGATGATTTCTCCATCCCGGATTATAAGTATTCGAGTAGGATTATTCTGAACATTACGATTGTAGTTGTTGACAAATTGTACCTGTTCAGAATCAACACACTCATTAGGTTCATGTTCACCTCCACATATAGAACAACAAGCCACATGTACATTAGATGAACTTGGACCAACTCCACCTTGTCTACTTAGCATCTTCATCACATTGTTCATTTGAGCACTTAGCATATTAAGAGTGTCCATTTCCATCATACCTGCATGACGCCTTGTATTACCTCTCTCATTTGCCCATTGGTAGTTATTTGCGGCCATTTCTTCTATCAAATTATGAGCTTCTTGGGGTGATTTTCCCATTAAAGCTCCACCTGCAGCTGCATCAATCATAGTTTTAGTGGAGAAAGATAAGCCATTATAGAAGGTTTGTATGATTAGCCAATCGGGTAATCCATGATGTGGACATCTCCGAAGCAAATCTCTAAACCTTTCCCATGCTTCATATAATGATTCACTTTCTAATTGACTAAAACTAGTAATATCCATTCTTAATTTAGCAGTTTTACCCGGTGGAAAATATTTGTTAAGAAATGCTTTGACAAATCATCCCAAGTGGAAAAAGTATTAGGTGCATGAGAGTGCAACCAGATTTTTGCTTATCTCTTAAAGAAAATGGGAACAATCTCAACCTTATAGCATCATCACTAACTCCATTCATCTTAATGGTATCACAAATTTTAAAAATGTAGCTAAGTGAGAATTTGGATCTTCTACAGCATTACCTCCAAATTGAGATTGTTGAACCATTTGGATAAGAGATGGTTTAATCTCAAAATTGTTAGCATTTACCGTAGGCCTTGCTATACTTGTTTGAGACCCTTGTGTTCCCGGTAGAGCGAAATCTCTCAGAACTCGCCTATTTGCCTCATTTTCGGCCATTTCTTCCTCAAATGGTAGTTCTATTAGGATTTCCTCTATTGGTTGCCAAACCTCTTGTCTTTCTTGCTGTGGTGTATGCCTCCTTTGTCTACGCAATGTCCTCTCAATTTCTGGATCGAAAGGTGCTACTTCTCGAGATGTTCGGTGCATACACTACAAACAAAAATAAGAGAGATTATTCGACTTCAATTGTCAAAAACTGATTACAAAGTAAGATTGAATATAATGAGTTTAACTAAAAAAAATAGATCTGTCTAAATTAATAAAGATGATTAGGTTCTAATATTGCCGCTCCCCGGCAACGGCGCCAAAAACTTGACGGGTTTTACTACAAGTGCAAGTTAAATCCGAATTTATACCCGTTTTACTGCAAGTATACAGGCCAAAATCGTAATGTAGGGTATGTATCGGGTCGATCCCACGAGGAGCAACTTAAACAATTACTAGATCCTAATTTACTCTATTATTTAGACTCACAATATAATTGAGCAGAAAATCCAGAATTAAATCCAACTACAAATCTGTTTACTTTCTACAATTTCTTAGCTAGACAATTGCAATATCACAAATAGAGAAAAATTCACCAAATACTTGAATCTAGGGATGTAGATTCCACTTATGGCACCAATGATCCGAATGAATGAATTTTACACTTGTTAATTTTATAACCAGGGATTTATTTCTAAAATTGCCAAATCTTCATTCTCATGATAAAATTGGTCTAAAACAGTTTAGTTTTTCCTAATCTCTTGGTAAATACTAAATCTGTTCTTGTTTATGCATGAAATACAGATTTCATCCACTTGAGTGTATTTCTATTCTCATGAATATACTACTCAAACTCTACTTATGTTGTTCCATTGCTTTTACTATTTTTCAATGAGTAAAAACAACTACAAACCTGCTGTTGGTGATCAAATAACAACAAGTATTCAAGCATACATAAATAGACAAGTTAATACAAGATACAACAAGTATAAATTACATTCAATTCATATCACTTGGCCATAAGTTTCATCTACTCCCTAGATTAAGGAAATTAGCTACTCATGGATGATAAAACACTAACTACTTTATTTATGTAAAACATCATAAATTACAAGTACAATAAGGATAGAGAAAAGCTTAGCCAAATAATGGTGAAGCCTTCCAAAAATCTGCTATGCTTGCACTTAGATGATTACAAGATGAACTTCCAAGTGTTCCTGCAATTTACTAGCTAAGGAGAGTTTTTGCTATCAGAAAGTCTGGCTACGTATCTCCCTGACCTCTCCATGTATCTCTATAAATGCTGGTTCAAAACTCCTTTTTCTTGGTCAAATTTTCCATCCTTTGATTCCCAAATCTGAAATTTGTTAGGATAGTCAATAACTAATTTTTGACTTGAAAATAAGCCACCTTTCTTGCCCTTTTGTCTTCTGAAACATGTGCACCGAATTCTCTTGCAACTTATGGGTAAAGTAGTCTGAACACAAGAGAAATAGTGAGCAAATTGCAGCTTTTCGGCTACAAAACGCGCCTACAAAACGCGGCTTGAACTCGCGTTTTGTATTCTCGCATTTTCAACTTGTCCTCACTTCAACTGCGATTTGCTCTGTGATGAGGCCGAACTAGTTTTTATACAAAGACAAAAGTTGTAGCCCTTTGAATTAGCTTTCCAATGCTTCAAGAATCATCCAAATCGGAGTTTTGTAGCCTGAGATATGGTCAAAATACTAAAGAATGCCAAAACTTGTCTTGAACTGCATTTTTCACTTAAACGTTTTTTAACTTCATTTCTTTTCTAACCACTTAAATTCATCACCAATCATCTAATTTTCATCTTATTTGACATCCTTTGGTGATTGAATCATTAATCCTGCATGAAAATAAAGTTTTTACCATTAAAATCAATAGAAATACAATTCTAGCCACTTTTACAAAAAATGTATATTTTTACCAAAACCTTAATTATTTAAATTAGAAAAGTAAATAATCAAACCAAAATTAACTAATAAATGTACTTAAAAATTCGTAAAATAAACCCTTGTCACTTACCAGTAGGACAAAGATGCAGCCCCTAACATATTGATGCTGCTTTTCTCTTTTCTTCTGAACTTTTAATACCCTATTGCATAGTACATTTCTAACGTAGTCTGCCCAGTTTAATGGGACCACCTCATTAATCACCTTCGTGCAACCCCATAGCCGAATTTTATGCTCAACCCTAGTAGTTGGAGCCAATAGACATCCAAAAACAAATGCAACAAATAGTTGCTTAAACTCGTCCCCACCACTCATGGATACTAATTCCTTTGGTAACTCTTTCCATTTGTATGTTCGGTGACTTGGCTCAAAATCTCCACCTTCACTGCTATCAGTATCTTCAACTGGTACGGGGCCATCATTCGAGATTCCAAGAATTAAACTGATACCTTTTACTGTTAAGGGTAGCATACCGTCTCTATGTAGCTGAAAGCTGCTTAGTATCGGATTAAAATTGTCGATCAGTCAGGTTCCTATGCCACTCGGAATGGACCGACACTTTATTTCCAGCAGCCCTCCAAACCCCATATCTTTGATCTGCTGTTTTTTTGTTTCATCGATGTTTGATGCTAATCAAAACATCTGATTTGGTGAACAGCAAAGCCTTTCACAAATTATCATAAAACTACCCATTTCAGCAGCCATACTTTGTGTTTACCTTAATCCGCTGTTTTGCCGGTATAGCCTTTCCAAGCCGCGCCAGTTCTCTCTTGTCTTCCTCTTTCTCTTTCTGATAGTTCTCTTTTCGTTTCTGTACATCTTCCTCGCTCAGCTTATCATGTGTTGCTTTGGCCATTTTATTATACTGTATTGGATGCATATAATTGTGAATAATGTTATATGTAACTCAACATGTTCTAATTGTGTTTTTTACTTTTACCGAGCCGTTTTTTGTTGATTAATGCTTTATTTAGCTTTTCATGCATATCTCTATTATTTTAATGTTTTTCGTTGGAACGGTGTTTTGATACTCCTTCCTACACACATTAAATATTAACCAATTAACTGTGCATTCTACTCATGATTATTATTTTTTATGAACATCAACATTACCTAAAGTTCATCCACGGATTCAACGGTGGAACTAGTTGTCTGATTTCACTTGTTCCTGTTGTTTCTATTTCTTCATTTTCGCCTAAACTCTTGTTCCATCTTTCAATTCTTATCCATGCCATCCTACCTCTACTCATTGACATTGTAATTAAATTTATGCATGTCACCTCCTATTGCCCATGCTTAGAGAAAGACTCTACCACTTATTTGTTCGATGCTTTTTGATGGTGCCTGTCCTTCCCTTTCACAGCGTATTCCCCCTTCTTCTTCTTCTCTGCTCGTTTTCTTAGGTGATCTTCTTGAACTCTTTTGTGCCATCTACAACAATTAGTCACAAAAATTTATTACAAATTTTCTGCTTCTCAATTCCTAAGATTTTACCTCCATAATACGGTATGAAGTACAGTTACGCATGATATACTACCACCAAATCTACATACCACATTCTCTACAATGACTAACTAAGAGAAGGTACCGATATTTTGTTTTATCCTTCAACAAGTAGGTGGACAGCTCAGTTTACTCTAACTAACTTTTTTCAATTGCCTTCACTTCACTAACCTATTAACTTTGCTACAATAAATGATATTTTTATGCAACTAAGACGATAAACATACACCAATGCGGTTGTAAATATGACCTACCAATCTGAGTACAATAACATTTCTATTCTGTTTTTGTCGTGTATCTGTTAATCCATAACATGTAACAGTTTTCCAACATTGTGTTTATGCAGAACAACGAATATATTTACCTGTTCTGTTTGTTGCTCTGCTCGAGAGTCAGTGATGTGTTGGAACTTGTTGCTTGAATTTTAGCTAGCTATGAACTGAATTTCAAAACAATTCCGTCCGATGAATTGTAGTCTTATGAATGTAGTTTCCAACGCCACCAACTATGCTTAATTCTAAGTTGAACTGACTGAGTTATGGCCAAATTACAGAATCGCACCAGTGATAGAAAATTATAATTTTCGCTAACCGAAAGGCTTAGCTCGAATTGGGACTTGCTATTTTGAAACTTTTGGTGTCAATCACTTACCAAATATATATTGGATGTTTCTTAGACTTTTGTTTCTGTGAGGACTCGAAAAATTTCTTCTTTCTATCGAATATTATTGATTTATTTATATATTTATTCACCTGTTTTCTCCAAATAATTTATTTCAATCATTTTAAAATCGATTTATATGAAACAATGTCTCACTTATATTTTTAAAACGTCCCGTTAGCAAATTTAATTTTCGGAGATTTGTTCAAGTGAGAAATAATAATTATATGTGTTTCGAGGTGATATTCTATTCGAGAGTGTAATTATCTTGGGAAAAATTAAGAATGATCAAGAGTAGATTAAGAAAAACTAATTGAGAAAATAAAGGTGAATGAGTTCTAATTAAGTGCATACCACTCGCATGTCGATAGCTTTCCCAAAAGACGCGTTGAGGCAAGTTTATTGGAGATTGAGAAAGTAATACTAGATTCATGTGAGGACCCGCAAATCTACTTATCCTAAATTCTTATTACTAACTTATTTAAATATTCAATTGCCCGTTTACTCCGAATATTATTTTCTAATCTTTTTAGACCTAATTACATGGATTTATAGGTTAGTTATATTTTTAAAGTGATTCGATTCAAAATTTAATTTTTGGAAGCTCGTTAAGTGTGAATAGTGAATGCGCGTTTGGAAATAATAATCGATTCGAGAATATAATAAGCCTAGAAAATTGAAGACTTCTACATTAGCCCTAAAATGGTTATTTTTAAATTTAAATGCTCAAGTGATAGTTAGTTATACTATCGTTATAAGAATTTCTTAGACATTTCGCCTTATCGCGCCCAAATCGGAAATTCGCGCTTTCACGCGCGCGACTAATTGGAGGACTTTAGGAAATATTTCTAGATTATTAAGAGTGGATAATATTAGTATGAATATAAGTGCATTAGAGGTTTAGTGCACAAGTGAAACGAACTCCAAAGGAATCGAGCATGAAACGCGCGCGTACGCACACCATTCTTAGTTGACTTTTTGGAGCAATTCTTGTCCACAAACTTATAAGCTTCACAAGGAAGCTTCTACATCAGCAACACCACTTCCGTTCTTGCTCATGAACAGCCGGCCACCAAGGAAAGAAAAACACTCCAAAGCTCAACAAATTTCTCTTTCATTTCTTCACCATTTCACCTCAAAATTTAACCACACTTTGCTAAGCACTTGGTGATCATCTTGAGCTACAAAAAGGGGCTTCTTTCCACGGTTTTCTTGGGCATTTTTGGACTGAAAATTTCTGCTAGAACCACCAACCAAGGTATTTAACGATCAACCTTGAAAATTTTAGTTCATGGAAGTAGTATTGCACGTATATGCTCGTATGATCATGTGGGTAGATTGAATTATGTTGAAAATTGTTGTGTGGGCTCTATGAATTCCCACTACGCCTCATTGGACTGATTTGATGAGTTTTAATGTTATTAATGTTGGTTTAGTGCTTAAATTAGTAGAACTAAGTGAGTTTATGAAGGAAAGATCAAAGGTAGCGAAAGGGAGAAATTTTCCGATTCTGCCCTTGTGTTGTGCGTGGCCTTTAGGGCGAATTTTTGTGGATCTAATGACTTAGTTATGATGTTTATATATTGTATGAGATGTGTAGAAAGTTTTATCAAAAAATTCCATGAATTGGTTGGCCAAATGTTGAATTTTCGTAAGACATCAAATCTGGAAAATTTCCCTCACTGCCCTGGCAGTGTTTTTGTATCGGCTATAACTTTTTGCTCCGATGTCAAATCGAGTGCCATTTGTGGCACTGGAAACTAGACATTCCCAGATTTCCAACTGTATAAAATTCATTTCTGGTTCCACCTGAGTGATCCGTACCAACCATTTGAACCTGACTGTCCTGTTTCACGTTTTCACAGAGAGCCCTGTTTGAGTAGCGATTTAATGCTCAAATATGAGCTAGTTGTAACAGATTTTGAAAATGATTTCTTCAAAGAAATTGTAGCCTTATGAATCTAGTTTTCAAATCCACTGACCATGCTCAATTCTGAGTTGAATTGAGAGAGTTGTGGCCGAAATTTGAAACTGACTCAGAGGTCAAAACCCTCTTTTTGGCTAGTTGATGCCTTAGCTTTGTTTGGGACTTGTTATTTCGAATTTCTTGGTGTTAATCACCTACCAAATGCACTTGGATGTTTCCTAGACCTTGTCTTCATAAATGAATGATGTTTGAGAAATTTCATTGGCCAATGTTTGGAAAAGAGAAAAACCAAAGTACAAGGCAGATTGCCTTGGAAATTTTGGAAACTTTAGTGGCTTTGTTCACTAGCTTCCCGAATGAATTTTTCATGCAATTTGATAGAGGGATAGCCCATATGGTAGTATTATACTGCCAAATTTGGTGTCATTCTTAGTTCATTTCGATGCTCAAATAAAGACCCAAAGTTGTGACTTCAACCTGGAAAATGGCCTAATTGCTTCAATTTTTCAGCAACTTTGAGCTACTATATCTTGGTGGTCAAAACTCTGATTCTTGTTCTGATTTGTTGAGTTTTAACCTTGTTTGCAACTCTAATTGAGTTCCAAATTTCAGAGGCTAGATCAAATTCTGTGATTTTTGCCGAATTTTTCAAAGTTAGCCGAAAACCAACCCAAAACTGTCTTAGTAGGCTTAAGGCAAAACTTTAAGCTGAGTTTTGGATATCTTCTATTTGGAATTATGAAAAGTGTCTTTTAGGAACATTTTAGTACTTTGAAATAGTTTCCAACGGTATCAAGTTTTCCAATTTTGGACCTACGAGAGTGAGTTATGATTTTTCCAAAAGTGCACCTCAAATCTAGAAATTCTCAACTTGACGGGAATCGAGTCTTCGAGACCTTCCTATCTTTCGATACTATTTGGCATTTTGGACTTGTTTTCACGAAGAAAATAGTTTTTCCTTGTGCGTTTAATTACTACCTTTAAACCTTGAATTTGAGCGAAATAAGGCTCATTCGTAAGATTTCTTAGATTGTACAAGTGTGCAATCTTTCTTGATAATTGGGGATTTTGAATAATATTATGTAATAAATGCCGCTGTTTGCTCAGGCATTCAAGAGGACCTTCGAGAGGACCTCACATCGGACGCCTAAGTGCTTGAATAACACTACTTACTCTCCTTGTGATTAGGTGAGTGTCAAGTGCATGTCTACTTGAACTTCGTTAAACTTGATACATGCTTTTATTTGATATCCATGACTTAAATTTTGAAAATGGAGTCGAGTGTGTACTTTATCGCACTCGTTCTCATTTGAAATGAATAACTCATGCCTGAAATGCTGAAATATACCAAATGCTTGAATTACCAAATGCTGGAAATATCAAATGTTTGAATGATATGAATTTGTATGCTATGGCTGCATACGTCGCTGGAGTGAATCTCCTCGACATCCAAATGATACATGGGGACGCCCAAACTCATAGGCCGACCTTGGGACTCGAGCCGGCATGGGTTGGTCGGGAACTCGGTGAGTCATGAGAATTACATGATAAGCTTGACCTATTGGAGAGGTCTCGCTTGGCATACTCGTGGAGTATCGCCTTACAAATGTCGTTCGGGCCCGGTGCGGTGTACGGTGGACGGATGAGAAGTAAGCGGAGATCTACGGATTTGAAATACGACCCGGTTGACGGAGAGTCATCGCGGGAAGGTATACGAATGACCTTGGCGAAGCAAGTGAACTTAGCTCCTGAGAGCTACCATATCCTTGAATTGTTTCTGTTTACATTTCATTGAAATTGTTTAATCGCCCTTTATCAATTGACTTATTATTTGGGCTTGTTACTTGGACTATGTGCTTGCATGTGTGTTCTTGGCCTCACGAGCGTTTAGCTCACCCTTTAGATTTGTTTTTCCTTAACAGGAATGGATTGGAGTGAACTCGAAGAAAACCCCTTATGATGTACTTTTGTATCAGGGTTTTTAATGTACTTGGCTGGATTCGGATTTTTGTATAAATTGGGATTGGATGTAACTTTTGGGAATCGAATGTAAGATTTGGATGAATGATGCATTTTGTACTCATGGTGTACTATTGAATATTGGCTATGGAAGCGACTTTATTCTTTAGGCTTGTGTTGTTGATTATGTATAGTTAAACTTGAATTGTATTGCCTTGAGTCCTGGCGAGAGTAGGCAGGCGTCCCGCGGATACCTTTGGTTCGCCTTAGGGAGAAGTGGGGGCGTCACAGTTGGTATCAGAGTTAGGCTTCAGATCTTGTAGTGTATCTAACTTGAGTTTAGGATGCCGGACTGTGGAACTGGTTGGAAGTTAAGTGATGCTTGTGGGATGAAAATTAGAACTAGGTTTGAATTAATGAACAATTGGAGTCTCGCTCTTGTAAGAGATATGTGGATAGTATGAGATGATCAAATCTAGTTTATTTAGTATATTGGACCCATTTAAGCTTTTAATTTTAATTGTAAGTTACGGAAGGTAACGGTGGCATTGAACCGTCTCGGAGATGCATTTCGGTGACCATGTCGTGAAGGGCTAAGGGAGTTCGTTGGAGATATAACCCAACTCGCCGAACTAGGACTTTATGTGATTCCAAAGGACTTACTCGTGCCCAAATAATGGGGCGTTAATAGTGGCCGATCATCGGAAGTGCTATTTGAGGAAATTAGGGTAGTTCAAGAGGATAATTGAGGACCGAGGGCAATTATCGATGCCCAGACTATTAGAATTTTTGAAGTGGAGACTGAGGTACTTGAGGAGCGAGGAAAAGACAAAGGCTCCTAGTGAGCAGTTTCGAAAAGCTAAGAACTGATTTGTTAGGGTAGTACACGAAATTAAAGACCGGATGAATAAGTCGATGGTTGGGTATGTTACCTTGGTTGAACAAGTGGAGAATAACAAGATACTCGATAAGGGACATGAGATTAAAACTCCTAGTGCTGAAATGAAAATGATCCTACGGAGGTAGTAGAGACTTTTGCTCCACCAATCACAAAGTTAGTGATTTGAACTATCTTAATAGTTTTGCCAAAGATAGATGGGGTGGTGCTCGCTTAAAGGCCATTGCATTTTGTATTTTGTTTCACTATGTTTCCTACCTTTTTAAAGCAATTAAACGTTACTCATGAGATGCTTGACTTTATTGCTTTATGACTTCAAATCTATGATTGGGTTGTACACATTTGCGATTATCTCGGTGTCTTCCCTTTTATTTTCGTTTTGCATGATCAAAGTGTCACTTTTCAACTTCATTTTATGTGCACCTATTATGTCATGCCTTTATAAATGTTAAATTTATGAGCTGCCAAAGAAGTGAAAGAGATCGAGGGCGAGGGGTTACGCAACCCCAAGCTCAAGGGAATGATTAGGGAACGACTGTTGGATTGAACCAAAACCCTAGAAATGAAGGAAAACAATCACGTAGCTACTGCTATTGACTATGATTGAATGTCCTAGCACGGTTGGTTGAGCACCAAAACTCTAGACCAATAAGCCAACCTAAGAATCAAGAAATGTGTGAAAATGGAATGGTTCTTGAAGTTCGCCTATCTAGGTTTCATGGAAGATCTAACCTCAAAATAGTAGAATTGATTTGAAGAGATAAAATAAGACGCTAGTGAAAGCAAGAGGTTAGGGTTTCTTCTCGAGCACTTTGTAATTGAGTATTGGAGAGTGAATTAGGATGTGGAACTTTTAAGGAATAAGATCTCCGTATTTCATCATGTTTAGAAGTAATGATAGTAATCTTGTAGAGACCCAAGAGCCCGTCCATGTTAAAAAAGAGCAGGTAAGATTTATAAGTTGAAATAACCTATAAGTCAAATAATGAAAGAGTGACATGGCCAGAGATTCCACTGTGAACAGCTACTTATTTTGATCCTTTGATTTACCTGGCAGGCTAGCATTTGACTTAAGCCAACCGATAAGATGACAACTTTGGAGGAAATGCATAGGGAAATGGACATTCTTCGGAATGAGGTAGAATTTCAAAAGAAATTGGCTGACTACTGGGAAGGACGGTGGAAACAAAAATATGCAGAGAAATCTGAATTGCTACATAAGAATGTAGAACTGGAAAAGAAATACGAGGAAATCCTCAAACTGGTCAATACGTCACTTCTCACGCAAATTGTGGATACTGTGGCAAGATTAACCACATCGAGGCCAAGTGCTGGAGAAAGCAAGGAAAATGTTTAAAGTGCGGTAGTACCGAACATAAGTTTTTGAATTGCCCTAGTACCTCTAAAAGAGGAAACACTCAGCAACCAACTAGGTTTGCTACAGAGCAATCAGTGCCAGATGGGAGTATTTAGTACTAATGGCTATGAAGGGGTGCTAGTAGTGGAAGTTTACGAGTAAGGATGGTTTTGACTCCACTCGAGGATAGAGGTTGTAGTTTTGCCCTAGTCTAGACTAATACTTTTGGAAGTTATGATCTTTTGTAAGAGGGAAAATCTTTTGTTCTTTTGTATCTTGGCAACTTGGCGCGTTTTGTTATAATCTTGTTGTTTCCCTTTTCTTTTTGAAATGATTTGATAAACCTCTCCCAATTGGATGTAACTTGTGAGGACCCATAAATTCCTTTCCTTTTATATTACTTTATTTATTCCTTGCATGTATTTTCTTCACTATACCCTAATATATTGATTTTCCAGAGACTTTATAAGTGAGTAGGGTTTTTAAATCATTTTCCTAGTTTAAGTTAGTTCATATTAAGTTTGAAGTATATTATGGACGTGGGGCCCGCTAGTGTGATATAATTTCGCCGATTAGGTGATGAAGTATTAAGTGATATTATTTTACAAGGTGTTAGGAGATAATTAGAGGTTGGTTAGATATTTGATTATTGGAAACTAAGAGGATAAGAAAGAAATCCAAAAAGGGACACGTGTCGCGTCGCGTTGGACCAAGCTTGCCTAACTTTCTTTCAACTTTACCAAAAGCTAATTTTGACCAAAATCATCTTCATTTTAGCATCTTGGTGGCCGAAACTTTGAGAGAGAGAAAGGGAGAGAAAGCTTCAACTTTTCTTTCAATTTCTTGTCCAAAATTCGAAATCCAACCGATAGAATTCCGAATTTCTCCGTAGAAATAGCTCATTAAGGAAGATTCAAGGTGCTTGTGGAGTTATTTTGCAAAGGAGAGCTCTAAGTTGCTACCTTTCTTGAAGATTAAGGTATTTTGCTTGGAACTTCATTTTTGTCCATAATAATGGTGAATTAGTGGCTTATATCGGTTAAGGAGCTTGTTTTATGGATGATTTTGTGGATTAAAGTGAAGTTTGGTGAATTTATTATTTTCTTGGGAATTTTTCTGATTTCATATGATGGTCATAGTTGGCTTGAATTGATGGCTTAATATGGTGTAATTTTGAGCTATTATACGTTAATTGCGGTGAATTGCGGAAATTTCAGTTTATGTGGAAAATTTCCAGCTTTAGGGTTTCTAATTTGAGCCACTAATTGGCCATATATGAGGGGTATTGAGACCCTAATTAGGTATGTTTAATAGCTTATGATTTGTGTAGAAAATTGTGGCTGAATTGGGTTGAGTTTGATGTGGTTTGTAGGATGGAAAAGTAAGGAAAAACAAGGGAAGTGCTGTCAAAATTTTCGCAGGAACCTTTGAGCAGTCTTGAAAATTTGCTATATCTGGTTGTAGGAATGTCGGAATTAAGTTCCGTTTGTTGCGTTTTAAACTAGATTCATAGGGCTACAAACGTGAAAATTTCAGATCCTAGTTCTATCTGTACGATTTATGGTGATTTTCCAAAGTTGACTGAAATTACATACCTGTTCTGTCTTTGACTGGATGAAGCTGCGTCTTGAGGCTCGAATTTGACCGACTTGTAGTATGAATCTTAAAAATGTGTCTTCTGAGAAATTATACCCCTTTGAGTGTATTTTCCGACGGTATAAATTTTATCAATTTTGGACTTAAGACTTGTGAGATATGATTTTTCCAATGAGGGTGCGCAAAACTGGAAAATCCTGTTTTTCTAGAATTATTCTTACCTTCATTTTGCACCTTAAGTTTGGAGTTAGTAAATCATTGTAGGTATGGTTTTGGAAGAAATGAAGGGTTTTGGGGCCGTTCTTATCCTAGGACCAACTATTACCCCTTTTTACTCGAAAGTTACATTTTATCTTCTTGCATTTGTAGACCATTTGAATAGGCATTCGACTAGTAGTCGAGCCTCACTTGTGCACTCCGTTTACGGGGTTTGTGAATGCGGAAACCCTGATTTTCTTGTCTTGGTTATTCTAGGATTTCTCGGTGATTAAAGCCCTACTTTGGGTGAAGATTTTTGACGTATCTTTACTTGGATTGGTGAGTGTACCACTCCCTCATTTGTTGCTTAACTTGGTTTCTGTTCATGCAATCTGTAATTTGAATGACTGTACTATCTGTTTATTCCATTGAGGCAAGGGTGTACTTTATCACCCTCGTTCTCTTGTCAGTATGCCTAATGACTGTGGAAAAATGTGAATCTGTTATCTGTGCTTAATCTACCGCTGGTTGGACATTGCATCCAACGACCTTTCTGTTATCTCTGAGCTCAAATCCTGTGGCTAGTTATTCGAGTCGAGCCGGTAAGGGCCTGGTCGATTAGATAACGAACCCGGTAGTCTGTTTCTAAGAAATCCTTGGGTAATTGAGACTCTGGATTTTTGGTATACTCGAGTATTACCACCCACTGTTACTGTTGAGGTGTTCGGGCCCGGTAAGGGGTATGTTTGGTGGACGGAATTCGGTGTAAAGTGGGTCTACGGACATGTTGGTTCTATCTACGTTGACGGAGAGTCAACGGGTTTGGATCAAGTACCACCAATTGGGCATTTTGGCTCCTGAGAGCTACCTGTATCCTTTCCAGTTGAGATAATTGTTCATTTCCTTATATGTGCATATGTACCTTCAAAGTGAAATGCCATGATTCGTGACTACTTGTCTTTTGGTACCTCATTGAGCGAAAGCTCACCCCTTTCCCGTTATCTTTGTTTTCCTTACAGGGGACAAACTTTGAACTCATGGTTTTGAAGAAAAGGGGCGAACTATTGTACATGTATTTTGTTAAGCTCTTCTGCAACTGAAACCCTAATTGTATTTTGAATGATATGGATATTCTGGCTTGTACTTTAGTTACTTTGTTCAAGGCTTCGATGTAAAAATATGTATAAGTGTTTAACCTTGTCTAATAAGTGTATTCATTTGAGATGTTGTGATTCGACTCCGTAGTCCTGGCGAGAGCTGGGCAGGCGGTCCGCCAAACCCTTTGGTTCGCCTTAGGGGAAGGTGGGGCTGTCACAGTTGGTATCAGAGCCGGTTCGCGTGGTCTCTGCGCGGAGTGAGCTTGGGCCAAGTGGTGTTATGGTCCTGATTTTGTGAATATTTAAAGGATTAAGTGCTCTTCTTGGGCGTAAGCTATGAACCGTGCATGTTATAAGTGTAAGGATCTTTATTAAGGGACTTGAGGAAGATAGGTACGTAGGTCGGGTAGGAATCTTTAATATGGATGATTTACTCTTGGGACCGGCCGGCTCGAGTTGTGAATTATCTTATTTGGAATTCTTGTACCCGGCTACTAAATGGATGCGAGCCTAGGTTAGAAATGACTTGGGCGAACTAGAAATTGGATTCCACGGAACTTCTTGCGATATATTCGGATATCACTGTGGATGATTAATTCTTTCTAAGGTATAAATTGTGTTATTCTTGTAGATTGTGGACCGAGCCCTATAGGGGAAAAGTTTTCGTTCATTGCTTTTGTACTTTTGGCTCGTTTGTCTATAGTACTTTTGGATAACCCCGCTACCTTCACGGACTTCTTTTGTTTGTATCTAACTGACTGCTACTGTGTGACTTGTTCGGTATAGTTGTGTTATGTACATATACTTTTGATCTGTGTGTACTTCTTGTTACTTGCTTATGTATATAACTACCTTTAATGTTATATTCACGCTTCGACCCTAGATTGGTTAGACCGATGGAGGGTACTCGTAGTGGAAGAGGTCGTGGGCGTGGACGTAAGCAACCCTCGAATGAAAGGGGTAACCGGGAACCAAGGCCGGAACCAAATCCTGAACCTAGGGTCGACCCAAATGCTCAAGTAGCCGCTGCTATCCAGCGTATGACCGATCTGCTAGCCCATGTAGTAGAACACCAGGGCCAAAACCCTAATTCTCAACTGGAAACCCTGGAAACCATGTAGAGGGCGAGGATAGAGCCCTTGAAAGATTTCAGAAATTTTCCCACCAAAATTCTTGGAGGGCCAGACCCTGATGGCGGAGAGGTGGCTGGAGAAGATGATCGATATTTTTGCCGCGTTACATTATACTGAGGAGAGACAAGTGACCTTCGCTGTCTTCCAACTGGAGGGAGCAGCCCGATCTTGGTGGAATATCATAAGACTGAAATGGGAAAGAGAACAGACCCCGAGAACATGGGCGAACTTCATGAGGGAATTCAACACTAAGTTTTTCCCTCCTCTAATTCAAGAAAAGAAGGAAGATGAATTCATTCGGCTTCGCCAAGGAACTCAAACCGTAGCCGAGTATGAGAGCCAGTTTACTCGGTTGTCCAAGTTTGCGCCTGAATTGATTGTAACTGAACAAAGACGGATAAGGCGTTTTGTCCAGGGATTAAATGTTGAGATTCAGAAGGACCTAGCGGTAGCCCAACTTAGTGCCTTTAGTGATGCGGTGGAAAAGGCCCAGCGAGTTGAAAATGCAAGGTCACAGGTTAGAAACTTCCAAGCTAAGAAAAGGGGATTTCCTGGGAGTAGTTCGGAACAAGAGGATAAGAGTACCTCCTAAGATGGAAGGGGAAACGGGGGTACGACTACCGGAGGTGTCCAGAGGTGTCTCACAGGAAGGATCGGTTTCTGCTACTCGTGGCCCTGTGGATATTGCGGAGGGCCAAATCACACGGAGGCGAGTTGTTGGAAGAAAGAGGGAAAATGCCTGCGCTGTGGAAGCGCCGATCATCGAATTGCTAACTGTCCAGCACGACTGCGCAAAGGAAAGGGACCCAGCAACTAACCAAGACTAACCCTGGACAATCAAAGGGGGAAGGGACTGGAATGAAAGTACGGCTCAGGCGTATTCCCTAGAGCACATCAGGTCCCTGACTCGTCTGAAGACATAGAAGGTACGATCCGTCGGTTACTTTAGATCTTGATGGATCTCATCGATAAGAAAATTTCGAGGACGAAATTTCTTTAAGGAGGAGAGAGTGTGAGGACCCGTAAATTCCTTTCCTTTTATATTACTTTATTTATTCTTGCATGTATTTTCTTCACTATACCTAATATTTTTTTCCAGAGACTTTATAAGTGAGTAGGGTTTTTAAATCATTTTCCTAGTTTAAGTTAGTTCATATTAAGTTTGAAGTATATTATGGACGTGGGGCCCGCTAGTGCGATATAATTTCGCCGATTAGGTGATGAAGTATTAAGTGATATTATTTTACAAGGTGTTAGGAGATAATTAGAGGTTGGTTAGATATTTGATTATTGGAAAGTAAGAGGATAAGAAAGAAATCCAAAAAGGGACACGTGTCGCGTCGCGGTTGGACCAAGCTTGCCTAACTTTCTTTCAACTTTACCAAAAGCTAATTTTGACCAAAATCATCTTCATTTTAGCATCTTGGTGGCCGAAACTTTGAGAGAGAGAAAGGGAGAGAAAGCTTCAACTTTTCTTTCAATTTCTTGTCCAAAATTCGAAATCCAACCGATAGAATTCCGAATTTCTCCGTAGAAATAGCTCATTAAGAAGATTCAAGGTGCTTGTGGAGTTATTTTGCAAAGGAGAGCTCTAAGTTGCTACCTTTCTTGAAGATTAAGGTATTTTGCTTGGAACTTCATTTTTGTCCATAATAATGGTGAATTAGTGGCTTATATCGGTTAAGGAGCTTGTTTTATGGATGATTTTGTGGATTAAAGTGAAGTTTGGTGAATTTATTATTTTTTGGGAATTTTTCTGATTTCATATGATGATCATAGTTGGCTTGAATTGATGGCTTAATATGGTGTAATTTTGAGCTATTATACGTTAATTGCGGTGAATTGCGGAAATTTCAGCTTTATGTGGAAAATTTCCAGCTTTGGGTTTCTAATTTGAGCCACTAATTGGCCATATATGAGGGTATTGAGACCCTAATTAGGTATGTTTAATAGCTTATGATTTGTGTAGAAAATTGTGGCTGAATTGGGTTGAGTTTGATGTGGTTTGTAGGATGGAAAAGTAAGGAAAAACAAGGGAAGTGCTGTCAAAATTTTCGCAGGAACCTTTGAGCAGTCTTGAAAATTTGCTATATCTGGTTGTAGGAATGTCAGAATTAAGTTCCGTTTTTTGCGTTTTAAACTAGATTCATAGGGCTACAAACCGTGAAAATTTCAGATCCTAGTTCTGTCTGTACGATTTATGGTGATTTTCCAAAGTTGACTGAACATTACATACCTGTTCTGTCTTTGACTGGATGAAGCTTGCGTCTTGAGGCTCCGAATTTGACCGACTTGTTAGTATGAATCTTAAAAATGTGTCTTCTGAGGAAATATATACCCTTTGAGTGTATTTTCCGACGGTATAAATTTTATCAATTTTGACTTAAGACTTGTGAAGAATATGATTTTTCCAATGAGGGTACGCAAAACTGGAAAATTCCTTGTTTTTCTAGAATTATTCTTACCTTCATTTGCACCTTAAGTTTGGAGTTAGTAAATCATTGTAGGTATGGTTTTGGAAGAAAATGAGGGTTTTGGGGCCGTCTTATCTAGGACCAACTATTACCCCTTTTTACTCGAAAGTTACATTTTATCTTCTTGCATTTGTAGACCATTGAATAGCATTCGACTAGTAGTCGAGCCTCACTTGTGCACTCCGTTTTACGGGGTTTGTGAAGCGGAAACCCTGATTTCTTGTCTTGGTTATTCTAGGATTTCTCGGTGATAAAGCCCTACTTTGGGTGAAGATTTTTGACGTTCTTTACTTGGATTGGTGAGTGTACCACTCCCCTCATTGTGCTTAACTTTGTTTTCTGTTCATGCAATCTGTAATTTGAATGACTGTACTATCTGTTTATTCCATTGAGGCAAGGGTGTACTTTATCACCCTCGTTCTCTTGGTCAGTATGCCTAATGACTGTGGAAAAATGTGAATCTGTTATCTGTGCTTAATCTACCCTGTTGGACATTGCATCCAACGACCTTTCTGTTATCTCTGGAGCTTCAAATCCTGTGGCTAGTTATTCGAGTCGAGCCGTAAGGGCCTGGTCGATTAGATAACGAACCCTGGTAGGTCTGTTTCTAAGAAATCCTTGGGTAATTGAGACTCTGGATTTTGGTATACTCGAGTATTACCACCCACTGTTACTGTTGAGGTGTTCGGGCCCGGTAAGGGGTATGTTTGGTGGACGGAATTCGGTGTAAAGTGGGGTCTACGGACATGTTGGTTCTATCTACGTTGACGGAGAGTCAACGGGTTTGGATCAAGTACCGCAATTGGGCATTTTGGCTCCTGAGAGCTACCTGTATCCTTTCCAGTTGAGATAATTGTTCATTTCCTTATATGTGCATATGTACCTTCAAAGTGAAATGCCATGATTCGTGACTACTTGTCTTTTGGTACTCATTGAGCGAAAGCTCACCCCTTTCCCGTTATCTTTTTTTCCTTACAGGGGACAAACTTTGAACTCATGGTTTTGAAGAAAAGGGGCGAACTATTGTACATGTATTTTGTTAAGCTCTTCTGCAACTGAAACCCTAATTGTATTTTGAATGATATGGATATTCTGGCTTGTACTTTAGTTACTTTGTTCAAGGCTTCGATGTAAAAATATGTATAAGTGTTTAACCTTGTCTAATAAGTGTATTCATTTGAGATGTTGTGATTCGACTCCGTAGTCCTGGCGAGAGCTGGGCAGGCGGTCCACCAAACCCTTTGGTTCGCCTTAGGGAAGGTGGGGCTGTCACATAACTATTATGATCTTTATGGCAAATGAAAAATTTACTTCGCTTTTAATTGATTTCATGACTTATATGTATATTTGAATTTTGTCCCACACTTTTAGATTAATGGTGAGACATGAACGGTAGTAGATATGGTCAACATTGTACTTGAGAGTATAGGCCATCCTGAGGTCTGGAGACGACCAGGGATCGGACTGAATTGAGAATTTAGTGTTGAAGTTGGACCCAATATTTGATTGCTAAATTGATATATTAAAGTTGTAAGATTTGGGTTAGTGAAAGAAAAATGTTTGATAGAATTAATGAACCTAATGGTTAAGGGACCAGATATTATATTTGGAATGGAAGTTTGAGACTATATATATATATATATATATAGACCACCGAGATTTGAACGATATGACTATTAAGAACAAATACTCTGGCGCCTCACATAAACGAGAATTTTGATCAATGGCAAGGAACCGTGGTACTATTCAAGTTGAATTTAAAGCAAAACTATTACTAGTTGAGGATCCAAGAAACTAATGTGTTTAAGACCACTCCCAATTTAAGATGGGGACACTTTGAATTTTCAGTTACGCCCTTTGGATTGACTAATGTACTAGCAGCAATTATGGCCTTACTGCATCGGGGTTTTAAATCGTATTTGGATTAATCTGCGGTGGCATTTATTGATGATATATCGGTATACTCTAAGGTTTGAAAAGATCATGAAAGACACCTGATGATAGTTTTACAAACCTTAAAAGAGCACCAGCTTTCGTTCAGTTCAATAAACGTGAATTCGATTGGAAGAAATAACCTTTCTAGGTATACAAAATCTATGGAAGGAATTGTTATTGATTCAACTAAAGTGGAAGCTGTGTAAGAGAAAACGACCAGGAAATCCTATTGGAATTTGGAGTTCTTAAAATTAGCTGAATATTACCTTTGGTTTATCAAGGAATTTCCTAAGAGTGCAAGACCTGACAAGTTATTTGGGATTACAAATGCGAAGAAAGATTTTAAAAGTGAAAAGTGTTTAACCGGTGCACCTATGTTAGCCTTACCGAGCGGAGGAGGTAGCTTGTGATTTATACAGATGTTTCAAAGGATGGTTTAGAATGTATATTAATAATACATGATGAGGTGATTCTATATATCTCTAGAAAGTTACAATATCACGAGAGAAAGTAGCCAACTCATGATTTGGGGTTAGTGGCTATGATAATTGTATTAAAGAAGTGAAGACATAACCTATTTGAGATAGACATGAAGCGGATTAAACTGCCATATGACTTGGAAGTTAAAATACCTATTGGGAAAAATCAAGGTTTGATAGCTAGTTGAATGGATAGAAATTGTAAAGTATAAGTTGGAAAACGTAAGTTAATAATTGATCTGATAGGCTTAACCATGAAAGGAATAACCTTATCCTAAGTGTGAATTTCGAGGACGAAATTCTTTTAAGGAGGGGAGGATGTGAGGACTCGAAAAATTTCTTCTTTCTATCGAATATTATTGATTTATTTACATATTATTCACCTGTTTTCTCCAAATAATTTATTTCAATCATTTTAAAATCGATTTATACGAAACAATGTCTCACTTATATTTTTAAAACGTCCCGTTAGCAAATTTAATTTTCGAAGATTTGTTTAAGTGAGAAATAATAATTACATGTGTTTCGAGGTGATATTCTATTCGAGAGTGTAATTATCTTGGGAAAATTTAAGAATGATCAATAGTAGATTAAGAAAAGCTAATTGAGAAAATAAAGGTGAATGAGTTCTAATTAAGTGCATACCGCGCGAGTGTCGATAGCTTTCCCAAAAGACGCGCTGAGGCAAGTTTATTGGAGATTGAGAAAGTAATACTAGATTCATATGAGGACCCGCAAATCTACTTATCCTAAATTCTTATTACTAACTTATTTAAATATTCAATTGTCCGTTTACTCCGAATATTATTTTTTAGACCTAATTACATGGATTTATAGGTTAGTTATATTTTTAAAGTGATTCGATTCAAAATTTAATTTTTGAAAACTCGTTAAGTGTGAATAGTGAATGCGCGTTTGGGAATAATAATCGATTCGAGAATACAATAAACCTGAAAAATTGGAGACTTGTACATTAGCCCTAAAATGGTTATTTTTAAGTTTAAATACTCAAGTGATAGTTAGTTATACTATTGTTAAAAGAATTTCTTAGAGATTTCGTCTTATCGCGCGCAAATCGGAAGTTCGCGTTTTCGCGCGCGCGACTAATTGGAGGACTTTAGGAATTATTTCTAAACTATTAAGAGTGGATAATATTAGTATGAATATAAGTGCATTAGAGGTTTAGTGCACAAGTGAAACGAACTCGAAAGGAATCGAACACGAAACCCGCGCGTACGCACACCATTCTTAGTTGATTTTTTGGAGCAATTCTTGTCCACAAACTTATAAACTTCACAAGGAAGCTTCTTCATTAGCAATGCCACTTCCTTTCTTGCTCATGAACAGCCGGCCACCAAGGAAAGAAAAACACTCCAAAGCTCAACAAATTTCTCCTTCATTTCTTCACCATTTCACCTCAAAATTTAACCACACTTTGCTAAGCACTTGGTGATCATCTTGAGCTACAAAAAGGGGCTTCTTTCCACGGTTTTCTTGGGCATTTTTGGACTGAAAATTTCTGCTAGAACCACCAACCAAGGTATTTAATGATCAATCTTGAAAATCTTAGTTCATGGAAGTAGTATTGCACGTATATGCTCGTATGATCATGTGGGTAGCTTGGATTATGTTGGAAATTATTGTGTGGGTTCTATGAATTCACACTATGCCTCATTGGACTGATTTGATGAGTTTTAATGTTATTAATGTTGGTTTAGTATTTAAATTAGTAGAACTAAGTGAGTTTATGAAGGAAAGATCAAAGGTAGCGAAAGGGAGAAATTTTCCGATTCTGCCCTTATGTTGTCCGTGGCCTTTAGGGTGCATTTTTGTGGATCTAATGGCTTGGTTATAATGTTTATATGTTGTATGAGATGTGTAGAAAGTTTTATCAAAAAATTTTAATGATTTGGTTGGCCAAGTGTTGAATTTTCGTAAGATAGCAAATCTGGAAAATTTTCCGTCACTACCCTGGCAGTATTTTTGTATTGGCTATAACGTTTTGCTCCGATGTAAAAATCGAGTGCTGTTTGTGGCACTAGAAACTAGACATTCCCAGATTTCCAACGCTATAAAACGAACTTTCTAGTTCCACCTGAGTGATCCGTACCAACCATTTGAACCTGATTGTTCTGTTTCACGTTTTCACAGAGAGCCCTGTTCTGAGCAGCAATTTGATGCTCCAATATGAGCTAGTTGTAGACAAATTTTGGAAATGATTTCTTCTAAGAAATTGTACCCTTATAAATCTAATTTTCAACTCCACTGACCACGCTCAATTCTGAGTTGAATTGAGAGAGTTGTGAACGAAATTTGAAACTGACTTAGAGGTCGAAAACCCTCTTTTTGGCTAGTTGATGCCTTAGCTTTGTTTGGGACTTGTTATTTCGAATTTCTTGGTGTTAATCACCTACCAAATTGCACCTTAGATGTTTCCTAGACCTTGTCTTCATAAATGAATGATGTTTGAGAAATTTCATTGGCCAAATGTTTGGAAAAGAGAAAAACCAAAGCACAAGGCAGATTGCCTTGGAAATTTTGGAAATTTTAGTGGCTTTGTTCACTAGCTTCCCGAATGAATTTTTCCATAAAATTTGATAGAGGGATAGCCCTCATATGGTAGTATTATACTACCAAATTTGGTGTCATTCTTAGTTCATTTCGATGCTCAAATAAAGACCCAAAGTTGTGACTTCAACCTGGAAAATGGCCTAATTGCTTCAATTTTTCAGCAACTTTGAGCTATTATATCTTGGTGCTCAACACTCTGATTTTTGTTCTGTTTATTGAGTTTTAAAACTTGTTTGCAAATCTAATTGAGTTCCAAATTTCAGAGGCTAGATTGAATTCTGTGATGTTTGCCGATTTTTCAAAGTTAGCCGAAAACCAACCCAAAACTGTCTTAGTAGGTTTAAGGCAGCAACTTTAAGCTAAGTTTTGGATATCTTCTATTTGGAATTATGGAAAAGTGTCTTTTAGGAACTTTTAGTACTTTGGAATTAGTTTCCAACGGTACCAATTTTTCCAATTTTGGACCTACGGAGAGTGAGTTATGATTTTTCCAAAAGTGCACCTCAAATCTAGAAATTCTCAAACTTGACGGGAATCGAGTCTTCGAGACTCTTCCCTATCTTTCGATACTACTTTACCATTTTGAACTTGTTTTCAAGAAGAAAATCTGTTTTTCCTTGTGCGTTTAAATACCACCTTTAAACCTTGAATTTGAGTTAAATAAGGCTCATTTTCATAAGATTTTTTTAGATTGTACAAGTGTGCAATCTTTCTTGATAATTGGGGATTTTGAATACTAGTATGTAATAAATGCCGCTGTTTGCTCAGACATTCATGAGGACCTTTGAGAGGACCTCACATCGGACGCCTAAGTGCTTGAATAGCACTACTTACTCTCCTTGTGATTAGATGAGTGTCAAGTGCATGTCTACTTGAACTCGTGTAAACTTGATACATGCTTTATTTGATATCCATGACTTAAGATTTTGAAAATGGAGTCGAGTGTGTACTTTATCGCACTCGTTCTCATTTGGAATGAATAACTCATGCCTGAAATGCTGGAATATACCAAATGTTTGAATTACCAAATGTCTGAAAATATCAAATGTTTGAATGATATGAATTTCTATGCTATGACTGCATATGTCGTTGGAGTGAATCTTCTCGACATCCAAATGATACATGGGGACGTCCAAACTCATAGGCCGACCTTGGGACTCGAGCCGGCATGAGCTTGGTCGGGAACCTCGGTAAACCATGAGAATTACATGATAAGTTTGACTTATTGGAGAGGTCTCGCTTGGCATACTCGTGGAGTATCGCCTTACAAATGTCTTTCGGGTCCGGTGCAGTGTACGATGGACGGATGAGAAGTAAGCGGAGATCTACGGATTTGAAATATCGACCCGGTTGACGGAGAGTCATCGCGGGAAGGTATACGAATGACATTGGCGAAACAAGTGGAACTTAGCTCCTGAGAGCTACCATATCCTTGAATTGTTTCTGTTTACATTTCATTGAAATTGGTTATTTATCGCCCTTTATCAATTGACTTATTATTTGGGTTTGTTACTTGGACTATGTGCTTGCATGTGTGTTCTTGATCTCACGAGCGTTTAGCTCACCCTTTAGATTTGTTTTCCTTAACAGGAATGGATTGAAATGAATTCGAAGAAAACTCCCTTATGATGTACTTTTGTATCAGGGTTTTTAATGTACTTGGCTAGACTCGAGATTTTTGTATAAATTGGGATTGGATGTAACTTTTGGGAATCGAATGTAAGATTTGGATGAATGATACATTTTGTACTCATGGTGTACTATTGAATATTGGCTATGGAAGTGACTTTATTCTTTAGGCTTGTGTTATTGATTATGTATAGTTAAACTTGAATTGTATTGTCTTGAGTCCTGGCGAGAGTTAGGCAGGCGTCCCGCGGATACCCTTTGGTTCGCCTTAGGGAGAAGTGGGAGCGTCACAGTTTCACAAATGAACCAGATTTGAGTCGTTTTCATTGGGTAAAATGTTTAAAAAGAAGAAGAAAGCAAAAGATAGATTGGTCTTGGGATTTTCTTAAATTTTGGTAGTTTAGTTACCTACCTTCCCGTGTGAATTTTCAAATGAAATTTGGTAGAGGCATAGTCCTTGTATGGAAGTTGAGTTGTACCAATCTTGGTGTCAATCCAAGACCATTTTAACACCCAAATGATGGTCTAAAGTCGTTTTCCAAATCTGAAAAATGTGCAATCTGTCCTTATTTTTAGTTAACTATGGACTGCTATATCTTGATACTCGAAACTCCAATTTTAGCTTCACTTGTTGTATTAAAACCTTGATTGGAATTCTAATTGGTACAAATTTCAGAGACTAATTCATTTTCTGTGAATTTTGCCGAATTTTCAAAGTTTATCGAAAATTAAGAATAAAACTGTCTTGTGAGCCTATAGCAGCCATTTTGGACTGAAATTTGAGTGTCTTCCTTTTTGAATCTTAGAAAAGTGTTTTCTAAGAACATTTAGTACTTTGAAAATAGTTTTCAACGGTACTAAATTTTTCAATTTTAGACCTACGGAGTGTAAGATATGATTTTTCAAAAATTGCACCTTAAATCTGAAAATTTTGAACTTGAAGTGAATTGAGTTTTTAGAAACTCTTCACTATCCTTCAATAATGATTGATCGTTTTAAACTCGATTTAGTGAAGAAAATCAGTTTTTCTTGTATTAATAAATCCTCACTTTTGAACCTTTATTCTGAGTGGTTAAGGTTCGTGTTTGAGGTATCAACTAGTCAAATTAAGTGTGCCTTCTTTCTTGATTAATATGTGATTGTGAGTGAGAAATATTTGTTAATTGTCCAGGCACTGAAGGAGATTTTGAAAGGAATTTCGGTGCGGACACCTAAAGTTTTGTTTGCTCACTTATTTTGAATCGATGAGTATCAAGTGCATGACTTGTCGTGTTTACTTGATTTATCTGTTTATATACGTGAATATCACTTGGTAAGACGAGTGTGTACTTTATCGCATTCGCTCTCCTTTACTCAAACTTTACTTATATTAAACATGATTTTCAAAGTCGATTGGAGTGAATCTCGTCGGCAAAATATACTTGTTTACGTGTGCATGTCGTGTTGTCATGCGTGTCGTGTTGTCGAGTGAAGTGAATCTCCTCGACTTATGGGGACGCCCAATTCTCTTAGCCAATCTTGCAACTCGAGTTGGCATGAGATTGGTCGAGAAACTTAATAAACCAAGAGAATAACAAAACAAAACGTGATCTTTTGAGATCTTGTTCGGCATACTCGTCGAATATCGCCTTTTTCGTGCGTGTTTGGTTACGGATTCGAAAAAGTGGAATGTTGGCTGGAAATAGTAAGTGAAGTTTCTACGGATTTCAAAACATACCCGATTGACGTAGTGTCAACTCGTGGAGGTAGTGGATTGAGCATTGGTAAAGCATGTGGAAATTAGCTCATGAGAACTCTTGTATCCTATTCAAGTGTGTTTCAATTGTTAATTGTGAATTACTTGATTTTATCGTTTTATTTATGGCATAAATGTTATTGATACTTGAACTACGTGCTTGTATGACTTTCTTGCCCTCACTGAGTATTGGTTCATCCTATTAGTTTGTTTTTCTTAACAGGAACCAGAATGGAAGAAGTTAAGCAAATGTCTACTTGAAGTACTTTTATATTAGTGTTTTGATTGTAATCGACTAAACACTTTTGGATGTTGTATATTTTGGAAAAAGTGATTATAAATTTGAAATTGTGATGTAAGATTGAATATTTATGTAAGAAAATGATTTCGTATCTTTATTCCGATTTTCATTGTTAGTACTAGACTTTAAGTGCGAATTGGAATTGTCTCGAGTCCTGGCGAGAGTTGGATAGGCATCCTGCGGAGACTCTTGGGTTTGCTCTTGGGAGAAGTGGGGGCGTCACAAATATCGCTACTGTAATTGTGAAAAAAGGGTTGGCCTCAAGATCGTGAAGTCACAGAAACCAACGAAGGGGTTGCTGTACTTCGTCTGTGAAACAAAAGCTTGTACTTTTTTCGCTTGGGCTCATCTAATAGGGAGGGATCATGAGTTTGTTCAGACTAACTATTGCCCCACCTCATCTAATCGACAAGCAATAAGCAGAGAAAGCTCCTTCGACAGTCCCGGAACAGTGCTCCATCAATCAAAAACTTTCTCGCATCCTGTGCAACACATCGAACATGATATTCGACAAATGAAAATCTTCATGACGATTTCGGTATCGGTCGGCCTTCTGTTGCTACTAATCGCAATTTTTCACAGATACCACTTTACCCAGACTTGAAGACATATGATGCGGATTTCGCTGGTAGTTTGTCATAGATGTATGCTCAAGAACAAAATAGGTTTTATCTCTTGTGCTGTTGGCTTTCCATTTTGCCAGTTAATCAAGGAGATGTTGAAAAGCATAGATGTAGTGTACTAGTTGAATGAAGATGGGCAAATTTGTATTGAAAAGTCTGTTTTGTGAAGTATTACAATGTTATTTACATCTAAAATCACTTGCATAACTTCAATAATGTGCTGTGTTAATGACATTAGCAATTACTGCCACTATTAATTATATAATAGTGGACGAATAGTTACCTTAATACACGAACTTCATACTTGTAGTCGAACATAAAATCGCTATGAAGGTCAACACCAACGTGCATATCTAGTCACAATTTGAATGCTCTTACTTATAGTTTTGTTCGTTCTTAATTACAACATTCATAATTTAAGGTCGAAGTTATGCTTGACAAATATTACTAGAGCATTAGACCAGAAGGAGGTACGAATGGCTCACAGAGGTAGTAAATTTGGGTCATAAATTGACCAAGGGCATAAAGTGTTACACATCTGACTTTGGGCCACGAAACTGTTGCAGAAGGATTTGTGCAAAACGTGTAGCGTGTAACTGTTCATGCACATAGTGGAACTTAACTTCAACGATGTGTAACTCTGCATGCATGTGACCCTAAATGTTGGTGTACAGGTCATTTCATCATACAAGCTGAGCAATTTGTTTTATTGTCTATAACTAATTAGCAATACGACGTAAATATTATAACGAGTGTCGGTACTAAAAATGTCACGCTTTTTAGGGAAGGGGGCTGAATTGACATAGTTCAGACGCATGCATGTGACTCTACAATGTCTAGTACTGCCGTGAAGAAATTATTGGCTTGGTATGCGTTGACCCTTGATATTTTAGCACATTAGAGGGTCCTGCGGATTATAAAAGAGCACGGTTGCAGTTGTATATCCCTCAACAACAAAAGTTTGTTCGTCTCCCTTTCATTATTGTTGACACTTTCCATTTTTATTCCACTTCACACTTTCCATTTCATTCTACTGAAGGCCGACAATGGACCCATTCCTGAAATTTATTTTTAGTAATCTTCAACCCCCCTTCTTTTTCAATTGCAGTCTCATCAATAGAGTGTTCACACAGAAACCAAGTTCTTGGGAGCCAAATAGTAGCCAATGGGTTGCATGATGTTCGAGAAGATCTCGCTAATTCAATGAGATGTTCAAGAAGGTCTCGCTACATCAATTGTTTTGAAGTTCGAAACGATCATCTCTAAATTCTCATTAGACACTTAATTAAGTGTCTAAAAAATTTAATGTGTCGGGAGGAGGAATTATTGTTTGGCCCAAGGGCAATGGCACAAACAAGAGAATGGCAAAGGTTCATCGTATTTTAACTAGTTGTTATATCACTAGTTGTAACATATTATAATATCACTAACTGTAATATCACTAGTTGTAATATCACTAGTTTTAAGAAGAGAAGATAAAAAGCTGACTAATAATATCACTAGTTGTAACATATTGTGACATACACCTAACAGGTTATAACTCATTCGGTACTCTTCGTTATAACTATTTGCTGCATTATAAAACTTACATTTAACATTACAAATTAGTTGTCCCCTTGTACTATCATTTTCATCTGCGAAACAATTACCAACATGTGGTCGTGTGGTTAAAAGACACCGTAATTCAATTGTACTAAACTTGTAATACATATCGATTGCCGTCTCCATTTGCCAATCGTAATACTCTTCGTTAATACAATTGTAACCCACTTGTCTAAGTTTGAACAGAGTGAAACATTGAAGGTGCCTGTACTTGCACATGAATAAGTTGTAACAGCTTATTAACATTTTATAATGTAGATATGCGGCATTCTCAAGCAAGACGACATGAAAGTCCAATAACAAATGTTCGTTCAAAAACACCGAAAATCTCGTTCAAGACAACTAATGTGGCATAATCGAACAAATTTTAGAGTTACAGTTAACAAACACTAATATATTTGAAAATTGTAGATTAAAACAATATGACAATACAGAACCGATTGAAACTGAGCAATATCTTCAACGGAGAAGTACTAACATCACTAAATGAGGTGAACTGAATTGTTGACGGATAATCCAAACTCAATTGTTTAGTCAACCACTTATTGTGTCATTAAAAAATTATAGGTACACATCATTCATCAACCTTGCATCTGAGGGGAGGTGATGTCAATAATTAGTCA